>OY720144.1:4200000-4665031 GCA_963082955.1 Cheilosia grossa
AAATATCCGGAATATACTTATAGCAGTGCGATCATTAGCCTTTTAAGCTTTGACAGGTTTAAGTGCCAATAATGATCATGGTATAGGAAGACAGGTAAATGGGTGAAGCAGTGACTGTTCTAAGGTCTTAATATTTGGTCCATCGAGTCCATTTTAAATATAAAGACAGGCTTCCATTGATGACATAAAAGTCAAGATTTTTTTGAAACGTTATAAAGATGAACCAATTTATTTGATGATTGGAAGATTAATTACAATAATTGCAAATTTGCACTCCTCTACTTTTTGACACTTGTCAATTTCTTGACATTTCAATTTGACTGCCTATAATTGACAAAAAAACAAAAAAAATGAAAGGTATAATGGAATAAAATGAATATTTTTGTAGCAAATGAAAATTGGACATTACCATTTAACATTAACATTAATATTTAACATTAACATTAACATTTAACATTAACACTAAGCATTAACATTTAACATGAACATTTAACATTAACATTTAACATTAACATTTAACATTAACATTTAACATTAACATTTAACTTTTAACATTTAACATTAACATTTAACATTAACATTTAACATTAACATTTAACATTAACATTAAACATTAACATTTAACATTAAGATTTAACATTAAGATTTAACATTAACATTTAACATTAACATTTAACATTAGCATTTAACATTCACATTAAACACATTTAACGTTAAGATTGAACATTAACATTTAACATTAATTTTTAATATTATCATTAACATTTAACATTAAAATTTAACACTAACATTTAACATGCAGGCGCAGTGGCTTAGTGGTTAGTGCGTTGGACTACTAAGCGAGGGGTCTCAGGTTCGAATCCCGCAAAAACCCAAATTCCAACTTAGGGTTTTTTCCACTGCGCCGCCTCTCGCGAACGTCTGACAAACATCCGAGAGTATAACTGTCTTAAGAGCTTCTCAATTAGCCGTTTGGAATCGGCATAAAATTGTATATCCCTTCCATTCGTTCCAAAAATGAAACTCACACAAAACGAATGGTTGTGAGAAGCTAGGCCTTGGGTCTCTACAGACCTGTTGCGCCAACTATATATATATAACATTTAACATTAACATTTAACATTACCATTTAACATTAACATTAACACTTAACATTAACATTTAACATTAACATTTAACATATTTGATCACAACATTAGGGAACTCAGATTCGAAAATTTGATTACAGTCGGTTTTTAGTCATTTTTGAAAGCACCCCTTAAAGAAGTAACTGCCAAGGATTTTCAATATACTATTTCTGCGTGCAGTAGACGACAGTTTTTATATTATTTCTTCAATATTGGTACTTTTTGTGTACCAGTTTTTTTTTTTTTTTTGTCCATATTATGTAGGCAACTCTAAAAATTAAAGACGCACTTTTGGTCGTTTCGTGCAAAAAGAGTGTAGCGCCAGCTGTTTCCTTGACGTCCAATTGCGGCTTAGAAAAGCTTCTCTTAGTTGTATTGGGTATAGTCCCTTCGGATCTCCCAATCCAAATACAAGCAGGCCTTCGAATTTAAGTATTTTAATAGAACTTGTAAGGTGACATTTTTTCTCAGTACCTTTCTGTAGTATCGACAAAATCTGTACTGTATTATTATAAAAATCAGTATGATTAATGTGTCGAACATGAATAAAATGTTTGGCATATTGCTAGAATAAACTGACCGGACTGTGACTGCGAATAATAAAGACATATCCTATTGTGAACTCTACACTTTCCATCGAGACCATCTCCAGTATTCTGGATGTTAAAACTCTCCGAACTGATAATATTGACGCAGGACTCAGTGTTGAAAATCAAGAAATATTATGAGAAGATATGAAGTCGAAAAGCTATAATCGCAAGGGATTGATCTGCTGGGTTTCACTCGGCCACCAACAAGAAAACTGTGGTTTAATGAGCAATGTCAACTAGCAAATGCGGTAAAACAAGAGGTTTACAAAGCGGCTTTTCGAACAAATATGACGAACAGTTATTGAAATCGACTCCCTACTCCCTAGAATGGAAAAGAAAGAACAGGAGAAGCGGGGCGTGTAGAGGTCAGGCAAGATGAATGTCTGCCTGATGAATGGAGCCTCAGGAAGTGGATGACAATGGAGGAAAGTCGTTGCTGCATCAAGATCGGTTCAAGAAACCTTTAACATCTAAAAAGGATCTAGGAAAGGAAGAATCATGGGAATTTCTTAAAAGCGTACTCGGAAGTATTGAGCGAAACCTACAGGTCAACATTAAAAGCATGGTCTTTCAAAAGTCTGTTCAATTGTTTGCATTGTAATCGACATCGTATTACTCGTCAAATTCTGGCTACAAATTCTGACAATAACATCTCTAACTAAACTAAGAATAACTCTTGACAATCGCTGTTCCTTTAGGCTCAGAAGGGAATGAAATTTTGAAGTATTAGAGACTTTTCTCGAAAAATTAAGAAAGTTCTGTTTAAGACCCTAATAAACCAAATCCTTCTTTATGGCTTCGACTTTGCCTAAAGCTGACGAAAATATCCTCGGTCGCTTTGAGAGGAAGATTGTTCGTACAATTGTGAGGTTCGGTTTGCGATGGGGGGCTTTGCAGGAGAAGGTTCGACGACTCATACGAGCTTATAGCACCCTCGACCTTGTTAATATTGCACAGCAGTCGTCTAAAATGGCTACGTCATATGGAGCGATGGAAAACTAGAACGGCGGCTCGCATAGTTTTCGATCTTGCCCGGAGGGCCTTAGAGGAGGATCCCGCTTTAGTGGAGCGCACATAAATGGAAAGGGTCCTCAACTTACTTGGAAAGCGCAACAGCAACTAAGGACCGGCTAAATGGAAGAGCTTGCTATAGTTGAGGCCTCATTTCAGCATGAACTTTGGAGCTGTCTATGTAGGGTAGGATACAGAAATCAAGTGCAGCTTGTCTATGTGGACTTATAGCTACTTTGATTCTTTTAACTTTATTTTGGACACGCCTATCTATATGGCATAGGTTGCAGGTTGCGCTAAGTTTAACTCAAATCGACTTATTCTTCAACAGGGTAGATTTGTAACTATCAACCGCAGATTACTACTCTACAGCAGGAAGTCCCCAGTGCGTTACAGAAGCTGTCCATACATCGAATAGATATTTCCGCTTCGCCCCGATAAGCCACCCACTCAGTAGGTACTCCCAAATAAATCCTTCTACTTCCCAACAGATCAACGGATAGCATCAAATTCAATTCAATGCAATTGTCTTCTCAGCTCGTCACACATCCATCTAAACAGTCGTGTGGCTAATTTTCATTCCCCATCCACTCCCATTTCAATTTACCATCCACTCTAAGGCAAGACTCGACCGGGAAGCTCATTACCGAGCCCTCTTTTACGGTCGCCAGCCAAAACATCTACAAAAATCCAATTTCATCGCACCGACACAGATGTAATCATCAAGAATGCAATTGTCCCAGCGAATGGCCCAGGCGCGAAAGAGAGGCCCACTTCTAGTTCCCTCATAATTTTCACCTACTTAGAAGGTCGTTTCCGGTATTTTCAGAAGTGGTTTTCTATTTTCGCTGTGTGTCTGTCTTTTAATGGGATTTCTTGTCTGTCTGCTCTTTGTTTTTATTTACTTTTAACGGAAAACCTGTGCGAAGATATCAAATTAAGAAATCCACCTGAAGACCGATAACAATAACATACTCGCAGGTAGCGCGTTGCAAACGGAAAGGCTGTGCCCGCCGTTTGGAAAATTGAGCTTTTCCTCTTTTGCCATTATTTCACAAGGTTGGAAAAATGTAATCCCCTATTCGAAAGACCATGACAATGATAATTACCCTCGCCGTTGTTGATGATGACGATCGCGATGATGGGAGAGGAATAAATTTCGTCGTGGGCTTGTTGCCAGAGACTAATTTCGTTTCAATTTTAATTTTCCGTTGGTGGGTTTTTTGTTTGTTTTCTATTTGGAAACAGGAAACTGCAAATAATAATAAAAAAACAGAGACAACGAAAACCGAAATGATTGGAAGAAGATTGAAGTTTTATGGTTGTAGGATGAGCTAATAGAGATGTTGGCTATATTTACAAAGACGTTGATCGGGAGGACTTAATAGCGACGGACGCACAAAAGCCAACAGTGCTTAATGACAATCGTTAAACGTTTGGTTGGCCCGGGATGCCGCACTCAAAATGGTGTTAATAGCAGATTACAGCATGAGATGATCGATCATCTGAATGTGAAAGCCATTGGACATTTAATCTGAATGCTGATCTTGTACCTCACAAAAGGTGGCGACACGAACAAACACTTTCACATAGGTTAGCATGTTCGAGATTAGAGTGATTTCGATTTGATTGGAGGCTAAAATGGTTTTGAAATCGACGAGAAAGGCGTAGTTAGGTAGGGTTGGGTCAAATGGCGGGGACTCCCTTGACGATACTGAATTTCAAGAGATTTTTACACAAGTTTTTTTTCATTTAAAAACTGAGCTTGGAGACCTATTCCACAACGCCAATTTGTGATGCTGGAAGTTGTTTCGAGTCCCGAGCTTAACGAAGAGATCAGTTTTTTTGGTCGTGACTAGTTGGAAGTGACTTGCATATTTTCGAAGAGTTATCCTGCTCGAAGGACCGTGTATATTATTGAAGCACTTACACTTGGTCGTACTATAAATGTTTGTTTCTATACATAAAGTTGTATGATGATAACAACGAATTGAAATCAAATCGCGTCGTTCTTAAGAATATTCTCTTCGATAATCTGTTGTAGGTTGCTGCTGCAAAGGTCTTCTCAGAGCTCAGGGGCGTGAGGTGGTGAGTATCCAGGTTGATGCTATGCATCCCAACGATGTTAAGACGCAAGTTCCAGAACTTTGAGTGATTGTGTTAAAAAAAAACACGTCAACGTTACCTTGGTACATTTTAGCTCAAGGCAACCGACATTGTTGAAAGCTCACCCAAGGAGTAAGCTGTCTTCTACTAAACTGCGGCCGAGCTATAAATGGAGGATATCACATTAGGCCCATCTGTGGGCGCAGTAATCTCGGATAAACTGTACCTACCACCTCCACCCACAATCTTATCTAATTTAACCCGTACTAAAGAAAAAAATAATAATAAATAATAAGTATATAAAATGTATAATGGGATGGACCGATTTAAAAAAATTACCAACACTTTGATATCTCCTCCTGAAATTGCTATAATTCGATCCGAATTTGTCATTGAAAGGGCAGACTTAGGGCAACAGTTTCAAGCTTTCTATTTGTTTAATAGAGGTCTTTTCCCAATGTTGGTTAGGTGGAAGAAGCTGTTTATAAAAAGCCTTCGCACTTAGATAGAACGCGTCAAAAATTATTTTTCTCCATTTGTTGAACCAAGAGCTTATAATAAGCAGGCCTAAAAGACTTTAAATGTCTTTTATGAGCAGTGTCCTAGGATACAAATATTAATATCATACTTGGTGATTTCATCGACAAAAAGCAGTTCATTATCAATATGATCGCTTCACACAATACCAAATTGGTGAAGTTGGAAAGGCTAAGGGGTGCACGGGCCGGACCACACATTTCCAGTTTCCAAACAAGGCAAAGTGACTGTCCGGCAGTCGGCATGTCTGCCTACAGCATAGTACCTACCTATCCAGTTATGACGTTTGTTAGTATGGCAATAAGAAGTCTTAGAAGTCTGATGAACAATACAATAGGAGGTCTATCTATAAGTATAATTTATTGTTCGGGATACAAGGCTTTCTCGGTTTCTTAAGTTTTGCCGAAATTCCAAATGGGGTTTTCGAGATATGTATAATTAGTTTTTAAAATTATGGTTTTCGGTGATTCGAATTGAAAATTAAGGACGGAATAATTTTGCAAACATCAATTTTACTCTAAGTATGCATTTTGGTCGAAATCGTTCTTACCGTTTTCAGGTAAACTAAAGAAAACAGTTTTTTTTTAAAAACGCTTTTTTCAAAAATCTAGAAAAACAGAGTTTGCAAGTTATAAATGACCATATCACCTTGGAAATACATTTTTGTTCCAATCATATGGACCGTTTTCGAAATAGTTCCAAATTTCATAAGTACCGTTATTCGAACTTTTGGCCAAAAACTAGGTATGCAGCCAAGCTAACACCACCTACTTCAGCTTAAATTTCAATTTTGGTTGAAACCGTTGGAGCCGTTTTCGAACAAATCAAGCTGGTACGAAAATTGTGTATGGGATGTAGGTACCTACCATTAATACTGAGATTACCTTGCAAAAAGAGCCCCGAACTGTAAGCCCCCAAACTCCAAATATTTACAAGTTCGAGGTAATGTCAGAATCGATTAACATCTCGAGTTCGAAATAATGTACGAATCCAATATCGTTCTCTTACTACGTTATCGAGAAAGTTAAAAATAGATTTCGGTGCGCATTCGATCTGTGAGTTTTTTGAAGATTTTGCTGTTGCCAATGCGAAAACAGTGGCTTAGTGGTTAGTGTGTTGGACTACTTAGCGAGGGGCTCAGGTTCGAATCCCGCAAAAACCCAAATTCCAACTTAGGGTTTTTTTCCACTGCGCCGTCTCTCGCGAACGTCTGACAAACATCCGAGAGTATAACTGTCTTAGAGCTTCTCAATTAGCCGTTTGGAATCGGCATAAAATTGTAGATCCCCTCCATTCGTTCCAAAAATGAAACTCACATAAAACGAATGGTTGTGAGAAGCTAGGCCTTGGGTCTCTACAGACCTGTTGCGCCAACTATATATATAATGCGAAAACAAACCTCTACAAGAACTGTCTTAATATGGTCTTCGGCTAGTTTTCTAGCTGGCACCGTGTCATAAGTCTATCATACCCACAGCCAAATAGCTAGGAAAACAATTTCAGGATATCGTAGGAACCCATCCACCTTAAGAGAGAGAGAGAGATTTTAATGAAGGTGATGTTAGTTAACAAAACTGACTAAGGCTTGTATTAAAAAACAAAAAAAAAAAACGGCACGTGTCCAGTCTACAGTCATACTTAAAAACCATTCTCCACAACCGGACATCTGCGCCAAAAAGCCCGCCACAAGTGAGCCTCAATTACCCTAATGAGACAGCAAATGGCTGTTGCAGCTTCCGTGCCACCCGTATCATCAATATCCGAAATAGGCGTCTACTCCGCATTGGCTTGACCCTGTCCAGACATATATAAATACCTTTGGTCGTCGTCCCCTCCAAGAGAAAACTAAAAAAAAAAAAAAAAACAACAAATTGGAGTAAATCCAAAAATGTCTCATTGCCTAGAGACGTCGTCGCTCTTTTGCGGCTTGCGCAGCAATGCGCGCAATAAATCTCATTTGCCGCCGAAATCCTTTTATAGCCAACGCTAATGTGGCTGCACTGAACTTGACACTTGAATGCCCAATTAACAATAGAACTGAGTGTAGATTTGAATAAAGAGCGTTTGTACCGGGATATTTCTCATTTCGGGCTGCAGTTGAACTACTTAGGACCAGTCGTACAACAGATAGCCCCAACTATCAATTTATCAATTTGGCCCAAAAGTGGATCACGTCCACATATACCTATACCGCAATCTCTAATGGTCATGGTCCTCCCTCGGCAATGCAAATGTTTGCCGCAACCAAAAAAGTCCACCGGTATGTTGGCTGGTATTTTGCGCACAGATTCAATTCGGATATCCCAGCCGAAAGCGTTGGCAATGGCGGCCAACAGAACAGCCCAGGGAATATTGATCGATATTGCACTGAATTTAAATTGGGCATACCAACAGAACAGAAAAAAAGTACTCCTCTACCCGAGTTCAATGGAGTCAGTGGCCAGATTGCAAGTTGGTCAGTGTGCACTTTGTTGTGAGTCATTCTCGGCTGGGAGTTACCCCTGCGCACGGGAGTGCCTGCAAAATGCCATTAGGAGGGACGCACATGGTAATTGCTTTGAATTTACTACCACCTTTCATTCGGTTGATTGATAAATGTGAGGGTTAGCCTTTGTTTGACACTATTAATAGTTTGGCTGCCTTTTGGTGGCTGTTGTGTCTAAGTTGGGTTCTTGCGCGGCTCACACCGACAGGTATATACACTCTTATTGTGTAGCCAAGTGGTGGTTGGACAAATTTAAGACAGTTCTCGGACAGCGATTAAGATTGTTGCCTTAAATGGTGGATAGAATTTGAATTCGGGCAGGCATTTGGCAGGAAAATGATTTGTGATGTTGGGTCGTGCCAGGTTTGGGGTAAGGTGAATAAGGCCCGCGTATTTCAACGGAATTTATTGAGGTTTTTCCTAGAATTCAGTTATAGGTTTTGTTGGTTTATTTTTTGGTCGAATATGGTCCGTCTTTATGAGAAGAAAAAGAACTGCTTGCATTCGCATTAGGCGTATAGAGCAAATCAGCGTAGAACAAAAGTTCGCGACGTTGAGCTAAAAAGTGATCAAAAGTATTTTTTAAATAATATCTATCTCACCCTATTGGACTCGGCTTAAAATTGTAGATCCCTTCCATTCGTCCCAAAAATTAAGAATTCACACAAAACGAATGGTTGTGAGAAGCTAGGCCTAGGGTCCCTGAACCTGTTGTGCCAACAATTTATTTTTTTTAGCTCACACTTTCAACCCTTAAAACTGGAGAGTTAGACCTCTTGGTAGGTATACGGAGCCTTTTCCGAAAATGAAGTATGTTGTGTGTCCCAAAAGCTTTATGAAGATGTTTGGAATTATCATCAAGCATCGTTGCCGTTTGGCTCCTTTTTGAGGCTCAAGACCCTTGGCCCCCACTTCATAAAAATTATCAAAACGACCCCTTTTTCAGATTAAGTAAGATTTGATTCTTATTGAACGAAAAAGAATGCAAATAAGTGTTTCGTAATAAATAAATTTGTTTTTCATTTTTTGTTTTATTGTACATTGATGTCTTTGCTGTTCTGTTTTGTTTTTTCGATTTCTTTTTGCTATATTGGTAGTTTTTCTTAGGCTCGGGCCCTTTTTTAGTCAATTATTTTAATTTTTTAGCGGCAACGCTGCCATCAAGCGTAGCGGTATCAATAGCGAATCCAACAGTTTTTTCTTAATTAATTATGGAAGCTTGGCACCTTCAAGGACCTTTACTTACATGTTTCGCCCAATTTAAGAGGCCTCTACCCAGAAATCGAGCAAAAGTGCTTTTCTGACTGAAGTTTCTTTCTCTGACTGATACATTATTACTGCAGCGATGGAATTGAAACTGAATGCATTTGAAAGAACAGAATTTCGTCTTCAAAAACGTCGGAGGAAGTTTATAAAAAAACATCTCAGTTATATATTGTTTAAAGAATTCCCAGAGGTGTTTGGGAAAATTTGCATAAAATGATTTACTCTTGGCCAAACCATGATAGGACGGAGTGCGATACATCTGAGATATCTAGTTCAGCTAAAAAAGGTAACATCCAAAACACCAATAGCGTCAAGACAGATCTTCAAATTCTACACTGGTTTGGAAGTACAGGTGTTTAAAAACAAACAATATTTTGAAATATTGAACTACGTTTTTCATGTGAATATTGATGCACGTATGTTTCAATTTGTACTCGGAACAACAAAATATCATATCAGCTAACAGATCCAATAAAAACTTATATTTATTTAAGTGTAAAATGTAAATGTAAAAGTCAGAAAATGCCGAGTTTAAAGTACATATTTTTTTTAAAAAAAATTATTCTGTACGTTACTTCGCAGAAATTCCGTTCTTTTAAATGCATTTAGTTTCAATTCAATCGCTGCAGTAATAATTTATCAGTCAGAGAAACAAAATGTCATTTTTTGCACTTTTGCTCGATTTCTGGGTAGAGGCCTCTCAAGTGGTCGTCTTTGGCGAGCAAATACCTCCTTTCTTATAACAGTCCTTGAGGTAAATGGAATTATTTTTCCAACTACCTATCGTCAGTCTTTTTTAAAAGACCCCCTTCCAAAGATCTGTCCCCAAAATCGGTAAAATTTTCAAACAACTTCCTCCACTTAAGCTCCATCTTCTCCAATTCCCACGCTGTTACCATCTTACGCATAAGACTGCATTAAATCCGCACACGTACCCACAAGTGAGTTTTGGGATTAGAAAAAAAAAGAAGACAAAGTCCAACAAACAAACTCCATACACATATACTCGATTAAGAAAAAGATATGCAAAATTCACCCAGTGAAGAACGCGAGGTAGCAGAGATGTATATCTATGGTCATAGATATTCCGCGCTCAAAAAGATTCGCACAAGGCGATAAATACACAAAATTTATGAACTATCTCGATGCCTGCTACAGAGTTGGCAGTAAGTCTACTTTATGGAATAAAATTACCACATACTCATACGGGACTTGATAAAGTCGAAAAGCTGTATACAAATAGACGGGCATCTTGTAGTTGTTTTTGTTTTTTATAAAAATCCAAAGAGGTACGAGGCATGTGTCAGAAGTCGAGATTCCATGATAAAATTGTATATCTAACGATTTGTTGTCATTTGTTGCACTTGCGCGCTGCACACACTTTGTTACAAGAAACAAATGCCATAAAAGGAATATTCCGACAAACTAATAATGACTGAAGATGTTTTCTATGATTTTATGATCGACCAAAACAAAATGAATGCGCCAATCCAAGGGATATTAAGACGATTGAGTGTGTGCGCCGGTGTATGTAATAAAAAAAGTCACATTAAGTCACTTGTACGAGTGTGTAAAGTTGTGAACTTTATTGAAATGAGGGATTTCTTGATGTCCACGTATATGGGATGTTAAGATGTATACGAAGAGTGTTGGGGATATTAATGAAAGTGGATACAAATGTTGACATTTGCGAGCCTACGTCTTGATTTATGAGCTATGGAGTGTAAATTTGTAGCTAAGTATTTGTGTCGATATAATATGGGACTTGGAATATTGGTTGATGCTAGCACTCTCTGGTTAAAGAGCCGGAGATTAGGTTAAGCCGCCGAATGACATTTAAGCTGAGTGCACACTGTTTTTGTGGTGAGCTCAAGAATGGGAAAATAGGATCTACAAATATAAGACCGGTCTGCCAGGAGCAATAGCATCTCTAAATGTGAATGTGTGGACGAATAAAGACTCAAAAATTAATCCATTACCCATTACCATTACCTAAGTGACGATTTACCGAAGAAAAATCAGTGGTCAATTGTGGTCAACACTACTGATGGAAACAGATCCAAAAGACCCTCAAATGTTCTACGGTCCATGGGTATTAAACTGGCTAAAGGCAATGCATATCTATAAAGGACAACAAGTCTGGCAGACAGAAGATTTCCATTCAACTTTATATCGTATATTGAGGACAAGGCAACACCTGAAGCTTAGAGGTGCCAAGTGAAAAGAAGCATTCATGAGGCGCACTCGAGGAAATGATTAAAGGACTTGCGAAGATTGAATAACAAAATGCTAGGCAGTGGCCGGATTCTTACCTACTTAATTTGCTCTCCTGTACTGCTGCAGTGAATCGAGGCCTCAATCAAGACAAAGAACTGCCTCCACTATTGCACCCCAAGTCGATAGCAATCTCTTTCCACTTCTGGGCGCCAATTAAGACGAGGTCTTCATATATAGGTACTGATAGTCCCCCATTTGCGTTTTCGTGTCAGTTTCATCTACGTATCCTAACCTTCTTAGACTACTAACTCGCACTATTTATACCATGACAATGTCTCTGTATAGCCTGTAGCGTTCGCTATAAAATCTGGTTCCCCGATTTCCAACAACGCAATCGGGAATAGCCTGTCGAAAAATTGTGCGTTCCTTACTATCCCTACACAAAAAGGCAGTTGAGTCACTAAAATGACGCCGAACGCCGGAGTTAAGTACTATATAACTGGGTCAAATATTATATCAATAGAATAGAGTTTCCTACTTCAAAAGCAGTAGCCAACTTCACGAATTGGCTAGAGCCTGTTGGCATAAAAAGAACTGATCAGAAGATCGAGGCTGTCCAACTCGATATGCAAATTTCTGGATAGCGAAACAAGCTATAAGGTTTTTGAAGGGGTTGAGGTTTTTTGGGCGGAAATACTAGCGATAAAAGAAGTCTTAAGTTTGTTGGAGAAATTCTTCTTAAAGATTTTTCAATCGGTATTTTCTCGGGTAGCCAAACTATCATCATGTGTTTGGAAACGGTCCCCATAAGCTTTATAGTGGCCCTAGCTTGTCGAAAATCTGTAAGGGAGGCTCATCAGTTCAATATTCACCTTTTCTGGATGGTCCGTCGCAGAGACTTTAGCCAAAGTTTAATCTGTACATTTCGAAGTGTTTGATCTTGTTCGACTGACAACATATTGACGCCACCCACAATAGGTTGTCATTGGATACTGGCTTAAAGGCAAGCATACTACAAGGTTTGGCGTCTTTTCTAACGTTTTCTGAGGAAGCCGCATTCCTACTTTCAACCAAAAAACTCCATTTCCGATCTACAACAACGATCTAAAAGATCAAATAAGCACAGAAGATGTTTAAATAGGAATAAGAGGTATAGGAATACATCCTTCTTGATTCATGTAGAATCATAAAGCAACTAAACTAAACGGTCGAAGTCTATCGAAAGCCGCTTTATTCTAATATAACTTAACCTAAAGAGGCATTGAAATTACTGGAAGTAATGCTTGTGGGATATGCCTAAGCTTTTTCAAAGTGCAGACTTTCATTGGGGTTATTCATTGAAACTGAAATTGAAATTGAAATTGATATTGTAAATAAACATTGTCATTGAAATTGAAATTGAATTAAATTAAAATTCAAATCGAAATTGAAATTGAAACTGAAATTTAAATTCAGTTTAAAATTGAAAATGAAATTAAAATTGAAATTGAAATAAATTAAAATTTAAATTCAAATTGAAATTGAAATTGATATTGAAATTGAAATTGAAATTGAAATTAAAATTGAAAATTAAACTGAAACTGAAACTGAAATTGAAATTTAATTTGAAATTGAAACAGAAATTGAAATTGAAATGGATATTGAAATTGAAATTCAAATTTTTCCTTGCTGCACGTAGGTATAGCATCTCCCCCGTGAGAACCTTATGTTTGATCATCCCTTAGGAGTAGGACTATCAGGTGTTCAAATAAATACCTTCCTAATTCGTTGACTACCTGAAAACTGTGTCCCTCTCTAAAATAACGTCTTAACCGAAATTCTGAGCGCATAACCTTCCATCAAAGTCATCATCAAACCCAAAGTAGTGCACCTTCCAACGTAATGCCTTTATTCGAGTCCCAAGCAACCGCTACACATAACAAAAATGTAATCCCAACCTTTGCCAGCCACAAGACCCCTCTAAGCCCTATGCAGCTCTTTTTATGGCCTAGTAGGCACCTCTTCGGCGTTCTTATCTCGAGCACTTTTAAATGCTTCAATTATTTTCCCATTAAGCCTCTCCTTCCTCACCGGTAGACGATACCAAGCCTCACATGATTTTTATGTTGGCGATATATAAACGCTAAACGATCACTTGACATTTTGTTTACGTCAACATGGACTGACATTAAGAGGCAGTCAAATGATTGACACAAATTTCTCACAAAAATCGACGTCGCTCGCAGAGAAATTTCCACTATGTATTCACGGCTCGTGGGTTGTTTTTGTTTGAGACTATGGTCGGAGAAAAACCGCAGCTTCCCATTGCCGTTGTCGATATTTGAGTTCGGATTTGTTTATTTTGTCGAACCGTTCTCTAGATATTTTGTCATTTCCACATCACCAGGCTGATTGATTTCAATTTGAATATCCTACGGACGTGGTTTCGACTTCGGAGGTTTTTTTTTGGCACGAGTAGCGCACACGCTTATCGCCTACGCACTGTGCGGAGGCATACCAACACACACAGATGAACCGATGCCGAGTGGCCTGGGTCTTAAGTTGATAATCCTTAGCTTAACAAACGGCTTAAGTCTTAACAAGTCAATTAGAGGTATGAAAAGTATTTACTTTGTCGGACTTTTTTTTTCGTGTGGCTCTGCGTGTGGTGATTGAGATAGAGATGGAGATGTTGAAACGGTATGTTTTTGTTTGCTTGCGAGGGGGAACAACAAAATCATTTTCATTGATACTCCATCGAGCGAGTGTGTATTTGTTATTGTTTTGGGGGTGGCGGAAATTGATGAAACGTGAGACACGATATTTTTGTCGTTAATTGGAGATCATTCGAGTTGTACACATGGGTGGGTTGTAGCCGAAATGTTGTTGTAAGAGTGAAGACGACGCTTGTGACAGGCCTGACTGGTTGCAGTTGTTAGATGGGAAATGTGGAATAGATTTTGTCAAATTTGATTGTTTGCGTTGGGCGAAATGACAACATGCGTGGGCTGTATAGCGTATGTGTTTGGCATACCGCCAGTTTAGATTAGAAAATAAAAATAAGCAGACGAAGCGAAGGAACTTTCTTTTGCCGTATAATACAGCCTTGGGGGCTGAGCTGGTTTGGAAATAATTGCGCTTGTTTTGGATTTCCGAAATTACATACAGCAGATCTTTAGTAGATTTGTATGGGCCGAAGATGGGACGCAGAGAAATCGCTTTCAAATTGGTAAATTTATTCGTTCGAAGAAGCCATGTAGTAGGAATTTGTTGTTCGTTGTGTTTGAGGTTGAAGCAAGTTTAAGAGGAAATAAAATTGAGTAGGTATAAACAAGTTTTGAGCGGCGCCTTTGATATACCTGGAACCTTCGATTACTTCGTAGCTTCTTCAGAGTCCAGACGCCTGATTTGAGCCTCGTCATACTATTGGTATACTGTCAAAGAGTTGACACATGTTTGCGAGTCATATCGCAGTCGGAACCAGAGACCCCTTGTTTAGTAATCCACCACACTAGCCATTGAGCCACTGTGCCAGTGACCACCAAGTCTATGATCAGTCATCGGAAGACTGTAAGCTCAAGCATGCCTGTCAGGAAAGGTCTATCCTATTCGGGGATCCACAAATTGTCAGGAATGCAGAAAGACAGTGGCTGTATCAATAACAATACGAATAGATTATGTCAATATCACATCACTCATGAATGATGGCACCAATGTATTTTCGAGCTTTAGGTATAGTTAGCCATTAATAGGTGGCGTATTACAAATCCTGAATATCCTTCATAGTTGGTATAGTCGTAGAACACTGTGCCACTGCACTCATGCTCCTTAAATCTAAAACAAAGTTTACTGATTTCAGCAGAAGCTGCAAGGATAAGGCGAGGTAGGGTCAAACCCTCATCTGCTTTCTGCCGGTCTGAAAGAGCAATGCGTATACATCCCCTAGGATTCAGGTTCTTAAAAAAATAAGGGAACAAGCCGTTTCGGTATCGTTTCTCCTGCATTTTATTAAATGCATTAAATGGCTCCCAAACTGGTCGGTTACTGATGGGTTTTTTATAGGTCCATCTTTTTAGTTTCTAACTCTTTCAAATCCCAGCCCAGTACCCTCCGAATGATCTACGAGTAGACGTATAATAAATATGCCTCGATCATAGCTAAACGTAGCCTTTCTATTTGAAATGCGCTAAGGGTAGTTTTGTAATTTAAGAAAGTGCGTAAAGTACTCCATCAAATAATAAAACAATCAAATATTAAGTGAAGCCTCAATTTTGTTATTCGTACCGATTGCGAGGATGAAATAAAATAAAATTTTATGAAGTATGGACCAAATAAACGGTGGATTTTCAGAGGTGAATCTGCATTTGTATAGTTTTGTCGAAAATGATACAAATAAACAGTTGTGGAGAATAAAAAAAAAAGAATGCGTACCCTTTGAAATTTCTTTTCAAACCTTTGTAATTCTTGACCATGTTTCTCTCATCAGTGCATTATTGTGGGCACTCTATATAAGGTACCGCATCATAGGAATATATATAAGGGTGATTTTTTAGCTGGTTTGGTTTTGGCAACACTGGTTTTGACAGCTGACGTGTGTTTAGTACCTTGTGTCACTGTCAAACAGCTTCAGTTTGGTTTGCAATTTAACCATGGATCGTCTTACAAATGAACAACGCTTGCAAATTATTGAATTTTACTATCAAAATTCGTGCTCGGTTCGAAATGTTCATCGCTGCTTTTTTATCGAAAAATTGTGTTCAGCGATGAGGCTCATTTTTGGTTGAATGGGTACGTAAATAAGCAAAATTGCCGCATTTGGAGTGAAGATCAGCCAGAAGCATTGCAACAGCTACCAATGCATCCCGAAAAAGCCACTGTTTGGTGCGGTTTATGGGCCGGCGGCATTATTGGGCCATATTTCTTCAAAGATGATGCGAATCGCAGCGTTACTGTCAATGGTGAACGCTACCGAGCGATGATAACAAACTTTTTTTTGCCCGAAATGGAAGTTCTTGACTTGCATGATATGTGGTTTCAACAAGACGGTGCCACATGCCACACAGCACGCGAAACAATGGCGCAATTGCGAGGCGAGTTTGGTGAACCGTTAATTTCACGTTTCGGGCCGGTCAATTGGCCGCCTAGATCGTGCGATTTGACACCATTAGATTATTTTTTGTGGGGGTATGCCAAGGCTAATGTGTATAGGGACAAGCCCGCTTCGATTGACGCACTGGAAGCCAACATCCATGCATTCATTCGTGAGATACCGGCCGATGTGTGTGAAAGAGTATGCCAAAATTGGACTCAGCGGATGGGCTACCTGAGACGCAGCCGCGGTCAACATTTGCATGAAATTATCTTTAAACATTAAATTGCAAGGTTCAAACTATCGATTCAAATAAATATTTCATTAATTTTTTCGAATTTTTTGTATTTTTTTTTTAAAAAAAGTTCTAAACCTCTTAAAAAATCACCCTTTACTATATAGAATTCTTTTGAAGTAAAACATTAACTTACAACATTTATTTTTGATGAAAAGCTGTGGCAGACTGACCTGGAAATAAAATAAAACATTGATTTAAATGATTGAATAAAACGGGAACTTCTTATAGTTAAATAAAGGGTAATTTAGATATTTAACTCCTTAAAATAAACACCTCAACACGACGTCGATCAGTTAGAAGTAAGCAAATCTGATTGCTGGCTGTGATGCCAACTCCCATCATACGCTCTGGGGCAGTACGGACATCAATGTACGAGGTGAGTACCTCTTAGAATTTATAATCAAAAATAATCTCCTGGTAGCAAATATTGGCAATGAGCCAACCTTCGTTACTAGGAATAGACGTGAGGTATTAGATATAACTCTGTACAGTAACTCACAAACTCTAAATGTGAGGGAATGGAAGGTCTCCTCTGAGCCATCCTTCTCAGATCACAGGATTATAGAATTCTTAATAGATGAACAGGCAGCAGTTAGAAATAAATTCAGAAACCCAAGACTCACCAACTGGGACACCTTTGCCTCAGAAATCGTGAGGAATGGCCAAAATCTGATAGATCAGGAAATAGGGACACCAGAAGAAATCGATGCATTTACAGAGAATTTAAACAAAATTCTAGGTAAGGCATATGATAAAGCCTGTCCTCTACGGACAAATAAGAAAAGGAATTCTCCATCTTGGTGGTCTAAGGACCTCCTAGAAATCAGAAGGAGAGCCAGATCTCTGTTCAATCTGGCCAAGCGTACCAACTCCCAGTCAGACTGGGATCTATACAAAGCCGGACAACGGAAGTTCAAAACCGCTGTCACTAGTGCTAAACGTACGGCCTGGCATACTTTTTGCAACGAAATAGAAGACACTAGGGAATCAGCCAGACTTAGGAAAATCCTTTCGAAAGAACCTACGGTTCCGGGCTATCTGAAAGACAATACTGGTAACTGGACGAAGTCCTCTGAAGAGACTCTTAGTCTGCTTCTATCTACACACTTCCCGGGTTGTATTCCCAATATAAGGGTCCAGTCTACACCGAACACCGCAACTACTATTGCATCAATACCAGAGGGTATAATAACTGAGGAAAGAATCAACTGGTCGATTGAGACTTTCTCTCCATTCAAGTCACCTGGGCTTGACGGGATTTTTCCAATCATGCTCCAGAAGGCCAGGCCAATTATTATACCAGTCCTGATGAGACTCTTCACACGCTGCCTAGAATGCGGCCACATTCCTAGGTCATGGCGAGAAGTAAAGGTCGTCTTCATTCCGAAGGCAGGCAAATCCAGCCATACGACTGCTAAGGACTTCAGGCCTATAAGTCTAACATCTTTTGTCCTGAAATCTTTCGAAAAACTACTGAACGTTTTCATTCGCAGTCGACTTGATGATAGTGTGATCTCGATGGCGCAGCATGCCTATATTAAAGGCAAAGGGGTTGAGACCGCGCTGCATGAAGTCACCGGAACCATTGAGAAGTCCCTAAAGGACAAGGAATATACACTAGCCGCGTTCCTAGACATTGAAGGCGCATTCAACAATGTTAAGACGTGCGCAGTGAAGAGAGCATTACTCAACTCCAACGTTGACCAATCGCTAACCAACGTGATTGAAAGCCTGCTCATTGAAAGGATCATTAACGCAGGACTAGGTGACACTGATCTCAGAGCGACAGCCTCGAGAGGTACACCACAAGGAGGAGTAATATCCCCCTTACTCTGGGTTCTTGTTATAAACGAAGTACTAACAAAACTCGAAAATAAAGGGGTCAAAGTAACTGCTTATGCAGACGACGTAGTAATACTTGCTACAGGTAAATTCCTACCTACCATTAGCGAACTACTACAAAACGCATTACGAACACTTAAGGTGTGGGCAGACCAATGCGGTCTTGGAGTCAATCCACAGAAAACTGAACTGGTATTGTTCAGTAACAGAAGAGTGATTCCAAACTTCGATCCTCCTACTATTGAGGGTATACCCCTTAGGGTAGCCGAGAGCGCCAAATATCTGGGAATAATCTTAGATAGGAAGCTCAATTGGAAATTAAACGTCAATGAACGAGTTAAAAAAGCTGCAAATGCTTTTTATGCATGCAACCGCATCTTCGGAAAAAGGTGGGGACCAAACCCCAAAATAATTCTATGGATGTATAAGGCTATTGTGCGTCCAATACTCACATACGGATGCTTAGTCTGGTGGCAAGCCACGAACAAAGCGTCGAATCTAAGACTACTGACCAAAATACAAAGACTAGCTTGTATAGGTACAACCAGCGCAATAAGGACAACACCTACTGCTGGCATGGAGGCAATCCTCGACCTGCTACCTCTAGACCTATACATGCAAGAATCTGCAGCCAAAAGCGCCCTCAGGATCAGTCAAACAAAGAGCTGGAGACCCTACAAACCGGGACATGCACAGATTCTGAATAAATACGTGGGAGATGCTGTCACATCTGACTACCTGTCTCCCCACCTTGACTTCGACATACCATTCTCTTGCTATTTTCCCAGCAGGGAGGAATGGAGCACAGATGAACCCACAAAAGTGACATCGATATCCATCTACACAGACGGATCTAAGATGGACTGTGGAACAGGTGCTGGAATTTTCTCTGAAGAGTTAAACATACACCACTCAATAAGACTACCCGATCACAGTAGTGTCTTTCAGGCGGAGGTTCTGGCAATCGCCGAAGCTGCCCATATGGTGTCAATTTTAGCAATACCAAACAATGATATTACCATATTTATTGACAGCCAGGCAGCTATAAAAGCAGTAGCTGCTATTGAAATAAAATCGAAGCTGGTTCGCCGCTGCCGCGAAGAGCTCAAGGTTCTCTGCTCGCAGCACATCACGCGTCTCTGCTGGGTCCCTGGACACAGGGACAAAACCGGCAATGAGATGGCTGACGAACTAGCAAGAAATGGTTCTGCTATGGATCAAAACCGGGCGATTGATTCAATCAAACCACCACTCTGCAATCTTAGAGCGAGAGTGGAAAACAAAACCCGGATGAAAGCCAACAACAGGTGGAAAGAATTAACTACCTGCGAAATATCACGGAAGCTATGGCCGGAATATAATCCAAGTCGGACTATCAAGCTTATGCGGTTTGATAGAACGTCTATGTATAAACTGGTAGGGGCCCTAACGGGTCACAACTTCCTAAGATACCACACACTGAAAATGAAACTCAAGAATGACGATATATGTAGGGGTTGCGGAGACGAGGAGGTACATGAGGACACACCTCACTTCCTCTGTCAATGCCCTAGTCTCTGTCACTTGAGGAATAGAACACTTGGAAGATATTACTTCCATGACATACAGGAACTCTCAGATGTATCTTTATCCAATCTTTACAGGTTCATAAATACATCAGGATGGCTGGACAAGGTCGAGTAACCGAGAGGGAACAACGCTAACGCCAACAACATCGGCTAACCCCAATTAAGGGCATCACAATGGGTCCACATGGACCTAAGTGGGGTGCGACAGGACTCGCTTTTGCCGTACCCACCCATTAACCTAACCTAACCTAAGCAAATCTTTTTATGGTCAAAGTCCATTAAATAAAATTAAATTTTAATTTTCGCAGTCAACGTATTATTTGCTATAGAAAATACCCCAGTAAAAATAAAATCCATTTTAGTTTTTTTTTTCCACGAAGTTTTTCTCTCACGAAGGTCTGAAAAATGACCGAGATGGTAAATGTAAATGAAAGAGCTTATCAAATCAGCCGTTCGGACTCGGCTTAGAATTGTAGGTCACTTCCAGTCGTCCCAAGAATAAAAACATAAAAACTCATATAAAATTGATGGTATACGGCTCTGAGAAGCTAGGCTTATGATAGCGTAGACCTATTTTTTTTTATAGCAAATGGCTTTAAAGAGAGGTACCTAGTAGACCTACGTACAGCGTCTTAACCAAGTGTCTTGCTTTTAGAAAACAGTTTTTCCGATCTGTCGAGAGTATAACTGCCTTGAAAGAGCTTCTCTATTAGCTTTTCGGACTTGGCATAAAATTGTAGATTCCAAAAAAGAAAAAAACTCACACAAAACGAGAGAGAATGAGAATGAAAAGCTAGGCCTAGGGTCCCTACGAACTTGTTGCGCCAACTATTTATATTTTTATATTATGGTTTCGAAAACTGTAATGAAAGTTCCTTCTAGCTGAAGAAAATATAGCTTAAAATCGAATGTTTAAGCCTAGTATTTTAGAGACCCAAGTCTCCACTTTGTTTCTCACCAAAGATAAATGGTCGCTTAGTTATTAAACATCATATAAATAAATGGGACAAAAACCATATGTTCATGACAGATATCAGTAAATGTAATTTAATTATTTGCGTTAGTAGATTTTTCGAAATTCAGACAATATTTGAATATCTCCAAAGGAATGGATAGACGAAAAATTGAAGAAGAAATTATCAGTGCTGCAGCAGCTGAAAAAAATTTTGTAGTACCAAGCAGAAGAAGATGCTTTATTTTGCGTACTCTAAATCCCTATTTGCGAATTAGGCAGACAAACAGCCGATTTGCAAGAGACGTATGAAAAGCTTAAGAAAATCTTCTTTTAAAATTTTTGAATTTAATTCTCGGATTAAGTAGCCAACCCTAGAAATAATAAGGAGAACTTCCACATCTGTGTCCTGAAACTTACCAAAATCTCTTTACTTGGAACACTTATTGCTAACCAAAAAGACAACCGAGGCCAAATGATATAAATATGTAAGTCCTCTTGAAAAATTCGCAAGCCCATATCTCTGTTTTGGCACCGTTTTTTGGCTTTGCGTTGTCCTTTATTTCCCACGCATATATTCTTCGTTTTCCTCCAACAAATTAATAGTAAGCACAACACAAACTTTTTCCTCCGTTTCTTATGTCAGAGCTGGATGAGACTTTTCATCGGCCCATCAATCTATATGCAGTTAAAAATTAAGCGTGCTCTCTCAAAATTTTATCTTTGTAGAAATATTTTTTGTATGGGAGATAAAATTAAATTTAGCGCGAGCAGGGTTTAGGAGCTCGTACGATTTATATTTTCTTGCTCACCAAACATCTTCCTGTTATTGACGTGGACTCCCAACTCCATAGCTGACGTTTTTGGACATTTTCATCTTAATTTCTATAAAAAATCAACTTCCTTGAAACACACATCTTTTTTTTTTATTAAAGCGAAGGACTTGGCACTGAGCGCCGTAAAAACGTACCGCCCAACTGTGATTGACCCTAAATAGCGGTCCAGTGCTAAAAAGTCAGAACTTTTTCGGTAATAAAATGTACGCATTCCTCAGAAGTTATATACAGTTGAGTACAAGACTCAACAAACATAGAAGGAGATATGTATAGGAATATAGCTACCTCGTGTCCCGGCTGCATCAGATTTCACTTTTGGTATTCGCCTCCTTCGCGGGATTTTTATATATTATGGCCCGCCATGCAGATGCACGCATTCAACAACGAGAAATGAAAGAAATTTTCCAATTTAATGCGATGTCATATTCATGATGGCCGATTGGACACACACGCCGAGGATATACGCCACACATTCGTTACGATCGTCGAGGAAACTATGCAGGCTTTCATTATTATGTATATGATGGGGTCTTCTGACGAACACAAGAGTACACGAGCTGACCACTTGGGATAGAGTTACACCCGAGAATATATAGCTTTTATGTTGCCTTGTTTTGTGGTCGCAAAAAGACCGAAAAATTTCGACTGAATTTTTGCGAATTCTTTTTATATACCCTGGAAATGGTTTTCGGGGGAACAACAACGAAAACAGAAAAATCGCACATAAACGGAGAAAAATTCACATCATACTCGTATACAAGTTTCGTAATTAGCGTAAATCTCTCAAGTGGATGTTAAATTCACAGCATGAAGGTTAACGACACAATTACGCTGAATTTGGCTTTATGAAAGATGTGAGAGATCTGCGAGAGATGGATCGGAACGGATGGATGAAATTGTATGGCCAAACTGCACTTTGATATATACGTTTGGACAGAACGAGCTGAGGTTTTATGGATTTTTAATAGAACTTTGAAAAGGCTTAATAGTTCCACTTAAATGGAATGTGAAATCGTTTTATATCGCATATGAGAATTGGAGTCACTGGGGTATAATTTGGGCTAAGTACTATCCATGCGGTGGGCAATTATCTCAATTAGGAGGGACTTTTTAACGGTCCGGGACGGGGGGATGTTTTATGCTTCGCTAATAGGCCGTTGGAGGTGAGAGTTGCAATTGCAATTGTTGAATGTAACGATTTGTTGCACTTCGTCTATTTCGAACAGCAAAAGCTTAAGCGAAGTCGAACTTGATTTGTGCTTTATGGATACATTTCGGTTCGGTCTAAAGGCATCTCATAGAAAATCATTTAAGCCAACTAAGACACAAAACCAAGGCTAATGTGACTTCCGCTGAATGTCGACTCCAAATAATTTTTAGGTCTTTTTGCTATCAATGACTGCAACTGCAAGAAGACTTTTTTGTATTGTCTTGCGTAAGGGAAGTCTTCTGTTAAATGTAGAGGAACTTGTTTCAAGTTTAATGTGTCAATGCATCTTCTTCTGATATTCATGGTCGCAAATGCTCTCATCTTCAGAAGTTCTATATTCAGGAGACAATGTTAACGAAGGTATAAAAATCAGTTCAAAGCCCAAAGGTGTCCAAAAAATTCAAGCCAAAGCATTTTAGCATCATCCGGAAATATTTTAACAGCAACAAAAGTTATTGTTACAGAGCATAGAAGTAGCGTGTGTTTTATGTAGCGTCTATCTATGGTATCCAAAAGAGTATCCACAAGCTTCTTGGTAATTGAAATGTATAGCCCTCCCAGAACTATTTTCGAAGATCGGTGCTAGCTTTATCAGAAAGCCATTAGGCGATCGAGTACCTTATGAAACCTGAACCTCACTTTCACGTTTCACTTTAAGATTGCATCCAAGATTTTATATATTTTTTTTCTATCTATCTCATTATTATATTTATGGACCTGATAGGTCCGACCGACCAATTCTACATGAACACCGAGTCGAAACTCATTCAGTTTTGACAGGCTTAAACTCCGCCCAACACAGCATTTGATAGAGCCGTTGGGAATTAGGAAATAAGTAAAGCATGTGCTGTAAAGAACTAAGAGCAGATAACGTCACAATAGACAGCTATAGCTTTGAGGCCGTTCTAAGTACTTTGACTTCCTAAAGATCCTAACGACCCAGCGCAGTTCTTGGTTAGTGAGATATAAAAAAAAAGCGGACAAAGGCGTTTCCGAGAGGTCGTAGCGACAAAGCGAGGTTCCCGAGTCGGATTGATAGTAAGCGGCAGAAGACGGATCATTTTTCAAAACAGACCAACGGCAGAGTGTGGTTTCCAGGTCAGTGGTGTCAAAAAAGACCCCAACGACGAACGCTGATCCTAGAGAGACCGCCCAATGGCAAAGCGTTGTTCCAAGGAGAGTGGTGTCAAAAAGCGGTCCAACGACGAATGTTATTCCTAGATGGAAGGTCCAACGGTAAAGCATGCTTCCTATGTAAGAAGGATGAGGAAGCGGCCCGACGATAAACCCTATTCTTAGAGAGAGGGCCCAACGACAAAGGTTTTGAAGTTTCAGCCAAATTGGGCTTGTAAGACCTGAATAGTGCAGGACACTGTAGAATCAGCAGTTGTTGGTCAGTGGCTGGGCGTGTGCTTTTTTGCATGGGACTACAGATATCGACAATGCAATATGGGCACTCCTCCTCTTCAACCCGGTCGAACATCCATTTCCTATACTACTATTTTATATGCAAATGCAACATCTGTGTTGACCCAACTTCAAAGTTTGGTTTTATTGACAATCTCCGGCGGGAACTGTGATATCAATTTGTATGTAAATGCACGACTCTGAGCAAATACTAAACTTGTTTCCCACTCATTAACAAACTTACTCAGGCCAACCACTGAATAGCGATTAAAATGAAAATCCTTTTAATTACCTACTCAATAAAATTTAAAAAAAAAAGCACACACACAATTTCTACTGAGTATTTCTCCAAACGCCTTTTTACCAAACAAGTCTCTTCTCCGAAGCTTTGTACAATCGTTCATTCGCGTCAGTGATCTACAACACGACAACGAGCTACACCGCTGCACTGTTGCACTGTTGCACTTGTGCATGAATACATCGGACCGGAGCCGGATCTTGGTGGCGGCCTCTCAACCACCATGTGCACACACTACACAATAGGTGTATCTGTTGGAATCAAATTTTATGCAAACGTATCATATGTTGTAGAAATTTCAAATAGAAACCCGCAGTTGGTGTGAGTGTGTGGCCTGCCTCAAATTGCATCCAACACACGAGCGCCAAGACTTTTTGTACAATCCCAAGAGGAGATCATGAGCTTAGTTTGTATTGTAATTCGATTGCACAGCGAATTGGACAATAAGTGTCGATATTGTTTAGTTATGTTGGGCAAAAGTGGCCTTAAGTGGAGTTTTAGCCGGTAATTAGAGGTGGGGGGAATTATATGAATTATCCAAGTTTTTCCTTGTGCACTTTGTACTATGCGCGCGAATGTCTATAATTTGCAGGTGGAATAAATTACAAGTGTCCGCATCAAGAATGCAATTTTGTTGTGTTCTCTAATCCGCTGGACATAATTCCGTGTGGGAGAGAGAGAGAGGGGAAGTTCTATGTATTTTTGGTTCTGATGTGTGTACTTTTGTAATGCCATGAATTATGACCACAAAACTAAGAGACATAATTGTCCCATTAAACTGCAATTGACGGTGGGTATTTCGCAATAGAAGAGCTTATGGTGAACCAAATTCCACTGCGGACCATTTTGACATTTTAATGTGCGGAAGTTGTCTGCAAACGTTTTCGAAGGGGGAAAGTCAATGGGAGATGGACTTGCCAGTAACCATTAACTTTGCCACACTCAATTGGTTCTTTAAATTCGTCGGGTGCGTTACCACTTGTACAATGTACACTAAAGTCACTCAATAGTTGGCCATTTGCCAGTGAATTCATTCGGAATTCCAAACCGAGAAGTGTTCCACATACCTGCCTACGTCTAGCTACTGAAACACTTACTGACAACATTAGCCCAACCCGATATTTTTGCATATATACTCGTATACCGTTCGTACGCAGAAACCTATGCAAATATTTCCAATTTACCACTTTGTGTTGAATTTACATTTTACATATAAATTTTAGTTGTCTAAAAACCTGTATAAGGAAAATGAAAAAAAAAAAATACGTATCACTTCACGCCTCAAAAACTGTTACCAATCAAATGCACTCTAATGCGTAACACACCTGGCTTGTCTCCATTACGTCTAAGACAGAAATGCATATGCATATCAAAGCAGAGAGTAAAAAAAAAAACCAAAAAACAATTTACTCAATCGAACAGGTAAATCAATGACAGCATTGTAAGTTATAGATGCTCGTTCAAACAGTGGACATGGACACAGCCCAAGCCCTTTTTCGCTGAAAGGCCGAGACCGTAAAATACAGTTGATAGAAATTTTGTTTCTTGGCTTTACGACGCGACGTCTTTGTTGTGCTGCTGGATGGTGATAAATTTTGTTTATTCTTTGAGATGTTGAGCGCCGACATCGCGATCTTATGTGTGCGTAGGCGTTAAAACAGTAGTCGCTTTAAAGCGCGCCACATAAAATTCCGTTGAATTTGATTGATGAATTGTACGGCGGTGTTATGACAGTGCATGTTTTTTTCTTGTTTTTTTTTTTTTTTTTTTTTTTTTTTTGTTCTTGGGTGGATGAGGTTGAGTTGGGTGATTTTTCGACGAAAAATGACAGTTTCTCTCGAGAGGTTTAATTAATGGCGATACAGTTTTCATCAAATTGGCTGTAGTTGGAGCAATGGGACTGGTGCTGGGGTTTTCTTCTACAATAAACAAAACAAAAGAGTTCATGTCAGAACTGGATTTTATTTTAATCGGGCTTTTTATATTTTTATTGAATTCAGCCCTAGAGGGCTCCATGTTCAACGGGTTCCATAGAGCAACTGTCACATATTCTTTGGACTGTGTGACCTGACAAAATATCTATCGGCTCAGTCAGTTGACAAACTAGACGACGCGACGCAAAGGGAGCAAAAAGCACCACGGGGAAATAAGGACCAAACCAATATCTGCCTAACTTCATACCTCCATCACATTTTCAATAGTCACAAGTAATTTGCCAACGCTTCCCTTGATTTCATAGACAGGGGAGGTTGGTTTCAAATTAAATTGTAAAATCATAAAAACAGTCAATTTCCTAAAAAAAAAAAATTAAATCCTGCCAGCAGTCTTAATTTGCTTTTAGAAACAAAAATCCCAATCTGTACTGACGGTGAGATATTTTCATTTAACAGGCCAGACATAAAGTTCGCCGAGATAAGTTATATATATAATATAGCATAAAAAAGACTCCAAAAAGCTTGGTATTCAAAGTCAAGAAAAAAAGTGTCCAAAGTTTTTGTAAACCGACTTGACTTGACTTGTTGCCGTAGTCTAGCGATGTTGAATATTTGTCTGACATACCACGGGCTCTCTCCCTGAAGTGACCTATAACCTACATCTTTGACGATAATGCGTTACTGTTCTGTCTGGCTACTATAGGTATGCTAAGCATTTCAACGTGGAATTACTTAACGTTAATTGGCATCGAGCTATGTGCAGTTTTTGAAGTTATATACCTATGTTAGAAATGGGAATGAAAAATTAGCTGACGTCAACTAATGGACAAGTGGCATAGTATATTTGATGACAACCTTGACGTGCAACCAGTGGTGGCCAAGAAAAGGCCCGATAGAACCGATCTAAAGTGAACGCTTAAAAAACGGTTTTCGGGATAAGATATATTCTTTTTAGCAAATGCATTCATTAATGTGATGTCTCTCCGAAGGTTTTCCCAAATCTTGTGCTGCTTTCCGACATATTTCTATACTATATTTCTAGTTGTCTGTGCCAAATAGCTCGACGAAGATGCTTATTTTTCCGACTTCAGCTTTGGATTTCGTAAGGGCTCCTTGCTTCTTGATGGCCTTGGTAGAGCCTTCACAACTTTCGGCACAAATAAGGGTTTTATTTTTGGAAGTAGTTCGAACGATGAAATTTGAAAAGAAGCAGTGTTTCTTGCAGAGATCGACCACTGGGTGAAATTTTTGCAGACTTTTCATTAGATGAAGTCGAGTCTATTTTATTTTGACATGTATTTTCGTTAACCTATACGTGTCGTTTACGAATGAGATGCTTCCATTCCAAGTCCAAAATTGAACGACCTAGTCGGTGGGTTCTCTTATGCCGGTCGTCCACAACGTGCGCGAATCATAAACCAACTTTGTTCAACAAACAAATTTGAAAGCTCGTACGATAGCTTGGGCAAAAATGCATCCTGTTTATATGATGAGTAACTTTTTAACATCAAAATGTACCAACACCAGGTTGTAAGATTTTGATTTTTATGACCACAAGTCTTCAATTATCAATAAAAGTTGTGCGTTTCCTTTTTAACGAAGTTTAGTTTTGCAAAACGGTTGCTATAGCTTTCAGGCTTTAAAGTCTGTTCCAGTAACCGGCCGCTTGCAAACAACCGATAAACATTCGTGTGTATGACTGCTTCCTTATTCAGCTGAGTGTATTTGTCTGCAAATTCTTAGTCCAGACAATTCTTGGCACCAATTTATCTTGCATTTGCACATCTGTCAACAATGTTTCGTATTCAAAAAGACACTGCTCAATTTACGACACTAATATCCGTAACTTTTAAAATTTAAAAGAAAAGGTGACAATTTAGAGGTGGCTCACACTGCCTCCATATGCCACAACCACCAATCCCCAATTGTGCACCATCAGAAATAGAGCGGTGACATTTAAAAGCAGCATAATTACACCATTTCGAAACCATAGCGCTCCGTCTCTAATCAAACCACGCCTAACGTCTTTAACAATGATAGACATAATGCCGGTTACCTATACCTAAGCTCTCTGACCAGTCTAACGCCTAACAATGATAACCTATCATGAAAAAAAGAAACAGATCTAGGCCATCATAATAATATCTAAGGCAACGAAAATGTATAGTTCCCACGAAATTTTGCTCAATTGTCGGCAAATTGGAAAACTATTTCACCACCCTAACAAATTGCCGGCCAAGTTCTTGATTTTTTTTTTTTTTTTTTTGTGTATGCACAGAGAGTGAGAGAGCATGCGACGCACGGGAGGAATAGAAATAATAATCTATCGAACAGAACCAGCAAATTACTAATTGCAAATTGTTAACAATTATTATCTATTATTGTGGCAGGCGTTTTATTAACTACCACCATTGGTTGTTTTTTTTTTGTTTTTGTTTGGGAGTCGTTACAGTTGCAACCACTACCGTCTTTGGTCGGCTGTTTGTAAATTGCTGCGGGTGATATTTTAAAGGCGGCCCGGGTATACTCATGCGGTACCCAAGGTTCTCCGGCGTACATTATCATTTGCAATTGGTATCCGTATTCGGTTTGCTGTTAAGTTCATGGCGCACCCATTTAATTGCGTTTTGCCGTTGCACCGCGAGATACCTATGTGCGAGTAGCTATATAGGTGCAGGCCTTTGATTGAAAAAATATTTTACTCGTTTATTTACCACAGGATTTTTTTTTTTATGTTTTTAATTACTACCCTAAGTGTTCTTCTGATTTTTTTTATTTCTATGTTTTATACTCGGACAAGCTATTACAATTAAGAACAAAAAATGTGTATAGATGGTAATGAACGATAGAATGATTGGTATTTGTGTTTTTGTTGGCTACCTGAGTTTAACCTTTACGATGGGAAATTGAATATGAAAAATAAAACCGCAAAATATCACGCAATTATTTATCTTAACACTATTGGCGGTGCTGAAGGAAGGAAGCGTTAGCAGGTATTTTATTGATCTGTCGGTATTTGTACGGAAAGGGTGGATAGTGATGTCTCGCTTGGGTGATTGTGATTATGAAAGCTTATTTGAGGAGGATTTTGTGGAGGGCAGCGTTTGTTTGATGTAGTCCTCTATCACAAAACGGAAGCAA
Organism: Cheilosia grossa; assembly: GCA_963082955.1. Lineage (NCBI taxonomy): Eukaryota > Metazoa > Arthropoda > Insecta > Diptera > Syrphidae > Cheilosia > Cheilosia grossa. The sequence continues at coordinate 4,229,894 of OY720144.1, forward strand.
CTATTTTTGGTTACATCTGCAGTTGCCTTGGAAGCTGCTATTGGGTTAAGGATGTGAGAACAGTTTTTTTTTTTTTTTAGAAAAGACGTCAATCCGCAGAATTTTCGGACTTTTTAAGATGGAAGGAATTTATTTTCTACATCTTTGGCCTGTAAATAAAATTTCTATTGCCCCGTGAACAAAATTCTTTATGAATGGGTCGCTCTAGCTAAATAGGACTTTTGAAAAGGCTGCGTTATACGATATCGCCTAAGCTTATGTCCGGATCTACCAGCTTATTGCACCCGTCGACGTTAATTGCTCGCACAGTATTGCAGCATTTTTGTGGCGCCTTCAAAGACGTAACAAAAAAAGAAATCTTTGACCCTTGTATAGGTACCTTAAGCCTAGCTTCACATAATCATTTGTTTTGAAACCTAAACAGGTTTTAAAGTAGTCAATATCCAATATGAATGTAGGTTAGTTTAGACATTAAAGCACTTTTATACGTGTAATCTTAGTTACATGAATATATATATGGAAATGCATGAAAATTGTATTATTAACTTGTCTTACGACACCAGACCCGTGTTCGCAGAACTTGAAGACTGTTTTCCCCTTTTTTTATCAGCAAAGGCAATAGTTTTCCCCTAGATTCGAAATAAAGACGCTTTTCCACCAATAATCTAGAATAACTGCTCCAAGCCTATGAGACATTAAAAATTCAGCTTTAACGCGGATCCCTGATAGCCACCACAAATTCCCCTAAAACCTCTTACACCATAATGTTCTTATAATCCTTGGAAAAAATAAACTTCTTGTCCAAGTTATGACTCCATCAATAAACGACGGCGAATTTTGAAAATCTCCCAAATGCTCCACCTTTATGCTAAAGTCTAGCTGTTTGCATAAACGCCAAATCGTTACGTTTATCTAAATGAAAATATTAAAATGCGTGGATCAGATCCAAACCAGATATCAAAACAAACCGGTCCTATTTAAAAGCTCATTACGGGTAGTAAAAATAAATTAGCCTCTTTGTCTCGCGATGAGTTCGACTACGTTTAAAGTTTGGAAAGCTATATACCGGAAGATATATCTATATTTCACGTTTATAGAAATTTATTGTTATTTGGCCGATAAATTGGTCGTTAATCTATTCAAGTTCAGTGATTATGTGTTAAAGCGTAAAAATGTTTGTTTCTGTTTTTCAACAGAGTTGGTTGAAATTGATTTTTAAAATTCTTCACTGCAATAAAATTAACAATGCGATATTATTCGATTTAAGAGCTCGAAACGATTTTTTCGCATAAATCATTGTCCTAAGAAGAAAGCACACTCAAGTGAAAAGTTCGATAGAAGCTAAGCCTAAGCTCACTACCTCTTTTTGTCTAGTTCATCATCTAAGTACAAATACACCTGTAAGGGGATTAAGAAGACGCATTATTCACGCCACCCCGAACAAAAGTACCCCCACCAGCTCACAAGTTGAACTCACATATTAATAACAGAGTCGCGGATATAAAAACTGCACCTGCCAAATATGGAATCTAGCGGCAAAACGTTTGCAAACAAATCGCACTTAATTGATATCGAGAGACACCGCTGTACGGCAGTTGCACTGCGCACACTCCATTGGCAACACATTTAATTACATCCCAACTATGGTCATACTCCTGTTAGGTAATTAACAAATCGCCACCGCACACAATTAATGGCTCAGAACTAACGACATTGTTAATAACCGCAACCGAAATCGCCGAAACTATAATCAATTTTATCGCTGGCAACCCGTTCCTCCGCAAATATGGACTCATTTTGGCGGGCAAAACTGAAGCTCCAAACCGCACAACAAAACCAGAAACTGACACATTGGAGAATTGAAATAAATGAAAAAAAAAAAAAAAATCACCTCGTAAGAAGAAACGTCAATTACATCGAAATCGAATTGCCGGGTGGGGGTGGTATGCGGGCGGCATATATGCGCCAAGACAAGCGTACCCTTTGCGGTTCCACAAGAAGGTGTGTTTCAAATATAGAATCGTTTTCTATTTTTTTTTTCTGCTACCCAGAGGATCCGTTTTTACTCTTTGCAACTCCCTCAAACTCGGCAGTCAACGTGCTTACAACCGCCTAAACTAGCCAGGTAAATGTATATCACTGCTATGTCTGATTGCTGTGTATCTAGAGTCAATGTTTTCGTTTATGTTGCTGTTTTAACAGCATTACTAACATATTGCTGGTATCAGCTAGAAAAGTCCAAGCAAGTCACGACTTTAACATTTTTGCACACATATCTGGCCTTATAAGTTATTGAGTTATTACTGTACTGCATATGTTGGCGGATTGGATACGTGGTGTTAGTGTGTGTGTGTTTGTTTGCCATTGTGTATGATTGCACTGCTCGCTTCGCTTATTTGATTGGGTCGACCGATGTTATTGGGGCATTTTTATGATCGGTTGTTGGGAAGTTCCTATGCTCAGTTTGTTGTTGAACTCTTTTGTTTTGGAATTTGAGCTCTTTTGCAGGAATCTGAGAATGGTGGTATGTTATCGCGGTTTGAGGGTGGGTTATTATTTAGGCTGTATAAAGGGTGCGGATGTTGGAAGCGAATCAGATGAACCAAAGAAAACTTATAGAGTCACATTTAAAAATTGAGAATTTACCTTGCGGAGGCATGCGAATAAAAAGTCGGACCCTTTTTGCGTTTGGTGCTTCCAGAAATTCAATTACTGAAGTTGAATGTTGCAATGAAAAGGCCGGTAACATGTCGTGAGGATGGTTTGGACCGTATTTCAGTCAGCTGCAAAACTATGTTTGAATGAAAAATTCTAAAACCATTCGCCAACTTTGTGCCATCCGATGAATAGCTGTGTCTATCTGCAAGAAAGTATGTGGAGAAAGGGCATAGATAATTGTGCATCTGTTGTATTTTGTGTTGTGAGGCCTGTTGACGAAATTTGAAGAATCCCCAACTGAAGCTTCGCATATAAAAGTGTTAAAGAGCGACTACTTCCGACCATCCATGGTGATTGTCACACTAAGGCCCACTATATAAAAAGGGACTTGAAACTTACTCTCGCTCACAGGAGGGAGTCAGGGAAGAACTGTAAATTTGCTGGAGGTCTATAAATCAATACAACGTCTATGAGACTGGTTTCATTTCAAAGATTAAGCTTCTCGAAATTACTGCGAATAACTTACGAAATATGCTCGCCGATCGGCAAGAGAAGTTGCTCAAAATAGAAAAGGTCTCTCGATAGAGGTAGCAACTTTGGCGGTAAAGTCGCTCTGCGTCGGCAAAAGCTGCTGAAGTGGATGATATTCAGTCAGAAATACTAAAGCAAGTCTTTTCCGAAAAGAGGCTCCAAGAAAACGTGTCACTAAGTTCATAACCGGTAATTTCTGTGCCAAGGTCTTAGAGATCCGTAGTCAAGTCAGTACTGGGGAATGAATTCTTCTGTGCCAAGTCTGGTCTCAGAATGGTTCAAAAATGTTTTTGAATATTTGGAGAAGGTATATGCAAGCCAATCTAAAAAAAAAAAATAAAATCTCCTGAGTACACCGCAGGAGGCTGGCCTTGCTGACTTGTGCCATTTAATCGCTTTAGCCTACAACATCAACAGGTGTAGGACAACTGCGTTAAGACGAATACCTTATGGAATACCTAATGGAAGACCAGCTCTTGCCTAAGGCTACTACTGCTTCACTAAATAATTAAATCCCAGATACAAAAAGTAATTTGTTTTATTCCTGTGCTGACTTTCAGAACTGCAAATTTATAGCTATAAACTCCATGTGTGCCAAAGCATTTATCGTCCTCTTTACATTTGACCAATCAGTTCTTGAGATTGACAACTAAGATAGAAATTTTGGAGTTCCAAAATTTGGGTGAGAAGAAATCAAAGCTTACCAACTCGACTGACGTCGATTCTAATCTCTACAACTCGCAGATTCTCACTCCAAACACCCTTCAAATAATTCTCTGTCAAAAAAAAAGTATAAACAAACTTCCGCAGCTAAACAAATAAGGAAAGTGACCCAAATAACAACGCGCGCAAATAATAATTCGCCTCTGTTATTGTTTGTTTTTCTTTGGGTTTCCCCCTTTTTTTCGTGCCACAGATTATTGTCAGTGTCACGCCATTAAGCTAAAAGCCTTCTTGGTGTATAAATCCAGCATTTAGATACGAAAATTACTCTTTAATGTTTTGCTCTAGTTTTTCGCTTTCATTGCGCGCCGGTCATTAATCGATACAATGGGCGTGCGACGACAACAACAACAACGACAACGACGAAGGTTATTCCGCATTTGTCTCCGCGAAAGATGAAAGTAAATTTTTTTTGGTAACCCAGTAAGCCGATTAGGGGCCCATGCAGACGGTTACTCTAAACTTACAAAATCAACAACAAAACCCAGAAGCACTTCAAGGTGATGTTTAGGTGCACCCCAACATTCCGCTGCAAGTGTTTATGACTTGCAGTAATAATTTATTTCACATGTTATCCTGCAGTTAAGTGCGGTAATAAATTTCGTATATCTGATGAATGTATGCACCAATTTGGCCGAATTCCAGTTATGTTTCTGTTTCGTGTGACATAATGAATTCTTGTCTCTTAACGGTGAAACGAATTAATCAAGCAAGTTCAACACTAAACCTAAAATATACGATTGGCTTATGGGTATATGGGGTTTCGTATTGCAGACGAGTTTTCTACTCTTAAATCTGGTGGTAGTGTCAGCTGTTAACACTGAATTTTATTGTGTTTTCTGTTTTATCACAAACTAACCCAAATTTGTTTTATGTTTTTATATAGATTGATGGTGTTCCTTTTTTTTCCAAACTAGTTGGGCGTTGATTTTACTGGTAGATGCATTTCGGGGACATAATCAATAAGCTGTATTAATATTTAATTGATGACACTGAAACTGGTAGTGGTACATAATTATGTCATTTTTAGTGTCAATCATTTAGGTGTGTTCGATGTCGGTATGGGAATGAATAACTAATGTAAATTGGTGTGCGGTTGGTGGTGGTGGTGTACATTTAAAGTGATTTATGGTTATCGGATGATTTTCAGATTGAGTACAGATCCGTTCCGCACAACGTTTAATTTTTTTCGGGGTAATTTGTGTAAAAGCAACGATATTTATAAGAATGGGAGACAGGCTATTGATTGGAGGGGCATGGAAAATTGTTTCGCTGTGAGTACCCTTTGTCTAACTTTAACCAAACTTCACTGGAACACTCCCGGGTCAATTCTGAGGAATGCTTGTAAATTTGGGCTCAATTGGATTGTTTGTTTTTTTTTTTTTCTATGCTTTGAATGTTTTTGGAATAATTTCTTTTCACCTTTGACCTTTTTAGTAGCATAGTTAACTAATTTAAGAAATAAGACAACTACATTGTCTGAAAATTATTGCGGGCAGTAGAGGGAAACATACACATTTTGCCTCTTAGTTTTATAGATGAAACTTGACTGTGGACTTTAGGTTCCAAATCAGCCATTCTTCTCACATATTCTTGCAATCGGATTTTTAAGTTAGAAGAAGCAGTGTACTAAATTAATGTCAGGAACTTCACGAGTTGTATTTATAGTAAGACTTGAATTGTTGGGGCAGTGTTACCCTCGACTGTGGTTATCCACATACCAAATAAATCGCAAGGAGTAAGGTCCGGTGGCAGAGGTGCCCAGTGTCTCCGAAGTTGCTGACTAATTCTATGAGAAAAAATGCGGTAAGCAGTTCAATTTGTCACACTGAAACAAATTCTGTCGAAGTCCATTCATCACTTTAACCTCGATTTCAATGTCACTTTTCATAGCATTCAGTGCCCCTGTACAATTGATTCATTTCTCCCTGTTAACGCTGGAAGGCATATAAGATGCAGGGTTCACATCGGAAGTAGCTCTTCTAAACTTCTTAAGCTTGCACCGGGCTTCCGAAATTACATGCGCTATTCTGTGACTTCTTTTATTTCGCTCTGAAGCAAGTAGTTCACAGGGAACGGGTCGACATGTGATGAACTGTCTTCATATTAAAAGAAATTCATCCAGCGACATCATCAACAACTCAAACCTGGCAGAATAGAGACTTTCTCGGCGATTGACGAAATTGGTTGGTCTTGAAATGGTAGAGGACAAGGCTAAATACAACACATCTGTCCATGATCTACGATAAAACAAAACTAATAATAAAAAAAAGCCTCGAGATATGTAGTCAAGAAAATCATCTGCACCATGCCACCCAAGTGATAGTTTGTCGAAAAATTGCCCTTGGAAATCGCTTCTACTCCATTTTGTTTCTGTACGACATTCTTGAGAGGTGGCTAAAATGAAAGTTCGATAAATTTTCCGATCGTCATGTCAACCGCAGACCGAAATCTACTTCAGCCTCGAACAAGGGCTCAGTAGATCTTGCCTCGAAAGTTTGATTAATTGTCAAACGGATGTTAAATGTCGACGATGAAATTTGTGACCAACAACGAAGGCGAGTGGAAATTTTTCCATATTAGCACACTAACCAGTGACCCACAACATCCACTGGACCCTTAACCGTCACGGAGATGGAGGCTCCATGTATAGCCATAAAACCGCAGAAAAATCACCAACAAAATGTAGGTACCTCTCAACCTACCGTCAAAAACTAAAAAGTCATTCGAAAAAAAATATTTCAGAATAAAACAAAAGAGTCCAACAGCGAACTGAATATCTTCTCATATGATCAAGTTCTTTTATGTTGGCTCTCTCCATTTCGGAAACTGTTGTATATAGGTATGCAAAGACTGTGTCATTTTTGTTAAGAATAAGTTCATAAGTAAAGTGGATACTTAAGTTATTTTAAAAAAGCTCGACATTTGGAGAAAATAAAATAAAATGTAAAGTTAATTTTATTGATTTTATTACGAGGCTTAAAACTTCCTTCTTTAATAATGCGTGCTACAGGTGCACAAAATCAATATCTTTGGGAAACATTACACTTGCTTACAAGCAGCGATTCCCCTTCAAAGGCCTATCTCTTTCAATAGAACTTTCCTAACCACCAGTAGCATACAGCACACATTACCGTAACCAATTCGCAACATATCAGCTTACCCAAATCAAACCCCATATCTCTTGTCGCTCCATTGAAAATAAGAAAGTACACAACACAACTAGCAAACGATTTGACTTCCTTTTAATCCCCTTTCCAATCCTTAACAAATTTTCTTTCATTTCTTTTATTTTTTACAATTTCTTCCGTCCACACAATAAATGTCCAAAGCACACTTCATAAGATTCCTAATCTTACCATTCACCTCCTATATTACACATCAATTATTAATTGTATACACACAAATAATTTATGTTTACTCCTTCCCCGAGAGTATATACGCGCCGATACTCATCTTGTAAAGTAAAACAGCTAACAAGATGCGCGCCCGTACCCATAACACTAAACGTATAGCTACAACATTCAGACAGACAGGCCCCAAATAAAAAGCCGAAGAAAAAAAAAGTAATAATAGTCACATAAAAGAGAAATAATAATAATTTTAATTAAACACATTCTTTTGCATCTGGGCACAATCCGCATCAGCCCACAGCGTACCATCGGGCTGAAGTACCGCAGCTAACAAATTTCACGCACATATAACATCTCATTACAGATCTTCGGTTTGTGTGATGTGTGCGTTATGGCTTTGTGCTGTGTGCGATGCGGTGCCGTGCCGTAGCCGTTGTGGTTAAAAAATCACGCAATCATCTGCCGACTGTGGCTGCTGGTACACGCGGATGCGATTAGGCTGCCAACACACAAAGTGTGTGTATCATTGTTTGCCAGCAGCGACAATAAAAGCGGTGATCGTCATTAAAACCAATATACTGGTTGGTATGGGTTTGTCTGATGGTCTGATGGTCGTGTTCCTTCGCCGTTTTTCCTCATTTTTGCCATTCCTACTACATATCAGGTGGTGGTAAGTCTCGAGCTTTTAATTCATCTTATTAGCTAAACCTACAAAACGGCACGCAAACTTCGGCGGTTAATTGATAATGTCACAACTAATAAACAAGAAACCGAGTACCGCGATGCGGTGAACAAGTTGTACACGCACCGCGAGACGAGAGTTTTCCACAACAGAAAGTTATACCTATACTTACTGCAATATGCATTGAACTTATCAATAAATCTCACGACTGCATTGCGCAAAAAAAAATAGAAAAAAAAAGTAAAATAAAACAGATACTGCGCACCTTAAAGTGGCACTTCTGAGGAAAATTAACCATGACTTGGAGCATGTGCCGTGCAGGCACGCACTCACGATGCCCACATAATGGATCCAGATTTGTGTTTTCAGCTTGAAAATGAAAATGCCACCAGATGCAGTGCGTCGCAGCGCGTCATTTAGAAGAATTCTAGATCAAGGTGAATATAACGAACGCATTCAATATAAAAATGAGTCTCAGTCGGAGAGTACAAGTGGACTTGCAACAGGTTGCGAATTACATCATCACATGTCATCGTCAGGTGGTGCGCGGCAATATAAGAACGAGTAATATTCTCTAAATGTTTGTTACTCGGTTTTCTTGTCCGTTTTTGTTTTTCCTCGGTGATTGAAAAGTTTGTGCGCACTTTGTAGTCTACATAGCGCAGGAATGTCAAAGAGATTAGAGATTAATTGTGGGATGACGAACGGCGGATAGATTATGCGTGCGCATGACATCAGCGGATCTGATTTATTTCACACAGGCAGCTGATGACATTTTCTTTGTTTATTGTGTGGAAATAAGTCGGTGGGGAATTTCGCCAAAGGTCAAGACTGACAGATCGATGCTGATTACTTCCTTAGATGGCCGCACGGTCACTTAACAGAGTGGGCTTGCTTGCACTGTCTTTGTTTTGTCACATCGCATTGGCCGTGTGTTCACTCCAAGGTGGCAGGTAATTGCGCCGGAATCTACTGAATCATATTTTGCTAAGTCGACTGGAAGTGGGCTAAGTTTAAGGTGCAAAGGAGTCACATTCAAAACTAAAAAAAAAAATCACATGAATGAGCTGGCGACCTAAGTCTTAGGCCAACTATAACCAAAGCTGATAAAATCAAACCACACAACTCGGACAACAATCTCTGCCAATCCATCACCATCCTTCCAAGACATGCCCACTCAATTGCAGACCTTACCCATCAATCCTTGCAGAATTAACGTCAATTACTTAATCTGATGGACGCGATAGACAGCCGATCCAGTTTATTTGTTTGCTCTATCAAATCAACATGAAACCACCTCCACCGAGCCACACGTTGACATGACAAATCCCAACCGCAATCAGCCAAAACACATTTCGTTGAATTGACACTAATGAACGTTTCATAACCCATTGATCATTAATCATCCCTCGTACGGAGTTGAAGAGTTTACATGATTGTGTGACAACAGTCATGAACCCATAAGCCATATAGACGGGCAGTGCGCAGACAAGACTGCGAAAACGTTTTCCAAACGATATTTGACATCACGAACAGTGATGGAATACCGCGCACCACCATCTAGGGATGTTTGACAAGCGTTTGACTAGCCATCGACCAAAGGTGGTCGATCTATGGGGCCAAGTGTCCATTTATCAATCATTGCTAGGTTTTAATGATTTCTTCTTTCAGGCATTGCGCCGATGAAGAATTGGTAATAATTAGTTGGAAATGCATTTATTTCTCAATCCTGCATTTGCAGTGTGAGAAACTGCCCGAGGATTGAGAAAGTGTGACGGGAGTTTGATATGCTGTGGGTCTGTTGGACGAATATTCATGAAAGCTCAGCTAGTGTCGTGAACGATGGGCATTTACACTGGGCAGTCATTCCGTGTATCGATTATCGCCAGACGATAGCGTTTCGACGATAGCTTTGCTTCCCGTAACTTCAACAATAGTCTATCGTCCAGACGATATCGTTCTGACGATCGAACATTTGCTTCACGGAAATCAATAATCGTCGGAGCGCGGTCGCCCAAGGGATGCAATTTGAGCGATAACTAATGAGATATCGTTTTACATTGATTTGTATGTTTTGCAAACAGCCAAAGTTTTTTTATTGAATTTCAAGAACAATAATTGACTTTAGATAATTTTCAAATGCTACCAAATATATAAATAACGACTTACCTACATTTAAGACTTATTTCGTATGAACCTCGCGCAAAAGCAAGTAACATTGTTGAAAGGTGTATTGGTCTTTACAAAGGTGCAGAACTTATATCATTAATTTCCTTTAACTTTAAATTACTCGTTTTCATAATCCTCATATAGAATAGAATTATAATTGAAAAAAGGAAAAGTAGTGCCCCGAAAAATTGCGATTTTTGCAAATGTTTGTGCTGCCCTCCATAGCATTTGCATTGATAGTGGTAGTACAGCAATCGAAGAATACGAAGTGGAAATAACCGGATGAGACAGTTGGCTTCAAAAAAATAGGGACGATTAATATCTCTCTCTCTCTCTCTTGCTAGCAATTTGGCTTATTGAACAAGTCGGGATGCTCATCCATCAAAATAATTAATTTAAATTGCCATTTGCTTTGGTGTAGCTGACCTATCAATAACAATTTTTTTCTATGTTATTTGTTATTATTAATAAACTAAGGAACAAGGATATCAATCACAAAATTGTTGCCAAAAAGTCATTTGTGTCATTTTAAACGAATTTCCAATATAGTGAGAGAGTCTCTGAAAGACACTCAATATGCTCTCAATGCTTTCACGCTTTGTATAAAATAAACGATAGACGAGATAGTGATAGAGTTGCGGAAAGTAAATTGGTAGGTAACGAGGTCGTTGACCGCTATCGCGCAAACGATTATCGTTCTCAGAGTTACTGAATGAGTGCCCTGGTTTTTTGTAAACAAAAGAGTTGAATAGCGAACTGGTAGTTTCGTTTCGTCTGTTTCTATCAGAACGTCATTGGATGTGTCGGGAGTCATAATCGTGAATATCTGTTGAGCAGGGGTGTCTAACTGTACCACACTAACATCTAGACGTCATACTGATGATATTCCCATTCCATTCAGTTAGAAATTGTTAGATCTTGAGAAAGTTCATGCACATCAATAGTTCAAGGTTCTGGTATAAAAAAAAGGATGTTTGAATCCAACAAAATGGGGCCACAGCCTACACATCAGTTGCTTCAATGGACCTCACCAGATCTGCGCAGTATTCAGATTGAACTTCTGATATTTTCCTGTGGGCTTACCAGATTTTTCTTGTTTGCAACACTTACCTGCAGGTTATTTGATATTCTTTATTTCAATTCTCGGGGTCAAAAACTAAAATCCCTTTCCAGGTTTGAAAGAGTGCCCTGAGTTCCGAAAAAAACCTATTCTCCTTTTCAGAACGCTGTGCTTTCAAACTGTCCATGTTTTGTGAAAGAGGTTTATAATGTAGGTTTTGAAACGGCAGCCTTTTCTAAATCCATTTTAAAAACGCCAACCTCAAAGGTGCCCTAGAAAGGCTTCATACTCGACTTAATTAAGTCGTAAACTTGCTACAAGGTTGAACAAGTGGATTGTTATACTAGCAAACAATTTGGTAAATGTAAATCTACATCTTTTTGAAGTGAAAGCCTTTTTTTAACTCAATGACTTCATAATGAAATATACACTTCTGTGAAGAAAAAAAATCAACGAGCATATTAAATATAAAGATGGGTAGGTTGTTGTATTCAAGTTTAGTCACATATCCCGAGCCCCAACCAGACGTCTCTATAGCCAGAAATACAGTAAATTGTGTAAAATGTTCACATGACTGCCTGTGCCAGACTTAATACCAACCCCTTAACAAATGAAAGTATCCTCTCAAGGAAATTGACTCAGTTATCTTAAGCGACGACTTTCGCATCAGCGACAACTCATTAGAGAAAGAGGTCCTTAACCTACGTGGCAACTTGAGGAAGCAGATCGATCTGGTTGAAGGTCGGACCGCTCTGACAATAGTCCGACTGCGTGATTACTTGAGAGGAGGAAGTGAAAAAATAATCTTTGGTCGCCAGGTGACTTTTAAATGAACATTTTAGAAACATAAAAAAAAATACTGATAAAAAACTTTATGAAAAATATTGTGTTCTGTGAAATAAAACAAAATATTCTCTCCATTGTATGATCATACAAAAAAAGGCTTTGATGTACATTTGGGGTCCTTAAAATAAGAAGTTTTGCACATCTGAAACCGAAGCTGTACATAAGCTTGACATAAATAGTGTTGCCTCGATTAATTTTTTAGTCTAGAAACTAAAGGGTCCGCCATTTAACTTTTTTTTTTTAATTAGTGCTTATTTCGCGAATGGTAACACTTAGCTCATGTCTGATTTGACAGATAATTAGTTTTATCCTTCCGCTGAACGAATATGGTTGTGTATACGCTTAAACAACGCTGGGAAATATTGCGACATTATTTTGAAAATCATAGTAATGTTGCAGAATGTGTGCGAAAATTGCGTACGGAATTTGGAAGAAGAGACGCACCGTCAGCTCCGAATGTTCGTTATCTTGTGAAAAAAGTGAAAGAAACTGGCATCCTCATCGATAAACCAAAGCGTGAAAAGCCAAAAACAGTGCGTACACCCGAGAAAATTTCTGCTGTGGCAGAAAGTGTGCGTGAAGCATAATTGGGCCATTTTTCTTCGAAAATGAGCAAGGAGTGGCCGTTACAGTCAATGGCAATCGTTATCGGGCCATGTTGTACGAATTTTTGTTCACAAAAATTGAAGAGGAGGATATTGGCAACATTTGGTTTCAACAGGACGGCGCTACGTGCCACACAGCCGAAGCTACACTCGATGTTTTGCGCCCTGTTTTTGAAGATCGCATTATCAGCCGCAGAGCTGATGCCGTTTGACCACCTCGAAGCTGCGATTTGACACCGTTGGACTATTATTTGTGGGGTGCCGTAAAAGATAAGTGCTACGCCGACAAGCCAGAGACAATTGACGCTTTAAAGGACAATATTCGTGAAGCCATTCGTGAAATACAGCTGCACACAATCGATAATTTGCTTAAAAATTGGACCGATCGTGTAGGCTACTGTATGGCGAGCCGAAGCAGCCATTTGAATGAAATTATTTTCCATTATTAACCGGAAGGATTGTACTTTCAAATAAAAAATTTGAGAAAATATTCATTATTTTTTTTTTATAGTATTTTCAAAAAAAAAAAAGTTATTTGGCGGACCCTGTACTATTTTTAAATTTAGGGCAGTTATATTCCCAAGATTTTATTTGTTAAATTTTTTATTTTGTTTTCCTCCGTCTGTTGATATTATTATTTCGCAGCTCTAAATAAATTAAAAAATAGTTTTGATGGGCCAGGGCCACACACTGACCCACCACCCTGTATACCGTCAGTAAGTGTAGCTTGGCAAAAAAGAACAGTGCTGGTAAGGAGTTCATAGAAAACCAGATGTTTTAATTGAGCTGATGTCCATTTTGTGTCTATCTCCTGCTTATGTTCTGTCCATTTTATTAAAAACTGTTCCTATCGGACAACAATATCCGCATTGGACGACAAGTCAAAATCCTAAAAAAAATTCCGTTTTCGACAGAAGAGATATATATCTTGGATTTTTTTCCCTTTCCCTTCCCCCAACCGTAATCCGGCTTCGTAAACAATTCGCCAGCATTTTGCATAGAAATCCCAAAACAATTTCCATCATATTGGTGGGAGAGAAATTTATTCCCATCTAGTGTCTCTGCTAATAAATCGTCAACCAAATACGATCCCGTTTACTCGTATAACATCCCATTACAACGACCGCACAACATTTTAGCACAGTCATTAAAATGTTCCAACATACTTCCCATTCTCGATAAATTGTACGCGCCATAGCACTGGCATTACCACCACTGAGCGACCATCAACCCCACCGTGTGTCGGTGTGTAATTCAAGCCGAAAAATAATAAAATTTCCGCCACGCATCTAAAACACTGAAGTGAAAATCCAAAAGGAAATTCGAGAACATCGACTTTGTGACAAGTCCAATGCCGACGATTACTTTTTATACAGTGGGGTGGTCGGTGGGAAATAGTGGTCGCAATTTTCAAAAGAAAAATATTAACTGTGTTGAACTGTGGGGACTTAAGGATATTTTTTTATTGATGTTCTTCGTTAGTAGATTTAAAAACAAAATAAGTAAGAACACATAAACTATGAAACTTCTTAAAACCTTCTTTCTCTGTGACTTCTTCCTCTAAGATGGATGAAAGTGGCACTACAAGTCGAGATGAACTTGCGTGCATCAACCGAGCAGTTAACTGCAGCCAGTATTAAACTCTAAGTACGTCAGGGTCGTTTACTATAAACGTTTGAGGACCAACTTACTCAAGGTCATCCTTTACTGCGTGAAGACAGTTGAATAGAATTGGGAAACTTTAAATGTTTTAAATGCCCTAAGCGATTAGACTGTTGATGCACAATCTTCTCATTAGGCCGGTGTAGCTTTACCTTACACACTTAAGCGGTTCCTCATTAAATCATGAAGAATTTTTTTCTTTTTACTCGAAACTTCTGACCAAGGACCAAATCTGTGACTTACTTTTGTAAAAAGCTGACGACTGCATGCCGTCTTCACCTCGACCACTCAAATGTTATTTGCAAAATTATGTCCTTAAACATTTTCTGCAAAAACACAATTCGTCTGCCAATGGAAAAAGTATGTCCCCCACTGTGTAATGCAGCCACTTCGTATACTACCACACTATATAGCACAAGCCGCACAGTCAATGAAGACGGCGACAACGACTGTTGCGACACGACATCAATCCCACATGCTCAAGATCTAGAACGATTTCTAGAAATGCAGTCGCCATGCCATGGTATTTGGAACTACCAAGAGGTCCACTTCCGTGTTTGCAGCAAACAGTACAGAAAACAAAAAAAGGTGAACAGAAACGAAAATTAATAGCTCACTAGCCAGAAGCAAGAGGAAATGGCCATCTCGCCGTTTCTGCCGCCACCACACATTTTAAATTGTTGTATCTCTTGTGTATGCTGTATGTTGTTACCGACAGTTTTGCCAGCAGTCAAAAACTCGCACACACACAGACGTAGAATGTAACAGGAGAGGATTAGATCGATCCACCTTCTGTGATTCCATTTCGTTGAATTTATTTATTCTTGGGGATTTTCTTCGTGTTTTGGGTTTGTTTCTTTTTTTTTTGTTTCGTATGCTTTGCGCGCCAAGGATGGAAAGTGGATAGGGTGTGTGAGGGTACTTCGATTTCAATACATAACTCACTATAACTGCGATCGAGAGCGACTAACGACGCATATAAGCGACCGCCTATGTTGATGCCATGCTGGCTGGGAGGATAACTCGAGATAGATACAGTACCGTGCTGCTTCTGGCGAATTTCATATAACGAACTAGTTGAACCAGTTTTGATTTGAATTGACCGGCATATACGTTTGAGAGGATGGAGTGGGTGCGGGTTGGGAGAACGCGACTTGATAGTGTTTCAGCATAATTTAAAGTCTTTCTAAGTGATATGGGGTTTTTGTTTTTTTTTTGAAGGCGGAATATAGGTTGGATTTTGATGCACCTTTGCCGTTGTTGCAGTGTTGGGGTTGGGGCCGAAAGTGTAAGAGTCGTTTGAGGTGCAAAATTGATTAGAATTTTCTTTAGATCTTAAGGTGAATCAGAATATATCGGTATTGCTACAAGCATAGCATCCAAAAAAAATGCCAATACAAGAATATCTGAAAAGAAAAAAAGTGCTCGAAAGGCTAAAGGACTTGTGCAGTGGAATTTTTTTTAAAAATGAAAGTAAAAAGTGGTTCAGAAAACCAACTTCACCTAACAGCAAAGAAATGTATGACTTACGAGTATGTGTGAAAAAAATAAATAATAAAGGGAGATGGACGCGCAAGTTGTGTTTCGTCGGTTCATTAAGACTTTTACAAGTTGAAATTTATGTACCTCTTGATTTTTATTAACGACTATAGCTGAGTAAGGTTTGAACCTTAATTTTTATTAATGGTCTGTCCCCGATGTGGTGATGCACTCATGAGTAGATGACCGCACCATCAGCTGCGCACAGTTAGGCGCAGTGGTTAAGTTGTTATTGTTTTGGACAACTAGGCCAGGGGTCCCAGGTTCGATCGCCGGAAAAACACAAATTACATCCTACATTCCGCAAACTCTCGTGAATGTCTGACAAACGTTCAAGTACTTACAATAGTCACAGAACTGCCAACTTTAAACATAGGACAGATATAGGTACTGAAAGAATCAAACAAATATCTAATTTTCCAACTGAAATAACAAATTTTACACACATTATTCGGTTTCAAAAGTATTTTCTTATGAACAAAAAAAAATAAAAATATGTCGACACAATTCAAAAGTACTACTACATAAAAATAACTTGAAAAATATTTTCCCACGTAAGCAAAGCTAATTGTATACGCTTGCAATGTATTACGGTACTCTGTTTTTTTAGTTTTCGGTGAATTATATTTTTTTTTTATAAATGAGGTTTGGGATTGAGAAATCATCGGGAAGGGCAAATGGCAAAGCAACATTTCGAAAGACAAAGACTTTGTCCCAAATGTACCGTATGAAAGAGATTTTGAATTCAGCTGTTTCGGACTCGGCATAAAATTGTAGATCCATTCCAATCGCAACAAAAATGAAAAACATACACAAAACGAACGCTTGTGTTAAGCTGGGTCAAAGGTCTGGTTTTTTTTTAATATTTATTTTTAACTTTATACGTAGTTAGAGAAAGATATTGTTTTCGTTCAAAATTTCGACAGCGAGATCTTAATCAATTCTAAGATTACGATGATAGAAGAACTCCAAAAAGTATGTCTCTCAATTCTGTCCGTCTGGTCCGCCGGATCCTGAGGTCTACAACCTAAACGGCCTTACGGATTTGTTTCAAACTTCGAATTAGGTTCGTGTGGGCTTAGCCACTTTTTTTTTGCACTTCATCCCCATTATTAACGGTACTTGCAATATAACGGTCTCTAACAAGTTTGAGTTTTTCGACAACGGCTCCAACGTTTTCAATTCATATTAATATTTGAGCTTAAGTAGGTATGGGGTATACATCGCTGCTTACTAAGTTTTTCGCTTTTGAAATTTGGACATATCTCGAAAACGATCAATGCGATTGTAACAAAAATTCATTTAAAAGGCAGTATGGTAATTTCTAACTCAGTTTTTCTCTATATTACCGTACAATGGATTTTTGAAAAAAAAAAAATACATTTCTTATACATGTATGTTCTTTTCTTTAGTTTACCTGAAAACGAAACGGTTTCTACCAATATGCATAGTTAGAGAAAATTCGATATTTTCAAAGTTATTGCGTTCTAAATTATGATTCGAATTAACGAAAGCGCAAATTTTAACAACTGCTGATGTCTCGAAAACCCAATTTTCGACTTCGATAAAACGTTAAGAATCAAGTAATTCTTATATCCGTATTTCTCAAACTAGACATTCCAGTATTTTTACTGTTTGTCAAAAAACGCTCTGACGATTTTAAGCAAAATGGTTTTTAACTATAATAGGTATAAGTATTCTAAATTATATCCTGTACTTAGATTTTTTTTTAAATTTGGAATAAAACAGTTTTTTTAATTATTTGTCAAAAATTACTACAAATGCATTTTCACACATCTACGGGATACTTTTGTAACAATGTGAATGCCCCACTTCTAATTTAAATGTAATAACTACTACGCTACTTCGTTTTAACATATATTACCCAATTCGTCCTTTTTAATTGAATATATGCACCTTAAAATAATCTCAACCACTTGGAGTTTACACAAAATCAGAAAACATACTTCATTTGCACACCCACATACGTCCGTTGGGATATTCAGTTCATACTGCTAATGCAAATTCAAAAACATATCACTGCATTCATATTATAATATATATATAAATATATTTGTATATGTATGTAAAGATATTGATCTATCACGAACAACACTTCCAATTATTGGCAACTTAAATCAGCGTCAATCTATTCCAGTCAAAAATAAAAACATGCCCTAGCGTATCAAAAATAGAAACTCCTAATAGGCTTGTTTTCGTCAAAAACTTGTAAAGTGTAACTGCTATTATAGAATAGTACAGTAGGCGCTTAAAATTCTCTAACCTGAACTGCGAATATTGGCTGTTATTGGGAGCTAAAACTTAATATTGTTATTTCTTATAACTGTTTGGTTTGGCATTTTCAACATGAATAGACTGACGCCTGAACAACGTTTCCAAATTGTGCGAATTTATTTTGAAAATCATGGTTCTAATCGAAATACGTATCGCGCACTACGTCCATTTAGCGATGTAGCTCACTTTTGGTTGAATGGATACGTCAATAAACAAAACTGCCGTATTTGGGGTGATGATAATCCTCAAGTGTATGTTGAGATACCGTTACATGCACAAAAACTGACTGTTTGGTGTGCTTTATGGGTTGGTGGAGTATTTGGTCCGTACTTCTTTAAAAACGATGCTGGCCAGAACGTTACAGTCAATGGTGACCGCTATAGAGCCATGATTACTGACTTTTTTGTTCATCAGTTGAACAACCATGATGGGCAGGAGCTGCGGTTTCAACAAGACAGCGCAACATGTCACACAGCTCATGCCAGAATTGATTTATTGAAGGAAACGCGTGGTAACCGCATAGTTTCATGTTGCGGACCCGTGAAATGGCCTCCAAGATCGTGCGATTTAACGCCGCTTGACTATTTTCTGTGGGGATATGTGAAGTCGCTAGTGCACGCCGATAAGCCCAAAACGATTGACCACTTGGAGGACAATATTCGCCGCGTTATTGCCGAAATATGGCAACAAATGTTGGAAAAAGTCATCGAAAATTGGACCTCTAGATTAGACTACGTCCGAGCCAGTCGTGTCAGTCATATGCCAGAAATCTTATTTAAATTATAATACCAGAAGATTATCTTTCGAATAAAGTAAATTTCATGTCAATTTAAAAAAACCATCTTGTTTTATTCCATTTCAAAGTTCTATACCTCTAAAAAAAAACACCCTTTATATCCAAAAGTGGATTTTCTTTTCTTTAATCTAGTATCACTTCTCATGTTTTTAACTGCCCAATTAAATACGAAAACATCCAACCAAACTGAACGAGAACGAGAAAGTTTCGTTCGACCTAGTCGTGAACTTTATTAGTCTTTATTTCGCCTTCAAAAGTGATCTTGGGAATTAGGCTTAATTTCACGCCACCTACCTTTATGGATTGCCTCAACACACTGTCCTATGTCTTTTGGCGGAAAGTTATCCATCTGTGGTTCTCCTTTCAAAGTCAATGCGAATTTAGTTCATGGCCTTTCTTATGAATCGATTCAGCTACCTTACCCATCGATTTTTATTTCTCACGGGATGTCTTATAATGTCTTCCGCGGGCATCCATAATCCGCTGCCGCTGTTAGAGGTCGTTCTCCTCAGTCAAAATGTCTTCTAAATATAGGCATAAATCATAGAGACCAGTGAGCACATCACCAATACGTGTTATCTATCCCACGGAGCGTATACCTTCAAAATTTTGAACTCTCACGTCACCTCCAACTCTATTAATCACCTCTAACCTTAGCTAAGTCTACCAGTCCAAAAATAACTTCTGATCAAAGTACAAACTTAACCCCTAATGGTGCGATTGTCTAGAAACACCCAACAACAAAGGATACCAACAAGAGATTACCACCAAAACCCATTTGCCAGCCAATAAAAAACATTTCACTTTTCGAGACACTTAATATTAATCAAAATCTACGAGCGCGAGGAAGTTTGACCGATTTCTAAAACAAAGCCAGACAATGCTACAAGCATTTTGATATTCAAATTTACAAACATTTCGAACCCCTGCTGTTTTCCCGCATCAACTAAGAAACTTGTGTTTTGTTATGCAAACATCAGTAAATTATTAATAGACAAGAAGAAATGAAAACCATTACACAGTCCGTCGGCTACTGAGCGAACATATTACACATTTAGGGACAGAGACATTGATTAAGTTGGTTGCGCGTCAACTCTTTTGTCTTGGCTATGGGAAGTTTAACAAATTAAATAATTTGTTATCCCAAATTACCCGCTGGCGTCATAGAAACAAATGAACAGAGGAACCCTGGCGATGATATCAAAGAATGAAAAATGGACCCGCTGCTGCTGTATGGTTTCATTAGGTCGATGGACAGAGCCAAATAGTGTTGGTCAACAACAGTTGATCGGCTAGGACAAACATCCATTCGTGCAAGATAACAAATCAAGTGAGCGATACCACCGCCAGGCCAACAACATGCCAATCTGTCAAAAGTAACTATCATAACATGCCATTTCGACATCCTCCTTCTCGGTCCTCCTCCTCCTCTGACAGAGCGCAAATAAACTTTTCTAATTACTTTATCGTAAATTAAAATCAAAGCAGCAATTACCTCCTCCTTTAGTGTGCGCCATCATGCAACAAAAGAAACTCCGCTGAACGGAGAGCAATCAAAAACCCTCACACCACACACACCTACCTCCACGAAAGCTGCAACTGCAAGCATGCAAATGAATTTTACAGAGAAATTATTTTCGCTCACCGCACCAGCAGGATGACAAAAGGTAATTATTGCTGCACGAAACCCAGGCGCGCACACAAAAACATAATTCCACCCCTCATCCCCCCACCTATTTAGACAAACAGTTCGAGTGCAGTAGTCTTTGGTACAAGCCACGGATCGGAAGACAACCAAAGCAAAGCCAATATGGCAACTTTGAAAAAAGAAACAAACTGGAAGCCGACACTGGCAAATAGTTAAACAATAAACATTAATTTAACTGTTAACTGCATCGAACACACTATTCACTTCATTATGGCGCAGACGCAGCGCGCATGAGCGACGAAGAAATGCAGATATGCAGTCTGCTACTGCAAAAAAAAAAAACCTTTCCGCGCAGATTCATCTGATGCTATAATTGCTAATTTATTGCATTTTACTTTAGCGGAATGTTATAATAATCATTTTCGCTGTTGTCTGAGCGCAGACAAAAAAATAACACACAGCAACCGCTACCCGAAAGGTGAAGACAAGCGAAACTCCCGCTCTCAGTCGCCGATCGCAGCTCGCAGTCTGCCTCTGCATCTGCAGTCTGAGAGCGATTGGGGGTGAGGTGCACTGACTTTAACAATAATTAACTTTATGGGAGCACACACTGCATACCGTCAGCGAATTGCGATTGTTTTGCCGTTTTTGTTGTGATTGCTGTGTCATTTAAAGGGGGGGGGGGCTACCCTTCTACATCAATCGCGCATTGACATTCCTCATCAATACAGACTACAGATACAGACTGTATGTGCGAGAGCAGGTCATAGCCACATCATGTTTCATGTGCTCGTGGTGAGAGCGCGCGCAGACGCTCTGCGTCTAATAACTTTTTGCCATATTTGTGCAATATTGCTATGTTTCTATGCGCGATGATGAAAGCGGCAAAAAGAATGTTTCAACAGTTATGGCGATGGCGTTGATCAATTGGATGCAGAAAATGGGCAGGGCACTTAATTAAGTGACAAGCTGTTGCAGTAATGGCTGGTATTGATTTCTATTGCTGTGGAAAGGAATTCGCCACGAACGACAAGCTATTCGAATGGCTAAATCATCTCATTAGCCATTAAAAATGATGAATTAATCCTGAGTCATTAAACTGTTACCTTTACCTATACAGTGTGTGTGTGTTTTGATTTGCACCCTTTTGGGCTTGTTGGAGCGATGGTGATGGATGTGGGACATAATTGTGTGTTGAACGATCTGAGAAGGTAGTCTTGGAAGGAATGGTGGACATGGGGCTTTTGTTCAGGTGGCATATGTAGGAACAGGCTTTGCCATTTCGCAATGTAAATTGCCAAAGGAGCGCTTGGGGCATCTCCAAGAGTCGCAGGGCATCTAACAGGTCGCATCTTTCGTTAGTCGATTCTTGGAACAGACTTTTCAGTGATGAGGTGAATAATTAATTGAATTGGGTGAGTCATTAGTCATTACATCTATCGCATGAAAAAGATTGGTATGGTTGCGTGGGCTTCGCGAAATGAAGCCCCAGGAAATAGTAAATTAAATAAGGCCACAAAATTACTCTTACAAATTGAAACTGTCTAACTTTGTGGCTTTGTTCAATTTTTTGCAATTGGGGCCTAATTTCATAATGAAATAAAGCCCCAATGAAATTCGATAAAGTTTTTGGTGCCAAATTTACTTTTTATTTAAAAATGAACACAAAGCTGAAAACATTGTGTAACAGAATAGCCCAAACAAATTTTGTTTCTAGAAAAAAAAAATTAGATTTTTAGCCATTCTGTTGCTCGCTGATGGCTTTCAATGCGTGGCTTGTATTTTATTGGGGCCTAATTTCCATTTAAAAAATGCGGCATTGTTTGATTATAAAAATTTATCCCATTTTGGGCCCCTATTTCATTTTTACCTTTGGGACTTACTTCCTGAGGTCTTATTTCGTGAAGCCCTTAAATGATATGCTCAGAAAATCTATAAGACAATTCAATAATGAGTCTTTCAGAACGTACCTCGGCCAGTCTTTCAAATGATTCTAGTACCGACTAGAAGTCAACCAATAAAACGAACAGACCAATAGCTCACACTCCTCCAGTAAAAACCGGAGAAGGTATAACTGTTGAAGAACAAACACCTTTGCAGATAATCTTAAGAACGGCTTCCATCCCTATTCAAATAAAAATTACCCAGAAATGGAGAAAGGTCCGCAGAAGATAGACCTATACAGCCGGTAACAGCTAAAGAACTTTCCAAATCGCTAGCACCAATTTTGATTTAGAAAAAAAGCACTCCACAATAGTTCATCATTTGCATAGAATCATAAATAAATTATAAAAAGCATTCGAAGAGAAAGAAAGTGTGCTCTACCTTGATATACTAAGCACAAGCTTTCGATAAAGTCTGGTACAAAAGGTACAGCCGTATTGGACAAATTCTGGAGTCATATACAGTACTCGCCGGAAATAAGCAACACTCTTAACAGCAAAACCCTTTATTTAAAAACGCCATCCTATGCATTACAAAGGTACCCGCTTAATAGGAATTTAATTGAAAACCCGGCTTTAAGCACTATAATTTTATATCCAAGCACATTTGCTTTTATCCGAGGAGTATTAGAAATACCTGAGAGATTTTTCAGAATAAAACAAGAGACAAAGTACTAAACATTAAGAGAAATTAAAGCTGGTGTACCCCAAGGCAGTGTTCTAGGTTCAGGGTTCTTTTCACTAGCGACCTGCATGTGAGTGGAGAAACCGCTATAGGGACTTTTGCAGATGACACTGCTGTACTTGCTGTGTGCTCCCACAAACTGTCGAAATATCAACCAAAAGCTTCAATAAACAGTATCTCAGAATGAACTTTCAAATGCAGACTATAGACTAAATGACATAAAGTTGCTCCATATTAATTTTACGTATAAAAATGTATCACAAATTCAAATATAATTATAAACAACAATTAAGTGGAATACTCGAATATAGCCAAACATCTAGGCCAAGCTGCTTTGGAAAGTACATGTCAAGTAAAAAAACAGATAAGTTGAAAATGGGACAGTCAAATTAAATGACTTTTTGGGTGATATTCATGCCCGCCCAACCACAAGAAAATACAAGCCAATTCTGAAATCCAGCGTGAAACAGGTCTCCCAAAATATAGTATTGTCAGGTGTACAAATGATATAGCAATGAGCGGCAAATGACCTGACAATAGCAAACTATCTTACAATATTAAATTGACAATTCACACGGTTGCCAGGTTTTATCCCAAACTCTGACAATTTCAATTGCATATGGTATACGCCGAGAACATCAGAGGCCTGGGATTCTTTTGCTACCAAATTTACGAACTTTGGCAATTTCCAAACTGCATTGGAAAAACGATCTTAAATATTTCTAGATCCTTTTGCATGGGTCATAAAAGGAAGAACACAAATGACAAAACAACAAGTAATTAAGAAGGATCATAAACATTTCCAGATACTTTTACAAGCATCATAAAACGGAAAATACAAAATATACCTAAAACAAAGAGATCCTTTTAGAAGAATCATTAAAAAAGGAAAGGGTTATAAAATTTTCGTTCCAATGTCAATTTCTTTGTCAACGTACATATTTGAAATTATATAATTCACACATTCTGACAATGATAAAATTGGGTGTTCAGATGATTGGCAGATACCTGACAATTCCATTGCCAGATGGCGGTCTGGCCAGTTACCATATTCACTAAGGACTATGTTCATATGACAGCGAACTGCGAAGAAGCGAATATGCATAGGTTCTGGCATTTCATTCACATGAAAACGTTTCTAGTTGTATTTAGATACCCGCGACTCAGTTTCATTTTTGAACTTTATACGTTCGAACGAATTTTTCTTTCGTGGATTTGTGCGGTTCGCGACTATGGATTGTGAATAAAGTTTGATAGTCCGCGGCAAGATTTTTCAATTCGTTAAAAATGTACCGTAATTGTAAATTTCGTTATATCAATCAATTGAGACTGAGATTTTTATCCAATAACTAAAATTTAGTGCTTGACTGAAATATATAAATGACAAATAAACAGTCAGCCAAAAAAGGTTTTTATCAATCTCTTTTTTACTTTCCGGAAAGGGCCCCAAATTCTTGTGTGCCCAAAGGCCCAGGCATGGCGTAAAACGGCCTTGGCACTTGGCTTTCGTACACACGCAACGCTGATCTACCTAGAGATCTAAATTTTGAAATGGTTGAAGATCAAGTTAAAAAAAAGTTGCTCAAATGGACAGAGCAGGCTTCTTCACCACGTTAACTTAGAAATAACCGAACTATTAAATACAGACAGTGTGATCAGGAGAAGGCAAACAAATAATAACGGGTGATTTTTTAAGAGGTTTAGAACTTTTAAAAAAAACACAAAAAATTCGAAAAAATGAATGAAATATTTATTTGAATCGATAGTTTGAACCTTGCAATTTAATGTTTAAAGATAATTTCATGCAAATGTTGACCGCGGCTGCGTCTCAGGTAGCCCATCCGCTGAGTCCAATTTTGGCATACTCTTTCACACATATCGGCCGGTATCTCACGAATGAATGCATGGATGTTCTTCCAGTGCGTCAATCGAAGCGGGCTTGTCCCTATACACATTAGCCTTGGCATACCCCCACAAAAAATAATCTAATGGTGTCAAATCGCACGATCTAGGAGGCCAATTGACCGGCCCGAAACGTGAAATTAACTGTTCACCAAACTCGCCTCGCAATTGCGCCATTGTTTCGCGTGCTGTGTGGCATGTGGCACCGTCTTGTTGAAACCACATATCATGTAAGTCAAGAACTTCCATTTCGGGCAAAAAAAAGTTTGTTATCATCGCTCGGTAGCGTTCACCATTGACAGTAACGCTGCGATTTGCATCATCTTTGAAGAAATATGGCCCAATAATGCCGCCGGCCCATAAACCGCACCAAACAGTGGCTTTTTCGGGATGCATTGGTAGCTGTTGCAATGCTTCTGGCTGATCTTCACTCCAAATGCGGCAATTTTGCTTATTTACGTACCCATTCAACCAAAAATGAGCCTCATCGCTGAACACAATTTTTCGATAAAAAAGCGGATCCTCGGCCAGCTTTCCAAGAGCCCATTCACCAAAAATTCGGCGTTGTGGTAGGTCGGCTGGCTTTAGTTCTTGCACCAGCTGTATCTTAAAAGGCTTTACGCCCAAATCCTTCCGCAAAATTTTCCACGTAGTGCTGTAACAAAGGCCTAACTGCTGGGAACGGCGCCGAATCGACATTTCGCGGTCTTCTGTCACACTAGCTGATACGGCCGCAATATTTTCTTCACTACGCACAGTACGTAAACGTGTTGGTGGTTTAATGTCCAACAAAGTAAATTTGGTGCGAAATTTGGTCACAATCTTCCGAATAGACTGCTCAGAAGGTCGAGAATGCCGATCATAAAATGGAAGCAGCGCGCGATGAACATTTCGAACCGAGCACGAATTTTGATAGTAAAATTCAATAATTTGCAAGCGTTGTTCATTTGTAAGACGATCCATGGTTAAATTGCAAACCAAACTGAAGCTGTTTGACAGTGACACAAGGTACTAAACACACGTCAGCTGTCAAAACCAGTGTTGCCAAAACCAAACCAGCTAAAAAATCACCCGTTATAATGCGATTTTTATTTTAAATTGTTACATTAACATTTATCTTCATTAATCTAATTTAATTTAATATATTTTTTAAATAATTCAAACATAAATTACTGATTTGTCGAACGACTTGGTTTTTTTAGATGGGTTAAAGTCCCTCATACTACAGCCGAAGCATACCTTCTTTTGAACAGATATTTAAAGACATCAGATATTAAAGACTGGCACAAGGTTTCTAAGGCTTACGATTCGCATAGCAAGCAGGGTCTCTCCAAATGGCGACCCCTCCAACCTCCAAGTTGATCATGTACACTTGACCAGGTGCAAGCATCCAACATGAAAGTTTTAAATAAAATAAATCTGCTGCTAATCGAGGACTAACACCCAAGTTCACCAGCAGAAGAAGACACTTACACCATCGCTCAGTAGAGGTATAAAGTTTTTGATTCAAACTTGAAATGAACTTCCTCTTACATTGTATCTGCCGCATTAGGAAAAAGAATGCCCATTAAGCGTCCTCTCATCAAGTCAACGGTCAGCCTTGTATCAGCCGCGCATTCTCCACATTCAAGCGCTCAAGGCATATCCCAAGTCTCACCCATCAAGATGCCCGCTGTGTCATTACCAGCTGCAAAAGAAATTCAATTACAAGTCGCATTTGATATTCCGTGTCGTTGTCATATATACAAACGACCACCATAAGGAAGCAATTTGCATTTTAGTCCAAGAATGTTCCATTTCGATTGCGACACGGTAATCAATCATTCTGATCAGTCTCTCAGTCACTTAGCCGGGAAAGACTTTCGCCCATGGAATTCCTTCTGCAACCAGCCTCTCATATAAACATTTTTAACGAGAGTCAGCCCAAAAATAAAAATACAAAACCAAAGATACGCGAGCCAATAAAAAATTGAAAGTATCTCCGTCCGGCCATACATAACATCGTTAAGTCATTATCTAGAAATGATTCCGAAACCAGCACATCCCCCAACTGGATCTCCGGACAGAAATGAAGTCGGCCAGGAAAACTCCTTCGCGCAGCGACAAAGATAAGCTATTTCTTTTGACATTACTATATATCTCTACACAGTATAGCGATGATTTCCCGTTGCGCCGTGCCGGTTGTGCCGATGCAGTGCCGTGCCGACCTATAGCACAACTGGTAGACCGGTACTGTAGCAGATTGCATTTCATTGTCACAGGAATTACTTACGAATTCCATTAAGCCGTAATTTGTATGAACCGCTGCTGGCTGCTGGCGAGATGAGACGAACGTACAAGCTGAGATCCAATTTGCTGCCGCACCACTGGGGAGAGGATAAAAATAGACCACGAGTGGCGATCATCCAGGCAAAGGAAATGAAACAACAACGGCAACGAAAATGAATAAAGACACTTACATAGAAACGAGTGCTCGCTCACATCCACATGAAGAAGAAATCTATGTCAATGGGCCAATGTAGGTTGTCGCCACCATCGCAGCAAAACTAGAGTTCCTTCTTCGCGCAGAGGATGTAGTGATCGTGGCCAGGGACACCACACTCCACACTCCACACTCCACACACTCGCAGCAAGGCAGCATCGCAAACAGGTTGAAAGGTATTAAGTTCGATTTTATTTGAATCGTCACAATTGTAAATGGACTGTTCTTTCAACAGTTTTACACCACACTCGCATGTCGCATGTCGTACTGTACGTACTACTGTGCGCGAGCGTTGTGTTCCAGTTACAACTAACTACTATATGAACGTAACAACCAGTTGAACTAGTTGGTAGCGAAATTCCATCGAGGTGTCATTAGAGTTCCTCTGCAAGACGCAAAGGGTGCGAAGTATGACTCTCTAAGTGGACGCGCATTTGTTATCGGCCGCGCACCGCTGTATGGAGATTTGCCTGCCGCAAAAGGTCACGCTGTGCGTTCGGTGGCGATGTGGGCGAAGGAATCGAACTCATTTCTCTGCACTTATGACAAATTGGCTGAATTTAAATACTAATTTGGGTATTTTCTAAGAAGATTAACGCTCACGGCAGGCGGAAGTCACTAGTTATGCGCCGCTGATGGAAATCAATTTTGACCACAAAAATTGTATTAGTCGCGTGTTTGTTTTTTTTTTTCTAGCTCATTTTAGTCTTCTTGGGCTTGCCGGCTTTTTCGTTGCGAGAACGGAGGTGGAATATATTAGCCGTCATTTTTCAAATGCTCACTAACCTGAAATGACCATCTCAAAGTCGGCCCGAGTCTATTGTCTTGAGGTGTCGACATAAGTGGAGGCTGATTGGCTTCGCGAATGTTCTATAATTCTTGGTTCGTTGACATGGTAATAATGATGAGTGGATAGCTGATGGTCCCGTGAATTAATTCCATACGATTGAGTGTCTTTTGTTAGATGCATTTGGGATGAGAGTCGTGCGTTGGAATCTTCCATGGGCGGAGAGCTCCCTTGTACGAGTAGGAACAGGAACAGTGGGATCAAACCAAAACTGTGAAGCTTATTTCTTCATATATGTTTAGTATTTATCTTTATTTTCCTTCGACATTACTAGTATTCATGTTCATTAATGTTTTTCTTTTGTTTTTAAAAATACGTTTCTTTATCAATTTAATTTACCTTCCACACTTTGTCGAACATAAGCAATTTACCCTAAATTTTGTTGTTGACGTTTAAATACTCTAAAATTGTTACTCTCTAGCTGTTAATTTTCTCTTAAATGTAATCTTTCTATTCCGCTACTTTGTTCATCAATTGCATAATACCTATGTAAAATTTCTTTCTTCTTGTTCTGACCACCACACTGGAAACATCACTCGCCTGTAAGAGAAAAGAATTAAAGATTGTGTTTTAATCGAGGTTGCTGGTTTCACCTGACTTTTTCAGCTTAATTGTCGCTGTAGGGACAGGAACAGCAGTATTCTTAATTGCTTTTTTTTGGTTTATCTTTGTGCAGTTAGCAATTAATTTTTGAAGTAAAATTCTGGTCCTTCTACGCCAAATTTTATTGAACCATTTGAGAGTTGTTGTGTGGTGTGTTAGTTTAACTGGGATTCGTTGTATGCGCAAAGCAATTCATTTTCGTCTATTGCGAATTGATTCCCACTTATAAGAGGAATCGTGCTTTAAGATATTTCGTGCTGATTTTGTGATTGCCTTTTTCAATATGAATGTGGTTAAGGCAAAACGTGGTCGTGCCAAGGGTAGGCTGACCAAAGCAGCTGATTTCGCTTCTTCAGTGGATATTAATACTCCACTTGTGATGCTGGAAATTCGTCTGGAGAAACTCGAGGAATCATGGAATGATTTTGTCTCGCTCCAGGATGAAATGTATAAATACATCGAGGAAGAGGAATTCGTAGATCCGGAACCCGAATTCTACGAATATGAAGCGAAATATTTTGTTGCGCGTTCGACTTTTGAGAGCTTCATTAAGGTGAAAAGGCCGTCGGAACCCGCTGAGGAACCGGTTGCTGAGAAATTGGCAAAACAGCAAGCTGCATTTTTGGAGAAGTTGAACTCGACACACAAGTCGTCGGTCAATCTTCCAAAGATAGCAGTGTCAACTTTTTCAGGCGATTACGAAGAATGGCCTGCGTTTAAGGATATGTTTCTGAGTTCGGTTGATCAAAACACTTCGCTTACCCCCTCCCAAAAATTCTACTACCTCAAGACGTTCTTGAGTAGTACTGCTGCTGATCTCGTAAGCCACATGAAGCTTACCGATAACAACTATTTCGAGGCCTGGGATAAATTAGAAAAGCGGTTTGATAGGTCGCAACTAATAGTTAATTCGTTTATTAGTTTATTTCTTTCGTTACCAACTACGAATATTTCGAACGTGTCTTTGCTTAGAAAGATCACAGATGGAGCCGATGAGGTGATTAGGGGTTTGAAAGCGTTGGAAACAAATGGTCGGGATCCTTGGCTGATCTTCTTGCTATTGCAAAAACTTGACCCAGACACGAAGCAAGCTTGGGCGGAAAATCTTGGGTCAAAGGAAGGTTCCACAATAGAGGAATTAATGGAGTTTCTTCAAAATCGTTGTGCCTGTTTGGAATCTTGTTCAATCCCTGTTCGCTTCGCAAAATCTAAAGGCAAGGTACAAAATACAATTCGTTCGCATGTGGTTGAATCTGGTCAAAGCTGCGCGCAATGTAAGGGAAACCATAGCCTGCCGAACTGTAAGAATTTCATAGCATTAAGTGTTGAGGCTCGTAGGAATTTTGTAAAGGAACATTCATTATGTTTCAACTGTCTCCGAAAAGGACATGCTGCCAATAGATGTTTCTCGTACCAACGTTGCAAGATGTGCAAGTCTCGGCACCATGTGTTGGTTCATCGGGAAGGTGCTTCCACTTCATCTGTTGACACAAATTTTGATAACATTCCATCGTCCTCAAATTCAAGTTCGTCTTCATCAAATCCAGAGCCGTCGTCGTCAAATCCAGGGCCATCGTCGTCGAACCCAAGGCCATCGTCGTCAAATCCAGGTCCGTCGTCTGTTATTAACTATCATTCGTGTGGACCCAGTTTCGGTTGTCAGACAATACTCCCTACTGCAGTTGCTAGAACCCAGGACAAAGGAAGGTCTTTCCAAAATGTTCGTGCGCTTCTTGATACGGGGTCCCAAGTTTCATTTATTACTGAACAGGCTGTTCAACGCTTGGGACTTCACCGTAGTCAATCGCGAATTCCTGTGCTTGGAGTAGCGTCTGCCTCAGCAGGCGTTACTAATGGATTAGTGACACTGAGGCTGACTTCTCGATTCAATTCAAGCTTTGTTGAGGTGGACTGCCATGTTCTTACAAAACTAACATCGTCGTTGCCAGCATCGTTCATTGATCATATCGACATTAGCAATCTTGTGTCTTATGAGCTGGCTGATCCATATTTCTTTAAGCCTGGTCCTATTGATGTTTTGATTGGAGCTGACAAAGTATTCGACATTATAACAGGACCCACTAACAATCAAATCAATGGTATACCCAACTTGATTCCAACCATTTTCGGCTCGGTAATTGCGGGAAGGTCTGCACAAACTTCTCTTAGTTTCGGTAGTGGTATCGGAACATTTTGTACACAGCTGGATCATTCGCAAGAATTTGACCTAGAGAAATTCTGGCGTTTAGAGGAAATTTCTAATGAGCCCACCCTCTCGATCGATGACCAGCGTGCTGAAGAGCTGTTTGCTTCAACTCATGAAAGGCTTCCCAATGGTCGTTATATGGTAAAATTACCATTTAAAACCGACGAAAATATGAATTTTGGAAATTCAGTTGCTGGTTCGCTTCGACGTCTTTACTCTATCGAGCGGAGATTTTGTTCAAATCCGTCTTTAAAGGATCAATATAGGAAGTTCATGGATGAGTATTTGTCTTTGGGACATATGGAGGAGGTTCCTGCTGCTGAGGTGAACCAACTGTTCTACAGATCCTATTACCTGCCTCATCACGCGGTTTTTAAGGATGATAGTAGCACCACAAAAATTAGGGTAGTTTTTGATGGTTCCGCCAAATCAAACTCTTCTGTCTCCCTGAACGATTCGCTTCTTGTTGGTCCAACCATACAACGTGACATCTTTTCTGTATGTCTTCGTTTTCGACGCCATTTGTATACGATATCGGGAGACATTGAGAAAATGTACCGACAGATCCAAGTTTCGCCTGATCATTGTGATTACCAAAGGATAGTTTGGCGTAAGTCTCCTGAAGATCCCATCAAACACTTTCGGCTATTGACGGTTACGTATGGAACTGCTTGTGCTCCCTTTTTAGCAGTTCGCACATTGAAACAGCTGGCTTTGGATTCTGCTGAATTATACCCTCTGGCATCTGCAACGGTCTTAAATGACTTCTACGTTGACGATGTTATCACAGGTGCAGATTCAATTGACGAAGTCACTTCCCTTCAGAAGGAATTGGTAGAGCTGCTGAAAACGGGAGGCTTTAATTTGCGTAAGTGGACTACAAATTGCTGGCCTCTTTTGTTATCGTTACCTGAGGACCAACGTGAGATGTCTCCAATAGAATTTGAAGAATTTGATTCCGTAAAAGTACTTGGTTTACAGTGGTGTCCTTCTAAAGATCAGTTCTCATACAAGGTAAAGCTCAGCGAAACGGTTTTATGTACCAAGCGTCGAATATTGTCTGACGCTTCTCGAGTTTTCGATCCAATGGGATTTCTTGCGCCGATAATCGTCGGAATGAAAATCCTCCTTCAGGATTTGTGGAGGGAAAAATTGAGCTGGGACGAAGAAATTCCGAAGAAACTGGCTGATCGGTGGATGGTAATTCGGCAGGAGTTAAATCTTGTTGAAAAGATTCATATTCCCAGGATCATATGGACCAACAAATGGAATTGTGAGTTCCATGCATTTTGTGATGCATCTCTTGACGCGTATGCAGCTGTAGTGTATTGCAGAAGTAAGAACGAAGACGGTACTATCTCTGTCGCTTTAGTATCTGCAAAAAGTAAGGTTTCTCCGATCAAGGTTTTGTCGCTTCCTAGACTGGAACTCTGTGGAGCTCTCTTATTGACACGTCTAATCAATAAACTAAAAACGTCTTTACAGGATAAAGAGCTGACAGTTTTTGCTTGGACAGATTCTTCAATCGTGCTCCATTGGCTTTCGTCTCCTCCGAAGAGATGGTCGGTGTTTATCGGAAATCGGACTTCTGAAATTGTTTCATCGATTCCTCACAACCTATGGAATCACGTCCGATCCGAAAGCAACCCAGCCGACTGCGCAACTCGTGGAATTCCACCATCTCTTTTGCCTTCAAACGAGCTGTGGTGGAAAGGACCCTCGTGGCTGTGGCAGGAGAAACATCAGTGGCCATACTCGGATCCATGTATGAAGGGGTTCTCAGAGGAGCAGTTGGAGGAACGGAGAAACCCTAGAACTCAGGTACTTATGACAAATATTGATGAAGAGAATGTCTTGCAAACAGTCTTAAACAACTCATCAAAATGGTACAAATGTCTTCGGCTGATTGCAACAATTCTTCGGTTTCGCTCTAATTGTCTCGTTCCCACGAATGGGCTTGGCCAACGTAACCATCAACCCTTGTCCACGAAGGAACTTTGCGACGCTAAAATTGTGTTGATCAAATTTTGCCAAATGTCTTCCTTTCCGTCGGAAATCGTCGCGTTAAAAAGCGGAAAGGAACTTACAAACGGTCATAAACTTTTAACTCTTGCTCCGTTTCTCGATTCGGATGGGGTCCTTAGAGTTGGTGGGCGTGTGCAGAGCTCGGAACTTTCATATAGTGAAAAGCACCCCATCATACTGTGTAAATTGAGCCGTATATCCGAACTCATTGTCCATTACATTCATGAACATTATTTACATGCCGGTGTGACACTTATGATCGCGTTGCTGAAAAAGGAATTTTATATTGTTGGCTCCAGAAATCTAGTGCGCAAGGTGGTTCATAAGTGTGTTTCGTGCTTTCGGCAACGTCGGGATTCATCAAGACAGTTAATGGGCAATCTGCCTGCTGAAAGAATTCGGTTTTCGCGGCCGTTTAGTAAGGTCGGATGCGACTATGCCGGTCCAATTACCCTAAGACTATCGCGCGGTCGAAACCCCAAATTTGTGAAAGCATACATTGCTCTCTTTGTTTGCTTTGTCACGAAGGGTATTCACCTTGAACTGGTTGGTGATTTGTCATCGAATGCTTTTCTTCTCGCCCTTGATCGATTTTGTGCGCGTCGCGGAAAACCAACGGAAATCTGGAGCGACAATGGTACCAACTTCCATGGTGCAAAACGTTCGCTGAACGAGATGTTTCAATGCCTTTTAAGTCAGCAGCATCAAAGCATTGTTATTGACCATCTCGCCAAGGACAACATAACGTGGAAGTTCCTCCCACCATCTGCGCCTCACTTTGGAGGCTTATGGGAGGCGGGTGTCAAGTCTGTAAAGCAGCACTTGAAGAGAGTCATCGGAGAACATATTTTGACATACGAGGAAATGTACACCCTGCTCACCAAAATAGAGGGGCTTCTAAACTCGCGTCCAATGTGGCACACATCAGACACAGAGCCAAGTGCTCTTTCGCCAGCTCACTTTATGATTGGGGAGGCATACACCTCAGTTCCTCAACCTGATCTGGTAAACTCTAACATTCCTGTTCACACTAATTGGTATCTTTTACAGAAACTCACTCAAGGCTTTTGGAAAAGGTGGCACCAAGAGTATTTAACTTCTCTTCAACAAAGGCAAAAGTGGCAGAAGAGCCAACCAAATTTATCCGTTGACGACATCGTTCTGTTAAAGGAGTCAAAACTTCCACCGTCTAAATGGATCCTAGGGCGCATAACTGCAACACACCCAGGGAAGGACAATAAAGTAAGAGTTGTCACAGTACGGACAGGACATGGAGAGTACACTCGCCCAATTGTGAAAGTTGCCCCGCTTCCTTTTGCTGAAAGACCGGTGTCTTTCAGGGGGGGCTGAATGTTTAGTATTTATCTTTATTTTCCTTCGACATTACTAGTATTCATGTTCATTAATGTTTTTCTTTTGTTTTTAAAAATACGTTTCTTTATCAATTTAATTTACCTTCCACACTTTGTCGAACATAAGCAATTTACCCTAAATTTTGTTGTTGACGTTTAAATACTCTAAAATTGTTACTCTCTAGCTGTTAATTTTCTCTTAAATGTAATCTTTCTATTCCGCTACTTTGTTCATCAATTGCATAATACCTATGTAAAATTTCTTTCTTCTTGTTCTGACCACCACACTGGAAACATCACTCGCCTGTAAGAGAAAAGAATTAAAGATTGTGTTTTAATCGAGGTTGCTGGTTTCACCTGACTTTTTCAGCTTAATTGTCGCTGTAGGGACAGGAACAGCAGTATTCTTAATTGCTTTTTTTTGGTTTATCTTTGTGCAGTTAGCAATTAATTTTTGAAGTAACAATATACGTTTTACGTCCCCCTAGGTAGGCACCTCCTTTACCGGGTGCGGACAAGTCTATTCGTCGACAGTTATTTTATGTAATTGACTAAGAGCGACAGGGTTCATTGCTTGACAGTTTTGATAAAGTATTAAACGACGACCTTCCATTGATTCTTTTAAGCAACAAAGTCCCTTTCTAAAAAAATTAAAATATTTGTCGCAACTAGTGTAACCAAACGTCAAGCCTTTAAGGTATTTGTCAAGCGTTTTTATTTGATTTATTAATCAGTTTAATTTTAACGAAAACAATTCATCATAAAAGTTAAATTGTTGTCAATATGGATGCAACTAGACCATTTTGAATGCTTTCATTAATCTTCGTTCAGTGAAAGAGACAATACTAGTAACGAAGTGACAGCTGTCATATGTGGCCATTCAATTCAAAATTTATTACATACACAACCTACGGTCCGATGTGTCGCAAGCCACAAAATAAGTATTTTTTTTATTTATTAACCAATATTAAATACTACCAATTCCTTTATACACATCAGGTTATTCCAAACATCAAATTGATTGTTCAGAAGCAGAGACCTAAGACAATGTGGTTTTGTCAGGGGTTTCGCTCCATAATCAGGCTTTTCTTTCCTAGCTGTCAGGCTTTTTTTTTTTTTTTTTTTATTGTAAATATAGTCGCGACAGGTCCGTAAGGACTCTAGGCTTAGGCAAGAGCAAATGAAGCGATGAACATCTCTAACGACTCGAAAGCCAAATAACGCGACAAGTTTTATAGAGAACAGTCGAGGCAGCTGGATAACATAATATAACTAGTACTTCAAAGTCATCAATCAAAAATAATATAGAGACTACCGCAACGCCTATCTCTCTGAATCGCGTCATCCGTGTCAGAATTCGATTTTGATGTGTATGTTAATCGACTTCATTTCGTCAATACATAGCTCGTTCACGAATGCGATTCGGACCCAGACCGATTGAAACCCTCCTGAGAGTCAAGCATTTCAGCAATATTGAAGAACAAGGTGGCGCAACTTTTCAGATCATCCAAAGGCTTTAACAGTCGGTGAGTTATAAAAGCTTCACATTTTCATACATGCTGTCAAGGGGATCTTGCGATTTTTATTTACATAGACAACATTAATCCAGATCGCGCGCTAATTGAAAGACACAAAAGAGCCTTCTTTGAGCAATTCAAAGCCCAAGGCGAATTTTTAGAATTCGGGCGCAGGGTTTAATAGTAAATTCCACAAGAAATGTCGACAATGTAAACATGAACAACATTGTGTGGAGTCAACGCAGTTCCTATTGCACGGGGCCTGACCTTCTCAAGGGCGACTATATTGCTCCGGTGCAGATGGTCTCCCTGCCATAGTCTTAAAGAAATGTGTTAACAAACTACCAATACCCTTTTTGCTATTTTCTAGTTTTCGAATGCACAAGGTATTTTGCCTAAAGAGGTGTTAACGCGGTAACTATAATAATTATAAAAACATTGACAAACTCTTTTGTATTCCAAAGCTCATTGAAAGCATCGTTTACGATACAATTACCTTCCATTGCTAAGCAAATATAGTCTCCAAACCGGTTAAGGTTTTAACGTTTTTTTAAAAAGGTAAGGAAGTGGATGTTGTGGCTACCGATTTCAGTAAAGCGTTTGAAAAAATCTCTCACAAAGTCACACTCTTGCAACTAAAAGCTATACATTTTCCACCGCGGCTTACTTACCGGATTAAGTCGTATTTGGAAGATTGCAAGTAATTCAATTCAATTAAATTCAATTCAATTTATTTTATAAATTTTTAAAGTACATTAGATAAATATCTTTTATAGTAAAGTGTCCTTTTTAGATTTTCCTTTTAAAAGGTACCTTTCGCGTCCTTTTGTGTATACCACAGGGAATTGGACCTTTGATCTTTAATTTGATAATAAATGATGTTGTACTTGCCATTTTATACTCTAAGCTGGAGATTTACGCAGATGATATCAGATTCTCAAAACCAATATCGTACACTGCTCCCTTACACTACAAACTATACTCAACCACTTCTACACCGGATATTGACGAAATAATTTGTAAGGCCAACTCCACACTTGGATTTGTTAAACAATGGTCTATAGAATTTTCCGACCCTTATGTGACTAGATCTCTCTATATCTCCTTAGTTCGCCCCCACCTCGAATACGCTAGTCAAGTGTGGTCTCCCTTTCATCGAGTTCATGCACACAGAATTGAGAGCGTCCAACGTCGCTTTCTTAGATTTGCGCTTCGAGGACTGCCTTGGGACGATCCTTTTATCTTGCCACCCTACCTAGACCGGCTCAATCTCATTAACCTGAATTCCCTTGAGGAACGCAGAGACGCTGCAGACATCCTTTTTATTTATCGTCTTCTCTCCGGCACCGTCGATTGCGCGTCCCTTTACAACTCTATTTTCTTTAACACAAACCCCCGTAGTCTACGTTGTCCTCGTCTCTTTTACCCTCCAAACCATCGTACCTCATATGGCTCCAATGAACCGATCCCCCGTATACTGCGAAAGGTTAATTCCAACCTTTCTGTTTTCGATTTCAACCGCAGCACTGCCCACCTCAAACTCGATCTCCTTCACCATTCCCCTTATCTTTAAGTCTTAGTTTTAAGGCTTTTCATGTCTTAGTTTTAAGTTGTTACTTTAAGAATAAATGTTAGTTTTAGCTTGTATTAAGCGAAATATATGGGGGTATTGCCCCCACCAAAATAAAAAAATAAATCCAGCAAGTGCCCAAAAGCTTAACACACTGTCGGTGATCACTTTGAAAAAATCTTCTTATTTTATCAGGAAAACTGAAGTAATAAAGCAAACTTATGAATGGGTCATATTAGGAACAGGTGCTCAACAAATTTTTAAGAACACCCAAAACATGTGTTTAAATATTTAGCAACTAAAAATGGTGTTTGGAAAGTTTCACAAAGACTTACAACAGCTTGCAAGTTATTAAAGAAAAACTATAAGGTGGACCTCATTTGGGTCACCTAACCTAATATCTATCCCAATCCAATTTAAATGGCCTTATCGCACTTATGGGCACTGACATTTCTTCGCAAGCATCATAATTATTATTATTTGCTAGTTTATTTATTTTTGTTTTTCTCTGCTCATAAATTGTTAATACAGTAGACCACGGATATAAGAGACACTCATATAAGAACAACGCATGTGAAAACTCGGAGATTTTTTTGCTATAAGAAAGTTTTCATGTAAGAAACTCGCTTCAAAGAAACACTCGAGTATAAGAAACGCATTTTTATTCACACAATTTGTTATTATATTGAAAGCATTACACATATAAGAAACATAATTTGTTTCCTTTGTTGAGCTGGATCTCAGTTTAAATGCAAAAACAGCTCAACTATGCATGCAAGCGATTTACTGTACGATGCGAACACGTCTTTCAATGACAATGACAGCTGTGCTACTGTCAGTAGAAAAACCCCGCCAAATCGTCCTACATACTCTCTTCGTGTTGACTTTCCTATACATATCGGTTGTTTTTATATAAGAAATTTTGTTTCTTATATCAGCAGCTGTCGTATGAGAAACTTAGTTTCCTATAAACGTTGTTTTTATATAAGAACAACTCGGATATAAGACCCAAATCTAGTTATTTTTTATATGTTTCTTATATCCGTGTTAGACTGTATTAAAATTGAGTAGATTTTTCATCGTTTCAATTGAATATTTTCACTATTTTGCTTGTATCTTATTGTTTAATGGATTTCATATTTGTTTAGCTTAATGAATTTAAAATTCTATTAATTTTTGCTACAAATGGACTGCAAGTCAAATGAAAAATATATTTTCTAAGTCAGTAAAATGAAAATAGAAAAAATTATCCCCTCCGTACTCACAACTTACAACTGCCACCATCTCAGTAACACTTGAAAGTAAATTTTCGTCTGCCACTCAATCTATACTTGTTTGGTTATGGAAACATTTCACCGAATCAACTCTGCGCTCACACGATCATAACGTTTTAACGGTATAACACATCTAAGATGAAATTACCCCAGCTTAATCTTATCTCCATGAATCCGGCAAATCATCGCCTTAATGGATCCTTAATGAACTCAATCCGCTTAAACATTTGAAAATTTCAATTAAATCTCTTCGTAAAAATTGCTTCATTAAAGAAAGTATCTCTGCAATTCCCCAACCCAACTTAACGTAAAAAAAATGAATTCCTCAATCAACCATTCAAAAAAAGTAAAATGCCCGCATCCACACCATTAAAACGAATCACCTAGTCATACTTAACTAATGAGCGAAAATATTTAATATAATAGCAGCAAGCGGCAAAAAAAAACCAACCGCATTAGCATTCACATTACAACCAAGCCAACGACGCCCACGCACCGGACGGACGGGCAGCTTGCGCTAACACATAGCACTCATTAGGTACCAGTTAATACGCCATTATTTACGCTCCTAATGGGGACAATTTGCTAATTGATTTCTGATGATGCCCAGCGATAAGTTCAATGATTTAATTTTCAGCAATTTGTTACCCGATGAGATGCTTCATTTGTTTTGGCTATGCGCACACATTGTGCATATCTGACAAAAAAAACACGCTGAAGACGCGGCCCGCCAGATCTATTGTTGTAGGAACATGTTGGGTACCTGTCTTTTGTGCGATGCCCACGCCCACCACACCAATTCGTTGATAAACATAAATCACCAACACCATAAACGGATGCCCACTATTGCGACTACTGTGTTGAACATGTTAACATGTTCCATTGGGGTTTTATTTTTTTTTTTTTTTTTTTGTCATCGTGCGGTTTCCATGCCACCAAATGTTAGGTTAACGAGATTCATAGTACGTGCGTCAGATGCGAGTTTTCGTCGGCCGCCCCTCCTTTCTCTGCAGCTATTTAATGGGTATTGAAAGCCGAACAGGTCTAATCGAAATTAGATCCGAGATCGGGTTCAATTGGGTTCGCTGAAAACAGGATGGTGACGAACATATTCTTACGTAGGTACCTTAGTCTCGAATGGAATGATAGGGATGCTATCTAGAGCTGCCGTTTCCGAGTGGACGCAGTTTCACTTTGCAGAGCTAATAAATCTGTGATACAATACTGTATCTGGTGATGTATCTTGTTTTGTTCTCTTTTTTTCTCTGTAGATTTTTATGAGACACTCCGTGTGATCCGTGTGATCACGGAGTGTCATCGGAATTTT
This sequence comes from Cheilosia grossa, assembly GCA_963082955.1. Taxonomy (NCBI): domain Eukaryota; kingdom Metazoa; phylum Arthropoda; class Insecta; order Diptera; family Syrphidae; genus Cheilosia; species Cheilosia grossa. Next base: position 4,270,194 of record OY720144.1, read on the forward strand.
ATTTAAAATGCAAATCGCTTCGTTACGGCATTGTTAAGCTCATCGAACTGTAAATAGTACGGATTTATCAGTTTTGTGGTTGTTTTGTATTCGCTGTTAGTGGGCTTAATGATGACAGTGTCGATGTAGAACAGTAAACGACATTAGAATGGATCTAGAACTTTATAGCGATTGTGCGAGAGATATATGGTGCCGGAACTGTTCAAGTTGATTTGAGCCTATGGCCCATGGAATGGTTTTGAAGGAAATTGGGAAGGTCATTGGTTGGCTTTGGAAATGGGTTGCTTCATGTCGTATGGGTAGGTTAGTGTTGGAGTTTTTTTTTCCTCATTTTTAAGTATACGTCACCAGGCAGCTTGGTGCAGTGATTTTTGCGCGCATGCCGGTTCGATGGAACTATGTAAAGGCGATCTACTCTTCAAGTTCCACTCGTATAGTGAACAAAATCGACAGTTTGCTTCTTATTACAATGTCCTATGAAGAAGAAGAGAGAGAGAGAGCCGTGCAACGACCAACGACATCGAAGTCAGCCAAATTCTGGAGAAGGCCAAAGAATTTCTCTTTCTAGTCGAGACTCACTTACCTTTTCAACGACTTTAAAGCCGCTTATGATAGCATTCGTGGCCAATTGTCTTAAATGGCAATCCCTGCTTAATTTATCCAACTAGCAAACCTCCGCCTGCTTTGCTTGCATTTAAAAAAAAATGCCTAAAGCCTGCACACATGCACTTCATACATCTTAAGAAAATAAAAAAGATTTTTGCGGACATACAATTTTGCCATTCAGTTTTTTATGAATATAGATGTCGCGTGGAGTAGCTTACTCTTTCTTTATCGTCTTTTAGTTCCACTAGAAATTTAGTTGCTCAATAAAATTCGGAAAGACCATCACACAAAAATTTTGAGACAAGGCAGTACGAAACTCACAAGCCAACATCAGATTTACAATTTTTCAAATTCAGTTCTTACGGAAGTGGGGGCAACGCAAGAAGCTTTCAGTGCCGCAAGTATTGAAACGAAGCCGGTGATCAAAGTACTCTCGATGCCCGTGACTTGGACAGCAGATGGAAACCTCTTGGTACGCTTTAAGAGTAGGATTCGTTGGGTGCTATTCGGTGAGGTTGGAATCGATGGAGTGTGGGCAAGGACAAGGAGTTTCAACGACGAACAACGGAGGATAGGTTACGTGGAGCGCATGCACAACAATGAAACAATCTTTGTTTCCACCACTGGTGGTGAAGAATGAAACAGAGGACGTAAAAACCTCAATAGACCATAACCAACTTTGTGTGCATAGCTGGAGGCAGCTTTCTAAGGACCGATATGAGGGACGTGTTGGTTGGGCGACTGTGGACTATCCCGAACTGCAAGACTTATCTAAATTCTTAAGTTGTTGTAAAGTAAAGTTGGGTGAGGCTGGAAGACACGCTGTGTAATGTGCTATTTGAAATGAGAAGACATGTATTGTATCTTGTTCCAAAAATAGTAGGGATTGCAGGTGTTATTGTGGAAGGTACTGTTGATGTCCTTAGCAGGTTTATCAAACTTCTGGGGTGCGCGGACGATGTTAATATCTTTGGTTTGTCTACTGTCTAGGTTTGTCAAACGTCTATCTACTGTCTAAGGTAACACATCATTATTAATAAAAATTTCGAAGTTATTAAGCAGTTCATCTACCTTACAGTGAATACCATCTCGATGAATGGCACCCTATAGTGGAGATTGGCAAAGGCAATCTCTAGAAAACCGCTGGTAATTTGGTTTGAATTTCAAAACGTGTTATTCGAAAGACAAATTATCCGCTCTACAGAATTATTATCCTCGAAGGTCTCCTTCAGGTGACAGTTTAGAAATTTCCACTAGATCTGTTGTAGTACAAAACTTATTACATTCCTAGGCAAATAGTAAATTTACAGAAGTTTTCATGTTGTTAAATATTTATTTAAAAAACATTATCTACCTTATTCATAAAAATGTGTGTATCCAATTTCGATCTGCAAGTAAATTTGAAAAGAAATTGCGATTAATAAAAATTGCAGATAAGTCCAATAGATTATTTTATTATCTTAAAATTATGTTTAAATATATTATTTTTGTATTAATTTTATATATTTTATGTATCATTGGACTCTTATACGACTGGACAGATTTTGAAGATACCTTTTGACTATTCTGAGTGAGTCCTTGAATGATTTCAATTTGAATTTAAACGGATAAGTGGCACTGCGATCGCGTTTCACGGATTTTTTTAAATCTTTTGCATATCAGAACATTTTTTTTTTTTAAAAAGATTGCCCGTTTCGGAAACCATTCAAACTCTATAGTAGTATAAACTTTATTTGAGTCCATTGTGTTTCAGGCACAAAATTGGTTTATTTAGAATGAAATGTACAGTTAAAAAATAGTTATAAGTGATAAAAAAATATGTGATTAGGTTACCCGTTGTTTTAGACAGCTTTTAGTGTGACTTTTATGGCGACTTTGGTGCGGTTTTTGAGTCAACTGTTGCCTGACATTTAAAGAGTATGTCAAATGCATTTGGAAACACCTTTTTAAAAATTACTGGTCCGATTGCTAGTGCATTTCGTGATTTTATCCTTTAGATAATATAATGGAAGATCTGAGATGGCTTTGAACAACTGTATTTTGAGCTAATGCCAAAACAAAATAATTAAACACTTAAATGCCTCGAAAATCGTGTCACAAAGCGCATAGGAAACGCATTCAAAATCCCTTAAAACGTGTTGAAAATCGCTCTAGAACTAATAAAAAATTATTAAATGTCTAATCAAATATCAATTAAAAGTTAGACCCAAAATCGCAATAAAACTATGAATTAAGAAGCGTCAGCTCACAATATTTCCTTAAAAAACGCAGTTACAAAATTTTAGTATTAACGTTCTAAAAGTCGCAACTCTTCAGCATTCAGAATTGCTCAAAATTCGAGTACAACTGACGTAAGCGTTGAAAACCGCCCCAGAATCGCCTAAGAAAAAGTCTTAAATCAATTAAAATATGGACCAAAATTCGCTCTAAAATTGTCCGCGCAAATTTGACCGATTTCCCAATCCCAAGTCGTTCCTTTAAAGTATCGGCCAATATTCCTTAGTTTAGGGTGCTCTTGAAAAGTATTGCCGCCGAATTTAAAGTGGATCATTTTTGTCATCATCCAACAGCAAACCTCAAACATTGTTTACTATAGACAATGCCCTCCATCAAAGCATATGTACCTATGCTATGAAAATAGACCAAGGAATATTGAAAGAATCTTAACTCATCGATTATCTGAATTATTTTCTGTATCAAAAATAGAAACCACTTACAGAGAAAAAACAAAAGAGTTCACCACCGAACTGGCCGAACCATATTCGACCACATAATAAAAAACTAAAACAAGATCGAATTGGGGCAATGACCAATCCCAATCATGTGTGCTTCTTCTTGCCTGTATGCCCCAAGTGCTCTTGTAGTATAACCAAATATCTACAAACATCCACAAGTGTGAGTAGTGAGTATACGTAGAGAACACTTGAAAAGTCAATGAATTTTTAAAATGTTTTCCTCTCATCGTTTTCTTTTCTTAGTCTATTTGTCATTTCGACTCAAAGTACTGATCATGATCGCTATCCCAAATTCCTATCACATATAAGGCAGTGTCACCTCAATCGTAATCGTCCACCCTGTGGCTACGAGTCGCGTTGCTCCATTTAATTTCTATTGAAATCCGAAAACGCTTAAGCACTTCACTTCGGTGCGCTTGGTTTTGTTTTCAAGAAAAAAAAAAATGAGTTTATTTGGTAGGCGAATTGGTAATAAAACAGACGAATTGGATGCAAATAGACCCGAACGATGGAGAAGATATACAGAACACGAAATGAAAAATGGACAATGACTTATAGCCTCAGCGGAGAGTGCGTGAGTATCTGCAGAGATCTTTGATTTAACTTTTTCAGCTGTGTGCTCCTTTTCGGTAATCGAATTGCTTTTAATTACAATAAAATTCGTTACTAATCTGATTCGGCGATCTCACCTGCTGCGCGATGTCGTGTATCAATAGATCATCGCCGTGTCGTGTACATGGTGGTGGGGGTTTCCACTTCGGTCGCAACAAGCTTCGTAAAATATTATCGAACAGTGATGAGGGGGTGGTTGTACCGCACATTGTATTTTTTTTTATTATTGGAATGGTTTTTTGTCGTCCTCCTCCATATCGTGCGGTTAACTGTGGTACAACTTCAAAAGTTGAAACTTATATCGAAGCTCTAGATCTTTCAGTCAGCCGGGCAATATACGCTGTACTAGTGTGTGTAGTGTCGCTGTTGGCGTTGCTGAAGTGTTTCAAGTTTCCAGTGGCTTTTTGCTGGCGGAGGAGATTTTCAGTTATGATTCCAAGCACGCATGGTAATTTTGTAGTCAAATTAGTTTTTATCTTTAGCCGGTGATCTCTTAAGTACTTGACGTTGGTCGGTGTCTACTTTTTGTTCCCCCCTCTCTGCCTCATGTACGTAGACGTTTGGTTGTAGTTTTGATGGAAAATGCGTATGAAGGCGTTATCCTCTTGCAGCGCCTCAGATATGCAATTACAAAATTATGAATCGTTCTAGTTTGGCCACGGACTGTCAACTGTGCGGTAGCTGCGTGCCGCTGCTAGTTGATAGATTTATGCGTATCTTATACGTTTACGATGATTTTGCTGCGCGGTATGGGCGCGCCAATTAATTAGTATCGTTTGTGCAGCGCTATTGCAATTAATATACCGCGTGCGCGACTTTTAGGCCAATGCCGATGGGCTAACAAAATGGATAGCAATAGGGCAAATCAATACTGAAATTAATTTGTAATTTCTAATATATCTGTGTAAACACACGACAGTTATAATTTGGCCTTTAATTCTTCTGCAGGTGTTTACTAAAAATATTGTTGCAGAGAGGCAATTTATTCAGAACTACATACGGTATGGTGTGGAAAAGGATTTCAACAAAGGGGCCAAAAGAAAGCCTGAATGATGTTGTTTTCTGTGCTGAAATTAAATTAGTCAGTATTCTAAAATATTTTTGAACCAGAGATCATACTAAAAGGCTTGCAGCCAACAACTTCTTTCAACATGCGACTTAGAGGCTTCCAAAATATTGTATAATATTCGCATTGCAAGTCTCTACTTTTGGTAAATCAAGCTATTTGTTATATACGAATTGAAGTGCTAGAAAAAGTTTTCAAAAAATGTCCCTCGTCACAAAATACTTAATTAATGTAAGAAGAACGATTTTACTGTTGCTTTTTCTGTCTTAGAACGGTACCAGGCTTGGTAGAAGTTACCCGCTCGAAGCACACTTTTGCTTTAATGACCTCTCAGCTTTAGCTTGGAAAACCCTGATTCGGTTGGAGAGTCCTATTGAAACAAGTAGACCTAGCTTCGAAAACAGCAAGCTTGTCTGAGACTTTCTGGGGAGACATCTATTACAAATCTCGTGGAACCAGATGCGGCTTTAGGCAAATGATTAGATGAGGAATTTAAAATAGGAGAACTTATGAACTAAGATGCAGTTAGCATGTTAAAAAAATTGCTAGTGCCGATTCCGATTGCAAAGACCTTCGAGAGCAAGGAAAGAGAGGGGTTTGGGTTTGAATGTGTTAAAGGCGCCTGCACGAAAATCACATCATCGCATTTGCCGACAAAGAAGAAGGAGGAGTAGGAGGCTTGGAATTGGAAGGAAGGCGGTAGCCAACTGGTTCCCTGTACTTAATTCGGGTTACACGCCGTCATTCGGTAGGTGGGCACGCACATTTAAAATCCTCGATAAGCCTGAGTAGGAAAGTGTTGACTCTGGGCTTTTAAACTAGATCCTCGGAAATGTAGGAACTGTACAAAAACTGACGTTTTGAGCCGTGTCGGCAAAAACTGAAGCGTAACACTGCCGGATACGTGTGGTCCAGAGTATGGATTAAAATAAGGTTGGGGTCAAAACACTGGAAGGGTGAGAATTTTTAATTTTCTGTTTTCAAAATTCTGTGTTCACAATTTTGCTTTTCTAAAGTCTGCTTTGCAAAAAAAAAAAAAAAACATTTTGGAAAATGTTATAAAAACGTGCGCTTTTTCTTATTGGTTGCAGAATTTTGTGAAGCAGATATGCTGGGAATGTTTTCTTTTAGATTTTTTTAGATCGATTTTTTTTTTTAATAAATTTCGGTTTTTTTTTTTTAATTTTTTAAAGTTTTTTTATACCATTTTTTTTAATACATAACTTTTATTTTATTGTTCCTTCTTGATGCAAATAATTTTTTATATAAATTTTTTTTATAAATTTAAAATTGGTTTTCTTATTGTAACTTATAAGAAAAGCAGAATATGCTGAACAGCATTGCATTAAATTTGAAAAGCTGAATTTATCGACAATATCGTATCGTGCGGCGGAAAAACCTTTCAATCGGATAATCAATTTTACACGTAGTTGAATGTGCCGCAGTAAGTTCGTCACCGATTTTTTTTTAACATTACTTCGATGTTTGCTGCTGAAAAGAAAGTCAGCACTGCCTGTATATCCTTCTCAAAGATTCATAATTTGATTTTTCGTTTACAGCACCCGTCGATGAGACTACCCTTAACCTTTCCGCAAATTACACGAATTAAAAACGTGGCCTAACCTCTTCCCAATACAAACAATAAACAATCAATTTTGACTTCGAGTATAGCTACTCGTTTTTGTGGACTTATAAGTATCGACACTTGTTGCCATGCGAAGAGCTTCCTGCATCATTTCCACCATCTGCTGATTTATACAATTCCAGGCTTGTGAAACACGCACTAGAACAACAACAATAAAGACAAAAAAAACGCATTACCGCCACATAAATTAGATAATCTTCGCATCGACTTCCGTCGCAACACAAGTTCTTTGGCGCCAATTTATTCCAATGAATGAACCCCGTCAAGCAGTGCCGTCTTAAATTATATCGACTAAAAAAGAATTCTGTTCATAATGATCAAGTGTGTAACAATATAATGCTGAGGCTGGGATGGCAACAAAAAATATCTTAACAACCAACTAACTATCGATCGATTACAATCAACGCCGCGCACAATTGAAAAGTTTTTTTGTCACTCACTGACTGCCCTCTACCCCCCTATACTTGTACTTATGTTTATATTCACTCACTCTAGTATTAATGATGATGGTAGTGTTCCGCTATAAGTAACATAACAACCAGCCATCCATCGCCAGCATATAGCTGGAGCTGGTGGGGACGAGGGAGACTAAGAGAGAGCGACTTTAGTTTGTGGCGCGCACCAGTGAGGCAGCGAGATGCCCCTAAGGAATTCCAGCGATTTTAATGACCACAAATACCAAACCAAAAGACACACTTTCGCAATGGATACGTAAATACGACGGCAGCACTACACAACACCGCCACAACAGCAGCAAAGTAAAAAGAGTTCACTATGCAGCCCCACAGATCTGGGATTGATGTTTCTATTTATGAGTTGTCGTTGTCGTACACCAGGATGAACATTGGACAGTAATGATGGAACCGGGCTACGAATGGGAAATAAAATCAATCATAGATGAAACGCCACTGCCAAAGGGCTACCGTGTATCCCTGCAGCCGTAATTCGTTTTACATCTTTTAATGTTGCCGCACGCGCTACATTGTTGGCTTGGAGATTAGCCGCTCTAAAGAGTGTCATAAGTCCGCTGAGTAAGTGATTAAAAATTGCCGGCTCAGCGACACTTCGACAGGGATAAAGTTAAATAGCACAACCGGACACGCATATTGTCAGATCAGTCAGATACAGTATCTATCTATATAGGAGGAGAGGGGAATAAATCCGAAAAGTGACTCATTACGCGACAAGAAACCCCAAGTGAACGAGTGACTGAGTGAATTAAACTGACTTCTCTAACGAGCTGTGTACACGCTTAGCTCACATGTGAATGATTAATTTACGCTCATTTCGTGCGAGTGTGTGTGTGTGTGTCTTATATCCGAATGAGGCTAATGCACAAATTGCTGTTCTTCGCTGATTTTACGTCCGTCTTCATATTTGACCGGCAGATCAAGAGATCAATGAACCCCATATGGCTTGGCGGACCTAGAGGTAAACCATTCAGAGAGGGGGCGCGCTGCCATCCGCTAATGTGACTAAATTTACACCGAACCATCATAAATCATTGGATAAGATTATTTGTTTTAGGCATCTCGCATCTTGCATAATTAATTCCATCGTTTCTTGATTAATAAATTATTTATCGGTTTTACAGGCAAAAGGCGTATAGAGGATATAAATCGACTGTCAGCTTTATTTACATTGAAACGGTTGTCATTGGTCTGCTGCGTGAATTGGGGTTGTTTGAAAAATGATTGTGGGACTTTCGGTATAGAAGTGTTGTCATGGGTATATATGGCAGTTGGCAGTGGATTATACAGATGAGTGAAAACCGGCTGAACTTGTAAAATTGGAACCATGCAGTGAAGCGTCAGCTAAAACCCCTTTAAAAAATATATTGCTCGACATTTGCATTCATGAACCAGCCTATTGGAAATAAAATTCGCATGCAAATGTTGAGCCATCAATTTTTTAAACGGCTTCGCTCTATAATTTCTATTTTAGGTAGCAAATATGAATAGTAAATTCTTGGCCCAAGATTTGATTCAATTTGTTTGTTGACCTCTTGTGTGACACGGCGCACTCCGAGAAACGTAACAATTGTGGCAGACGCTAAAGACTCAAAATTACAAGTTTCGCGATTTTTTATTTTATTTTAAATTCATTTTTGATTGAGCTATTTCATTAAACTTACATCCTAGACAAAAACGATTAAATCTAATTTAAAACTAACAATTTTTCTTATTCTAGCTTACTGGCTCTAAGCGAGCGCTCTAAACTTATCAATATCCTTAAAATTATTGCCTTTCGGCCTTAAATCTATCTTTATCTATGATTTGTTTTGTTTTTTAATTTCCAAGAAACTTTAGAAAACTTGAATTCTTTATAATTGTTTTGTTTAAAACTACTTAAAACTACCTAAGCTACTTAAGCTAAATTACCTATAATCAGGGTGGTGAGCAATTTCATCGATTGGTCACCATCCTGATCGCGTCCATGGGCGCCTGTCAGCCGCCCACAAGGGTTCGTCAGTGTCACTGAGCCTCGAGCGAGGCTATAAGCCTCGCTCGAGACTCGGCAGCACTATCATGTTGGCTAGCCCGGCACCTCCCAGAGACCCCCTACACTAAGCCTAAACCTACAAACTTAATCTAAAATCTAAAACTAAGGAGGATGCTACGTAAGTAGCGCACCGGCCCGGGAGAGCGTATCCACCCTCACCTGTTACTCAAGCCACCAAAATTCGGTGAACTGCTTGACCGTATCGACCCTGTCCCGTTCCGCAATTGCGGTACTAAAACGGAGGAGCTCCTGAGCATTGGCGGCGTACCCGTCGTGGATGAGCCGCTTATCCCTCGCGCCGCGGTGGCGGTTATTCTATGTGCGAAGTGACATTGATAATGCAAATGCAAACCAAGAACCACCACTGTGAGAAATTTAATTATTAATAAGCTGCAATTGTTTTAAATTTGAGTACATTTGACGATTGCGAGAGGTTACAGAGAAAACAAAGTAAACTTGTGTAGCAGAATTAAGTGCTTTCAGAAACACCGCAAACTGCATGCAATGACTAGCTTTTACAGCGTGTCAGCAAAGATCGCTGCAAAAAGAAGCTTTCCAACATTCCAACCAAAGTGTTTGTTACAAGCAATCTTTCGATGGGCTCCTCAGCTTCGATGCAGTGTGTGCGCTGAAAAAGAACGCTGACAAAATCAGGCAGGTGCCGCAAAAAAAAAAATAACCAAAATAAAGTCAATATAAATATAATTCCAAACAAAGTGTCCGGGTATTTTATTTTGATACAAAACATGCGCTGAAAAGTCTATTGTGCACTCAAAAAAGGCCCCTTTTTAGATTCTGGTATGAAACAAATGCTTTGTTTGGAATTATATAGAAATTTCGATCTAGTTGATTTTTGTGGTGCTCGAGTAATTTTTCCCACCGTTCCTTCGCAGAGAATATTTTTCACCAATCCTAAAAGCCGCCCATGAATTGGTTGAAAGTGGCATGGAACAAACACTTTGCTTGGAATTATATCGTTTTTTTTGCAGTGCACGACTTATTTGCTTAGCGTTCTTTTTTAGTGCACTTCAACATTGCACCTAGGAAACAGTTAATACTACGGGCCACGAACAAACTTACTTTTTTGTTTTAAATAACTATAATCCAGTCCAGCGTTGCCGGTTGGCCCCCTTTTTGAGCCACAAGACCCTTGGCCCCCACTTTCAAATCATCGAAATGGCCCCTTTTTCAGTTTAATTATGATTTTATTCCTTATTGAACGAAAAAGGAAGCAAACATTAATGAAAAGAAGTGTTTCGTTATGAATACATTTTTTTTTATTTTTTCTTACAAATAAATGTCTTTGCTGTTTTTTTGTTATATTTATGTTAGTATTTTATGCAGAGGCGCCTTTTGTTGGCCCCCTTTTTAGTCCCCTTGTTGAATTATTTCAGCAGCAACGCTGGTCCTGTCTATGACAACAATATCATTATAATGTTGTCAGTACGGAAAAGAAGCAAGAATTTCGAGGCTCTCTACGATTATATTTATTTGAAGGGAAAAAAAAGAAAGGAGGCACAGCGCCCGAAGCCTTTGTCTACCTCATTCAAACCATTCTTAGGCTTTTTATTTACGAATCGAATAGACCTTCAACTTGAGGCGAAGTTCAAATATCTGTCTTAAGTAGCTTCCTCAGGACATTTCCACTTTCGGATGATTGTTGAATGCCTGATACCCCAGCAATTCGTCTATTTACTCACTGAGCTACCTAGTGTTCTTAAGGTTTCAATGTAAACTGGATTAGGTATTTTTTTCATGTTTGGGAAACTCATTCGAAAGGATGGCCATTGGTCACACTCATAATGACAACAGGTCTTAGACGGACCACTTTTAATTTTACGTCGCTACTTAAACTTAACTGTAGCTTGCGCTTAAGCGTTTACGGGACTATCGTTATATTTCCAATTCCACTATTAGAAATGCAAACAATATTTAGAAAATATTAAATATTGTTGTAGTGGAGGTACTTCTACGTATACATAGTGACACAAGTTGCTGAAACACCAGCGCCGCTCGTTGCGTGTGAAATATTTTAATTTGCTTATTAGTTATGCAAAAATTAAACTAATCAAATATGCTAATATTATGTTGCGCATAATTTTGCAATAATGTGCGGGCAATTGTGATTTTGCATCATGCTTCTACCACCAGAGTAATGTACAACAAAGTGTCGGAGAAGAAAATCGAACAAGGAAGGAAGGAGGCAGAATTTATATGGTTTTTATAACGTCAAAGACTGTGAGAAGAAAAAAATGTGTGAGTTTGTAGAGACGGCTCCGAGTGGGCCGACACTGAGCGCCACTTTTGCCGATTTAATAATAAAGAACACAAAAACAAGGGAATGGCTGAAAAGTACAAGTAATTTGATTTTGCTAATAGAAAAAAAGGGCAAATTTGTAGCCAACTGAGATAACATTGAAGACTGGAGAAAAGATTAGAGCTCTGAATTGGAATATATACCTACTCAACAGTTGAACACTCTAGGCCTTACCAATTAATATTTTTAGTTTCGACTTAAAACATTAGTATTTCACAGTGGCTAAAGGTATTTTCTATACAAAGTTCGCTTCGTTAATTTAAAGTCGAGACTTAAAATGATTATTAGTATGAACCTCTATGAATGCACCTAATCTAAGGCATATGTATGATAGTATATCTAGCTCAATCGAGGTACGAGCACCGTACACATGTGTTCTTATTCCTATAATCCCTTCTGCCACTATCAATATCTCGCACATTCTTTACTAAGTCCAAATAATAGATGGAGGCAATTTCCAACGGGAAAAGAAATATTTTAGATTTCTTTATGTACATGAGGAGCATTCCGAATCAATTTGAATCGATTCCTCAGGTCAGCCCAGAAAGATAGCAACGAAATGAATAATCTCTGTCACTAATGAGTCGATTGAATGAATTATTTTGACAGTATACAAGTGCAGACCTTCATATCAAAAAAACTTGTGGTCCCGCCCGTCTTTGCTCGAATCTTTTAAACTTTAAACTCATTCGGTATTTTGATGCCATATTGCAACACGAATATTCAAGTCGCGCATTCTCTGTCTCCTGCTTTTATCGCAGAAGGACTCGAATTTTTTCCTCGAAAGACTATCTTTATGGTTACAACTAAAAAGAAGTACCGAAAGTGATAATTAGAAATAAAAGAAGCACGAACAAAAAATTGCATTAGTTCATAACCCAACTCGTTCATTTGTTTCATTTGTAGAATCTGATAATAGGTATTTTTGCAAAACAAGCCGCATTCTTAAAGCTGGCCAAAGAGCAAGTCATACGCAACAGGTCCGTAGGGAACCTTGGGTCTTGGCCTTGTTTCTCATTCCTTTTGTGTATTTTTTTTTTTTTTCATTTTTGGGACGAATTGAAGAGATCTACATTCTACAATTTTATACCGAGTCCAAAGGGCTACTTGAGAAGCGTTTTCATAATAGAAATACTATCGGATGTTTGTCAGACGATCGCAAGAGGTGGCGCAGTGGAAAAAACTTCAAGTTGTAATTTTAAGATTTATTCGAATGTAAATTATCAGCTCTACAAACTGATGGGTTATTTCAGTCGAAAAAGCTTCTCTGTATACTCTCAAAATACTTAAACAATAATACCGATAAGACAGACAAAGTGCGTCCCTTTCAAACCACCACGGAAGCCTTTCCGACCTTCCTCACTCAGTCGACAACCGACAACGACAACATATCATTATCTCACTCAATTGACCAACTGAATTGACCCATCAAAGTTGAAGCGATCAAAAGCCTCCACATAAACACACGCCAAGTCAAATAAAAGCGAATCTCCCAACAAACTGTCAAAAGAAAGTGACAGCGGTTGCTTCTTGCAACCGAAATAAAAAAGATCATCATATATCGAGATCAATAATATTCTACTAGGACGGCTAAGAGAAAAGAAATTCACTCCGCTTTACAGTTTCTAATGTTTTACTTCATTTCGAATCCATGAATATGAAAATATAACGTGTAACTTGTAACGTTATATTTATGTTATTATGTTCGTATTCATTCGAAAATGAAGACGCACAAATTTGTTTGGATGATATTCATCAATGAATGGAATTCAATAAGATGTATATGGAATTATTCGGAGTTTCAGTTCACCGTTTTGTGTATTAGCATTTTCACGTAAATCTTAATAAAGACGGGTGAAGATTTTATTTGATTCTTGTTTTCAGATTCGGAGCTGTTTTACTAAATGCGGTTTTTTTTCCATCAATGAGAAGATTTGTTTCTTCTTGTAAATAGAGGTGATGGGTGTGTGTGTTTGGTTTGGAAAGCCGATTAAATGAATGCAAACCGGCCGGGCGGCGTTGTGTTATATTAATAGTCAGATAATTAGTATAAGGCAGTTGATAATTTATGAAAAATACAAAATTTTGGCACGTGCTGGTGGAATATCGAACTATTATTTTAAATATGCAAAGTCGGATTTAAATATTTAATTTTAATCGGGTTAATTTTTGCGGCTTAAGTGTTTCAAAATGGCGCATTTCGGTTCTAAGAATGGGGCTTATTGTAAGATATTTATATTTATATGTATAATAAACTGATGAAGGGAATTTTCAAGTTTCTACCATCAGAAGCGGTTATATTGTGGAGTTAATTACTTCTAGTGTCCGGCCATGAAAGCTAAGAGATCAACGTAGACGATTTTTAGATTATGGTGATTTTTAAAAACCAAAAAACTTGAATTCATTTGAGCATGCTAAGAAATTATTCATATTACTTTTCTTGAAAATGTTCAGTTTTAAGGGCTTTTGAAATTGGCCTCCTTCAGCTGAACCTAGGCCAGATACATCGATATAAACAACCTATAACTTACCACCTCAATTCGGGCAAATTTTAGCCTCTGGATTTCCTAGTAAACATGATTTGACCATGTTAGATTTCGGTTTCTGGACTGTCAGTAGTCTGACTGAATTATTTAAGTTATGACAAGGTAAAGTCAGGAGAAAATACATAGCCTATAGCCTTCTCTGAGTCTTTAAGAACAATTAGGAGAAAGTTTCATCGAAATCTGTTTAGTGGTCATTACATCAACAGGCAACAGACGTAAAGTAATATTGTCGAAGCGGTAAACCTTCAAAACTAGCAATGCACTGAGTTTACAAATTTTGGGAGCAGCATCCAATTCAGTCTATTCAAATCATCAAGTATCGGCCGCCAGCTCCTGATAATCGAAACGAACTTGTTCAAAAAACATCATTTTATGGTAGTTGAAATTAAGAATCGACAAGACGCCAAAAAAACTCACTGTTGACTGAAAATATAGCTGAACTTAAATAGAGCGTGGACAAGAACCGAATGGTATCAATTTGGTGTTATATAGCATGGACAAGAACCATAAGTTATCAATTATGTCTGCACGCTCAATTTGCAAAGTTATAATAAATGGGTTAAAATTACCTATGTCTGTGTTTCAAAAAAAAATTATTTGTTGTTAAAAAAACTACCGAGATAAAAAGGTTGAATAAATAGTTAAAAACAAATCTCTATCTGTTGTTATCAACCAAGTTTATAGATTAATATTAATCAGTCGGTTTAATTTTACGGAGTTAGTTTGTTATTGACGACCGGGAAAGTTGATAAATCAGTCATTTTTAACGGAGTTTCCTTAAATAAGCTGAATCCTTTTTTAATTTTAATATTAATAATATTACTTATTGGGTGGTTGATTTTAAATAAGTGATTTTTCTGCGCGATGTTATGGCATTGGAAAGTTTGTTAAAAGATGTCAACGGGTTCGGGAGGAACTGGTGTCGCCAGAAACCATTTACGGATTTGCGCTGATCGGCTTGACTTGCACAACTTAAGGCGCGTAGATTGGTTCATAGATTGGAGTCAGGGGATAAATAAATAAGACAAAAGGCGGAAAACTCGCACATACATAGAAGAAGAAATTTACAACTTAAGACTTTCAGAATCTGAACAGTTGATTGCAGGAGGTAGGTACCTATGTACATTCAGGAGTGTAGTCCACTTTTCGAGCGAATGACTTTTTAAATAGATTAAGCGATATAACCCAGTAAGTGACATTTGTAAATAATAACAAACCTGCAAGACTGAATGGCTCGTATATAGCTCCCATTCGACCGCTTGAGCCAGTTAACAGCTCTATTCAAGTAAGGCGGACTTAAATCAATTTTCGCTCGAGTCCGTAACAGAACTAAATAATTCGCAACACCACAAAGACGCAGCAATCACACTGGAGCAATCAAAGCATAAAGTGTACGGCTCCCTGCCCCATATGCTTTGTCCGTTGTCTCCCATAACAATCGCCAAAGAACCTATCTCTCTCAGAGGTGTCGATTATTTCGTAAAACCTAATTTTTTCAATTAACTCTGTGCACATTCAAGTGCACAGTTTATACGTACGTATACGTAGTTCCAAGTGAATCAAACAAGCTCATCGAGTAAACGGCTCCAACGAGTGCTGCCGCTGCTGCTGGTACTCGTAGATCAAAGCATCGAATGCCGCCGCGCCGGCTGCAAATCGTCTTATTTAACACCAATTACACAATTTGATTTCTATCATGCACCCCAGTCTGACCTGATTGCGATGTGCGGAATAAATTCTCCCATCGCGCCTGTGGTACAAAAACTCCTTTCGCAATTAACACCCGAAATTGACGCAGTCATTGAACCAAAATATTTTCGTATCGCTTCAAATATTTGCCGAACATTGACCAAGATACCACACATTCTTGAGTATACATGGGCACACACAGATCATGAAGACGTCTGAAAATCCCGCTTATAACTGAATTTCAAATGTCACTTGGGTAAGTTCTCCTCCATCATATCTTAAGCATGTCATATTATGTGTCAATCCATACGGATAGTGTTGCATTCGAGGCCAACTCTATGTATCATCGTTTCTTTAGAAGTGTTGTAGTGCTGTGCCGAAGACCCCCTCCAGGTGTTAAGCCATTATCAGACAGAATCGTTCCTGTGTGTGCGCTGCTCCCTCGCTGGGTTTTATAGGGCACAACGTTACCAATTAATTTGATTGTATCCCCCATCTCGCAGACTAAAGTGCTACAATTATTAATTTTACCCCACCACCGATAGATAATGATAATACATTTAATTTCAGCGCATGCTGTTCGCAGAGATGGAAGGCGATAATAAGACGCGCCACAAAGAGGAGTCTCATTCTCAAGAGTGGATGGACAAAAAATGCTCCACAGTCGGCGTGTGTTTCATTTTTTTTTTTGTTTTTTTTGTGTTTTTATCTGTCCATTCGGCGAATGAGAAAAAAAATAAAGAAAAATGTATTGTTGTTGTTGTTATTTACATTTTCATTTATTGCATGAAATGAAAATGAACCAACTACTCGCGATGGTTTTAGGTGGTTTTTAGTTGTGCATCGCTCGGTGGTCGGTGCAACAATGTGCGCGGTGATTCGCATTGTTGTTTGGGTTTTTCTTTATTCTGGTATTTGGTTTTGGGAAACACTGCTTCACAGCATGTTGTTGGATGTTGGTTTGTGTGCTTAGTTTCACTTTCTTTGCACTCTACCTGGTCATGTGAGACCTTCGTGGATGGTCGAATGTAGCGAGTGCTCTTGGAATAAGCATATTCACGTTGCGGGGTTGGCATTGGCACATTTTGGCTTGATGCGATTTTCTGCAACCGATAGATCACGCACCAATTGTTGTCTACAACCTGTAATGATTTTTGGGGAATTTTAAAATTTAGTTCCAGTTAATGGAAAGTGCGATCATTAACTGAAATATTGCTCGCTCCTTGGGGTAGTCGCACTTTGTCGGACTACTACGTGAAAATTTGCGAAACAAGATCATAAACTGAAGACTTACGTAATCCAGTTGGCGCAGATTTAAGCCAAATGAACATCATTTTAGATTTGCGCTCAGAAAATTTCTTACGCAAACTCTTACTTCGAGGCGGCGGGCCCATTCGGCATAGCTGGGAAAGGAAACAACAATTAAATTCCTAGCAATTGCATCGAAGATAACCCAAAAGACTTTAACAAATTGTCGGTAAATATTGTTCGGTTTCTTTTTCTTGTTTTTTTCTGTTACCTACTATTATTGGACGTCTTGGAAAAAATATCAAATTTGCTTGCTCCTCCCTGACACTGAGGTTAAAAGTTTGCACTCGATGACTCAAAATTACCTTTGAATCCAACATCGAATAGTGATATAGTCGGTGCAGTAAAATGAACACCGCGGAATCCAAGCCCACAGGTCACATTTCTTTAAATAATAAAGAATTTTTGGGCCACGTGAGTTAGGCAACCTGGAATGCCAACACGAAGAATTCATTGATTACAGTTTAATGTCAATCGTTTTGTCGAGAGTGACACCCAGGTTGAGTTAACAACGAGTTGCATTTTCACTGGAAATGAACCTCTAGCCAAATATTGACCATTAGTCATTGTTTGTATTCTCATGGACATCGAGAATAAACAAGGACGATTTAAACTTTGCATTCCTGGAGAAAATATCGTCGATACAAGTTAACAGCGTAACAAAGTTTGCGTCATCGCCTGAAACGAATTACTTTAACAAAGCACTTTAGAGGCAACAAAACCAACAGTAATTTACCTTCAAAAGACTCAACAGTTCTGTAGCTTAACAGGCAATGCAAAGGAATCATAGTTACTCCAAGCTTTTATAAAGCCAGTCAATAGAGAAACGGACGCACTGCAGCTGATAAAGTGATAATCATAGTCTCGATAATTGCCTCCGAATTGCTGCCAGAAAGGTGTAGGTTCTGAACCCAAATTGTTGTGAGTCTTAAATTGTTCCTCACTCCCCATTCAAAACCTTCATAAATTAATGTTCGCTCTAAAATTATGACTCCCGCCTAACATTTTCGCCCCGACACCGTTGGCAACTTTTCCATGAAGCAACACTTAAATTTCAAGTTCGCTGTCGAACTCTTTTGTTTTTAACCCACCCCAGTGCGCAGAAAACTTTTTAAATTCTTTAAGTACATGAGAACAAAACCAATTAAAGAGTCATGTTCAATGCTGAATGTCACATGTTAACAAATTGAACATACCTCCTTATTAGCAAGGAGACTACTTATACCAACCCATGAGCAATGGGCATGTCACGTCCACCAATCGCTGTTGTACAGCGCGTCTTTCCCTCCACAGAAAATTGAAAACAAAATTTCATAAATTACCAATTATCCACTTAACTGAGAGAAACGAAATTCTCCCCATTCCTGGCCACATCAGGCTCCATCTCTCTCTTTCTCTCTGTCTCACATTTCTTGTGATAAATTGCCAACAATAATAATAACACATTTCGCCCCGTTCGAACGTAATTTAAAACTTCACGCAGGCAAACATATCTTTTCACGTTTCTTGCCGTAAGATTGCATAACAATCTCTGAACATCGTCGTTGCGCACACACTCTTCATCACTCTAAGCGTAACGTAAATATGTCGTTGTCGGTGGCATGGTGCGGTTGCCAAAGAGGAAACAAAATATCCCGAAAAGAAGAGAAATATTTATAAATGTCCCCCATGGGGGGTATATGCAAACCACACCACCTTTAACACACCATAAAGCCACCAATTACATTTGCCGAGCGTAATTTGTTTAACAAGTACGCAACAAGAATGATTGGGGATAAGAATTTGCCTCTCAAACAAAATAATTAATAAAAGTGGTTTAAAAAAGAAAAGCAAGAAAAAAACGTTCAAAAATCAGTTCGAAGTTGCTACTGCACGCTGTGGGGTTCTTGCATGTCCATTCCGTTTTACAGACGAGGGGGTGCGGCGAACCGAAAAAAAAAAATAAATAAAATCAAATTCGATATCCCGTGCAGTTGTTTATGTGACCGCAACAAGATTACGGCCAAGATACAGTTTGTTTACCAACAGCAACAACCAAAAAGATTGGCTTAACAAACACAAAAGTTGCGATGAAATTCTTTTGTTGTGCACGTAATCGTCGTCGTTATAGTCGTCGTCTTCCCAGATCCAGACCAGGTGTTGGATGCGAAACGCCTGTTTTGCATGCGTCCGCATTCGCATTCAAATTCGCATGCCTATACTGCGTCTTGAGTTGTCACAGTTTGACAAGAAAATTAACTGCGGAGGTTTCTTCTCTCGTGCGGTTGTCGCTGGGTCTGTGTGTGTATTTGGTGGTGTCGTGTTCGGTGTTCCTTTGGTCAGTTTTGCATCTAGGCCGCAGGGTTTCGTTTTCCAAATTGGACAGAAGTCAAATGGTGGGCATTTCTCATGCTTTGGTATGCATTTTCCCGGCCGTAATCGATGGTATTGGGGAAAAATGCTAAATAACACTACAGCGCGGTGTGAAATTCCCTGCTAATCACTCCCAATAGATTGCAGGTATCTGTGTATCCGGGTCCCTGGAATAGGTGGCCTTCATTGCAGTGCAACTCATTTAGATGGCCTTTCGATGCGGCGCAAACATCAAATTCACTAATTGTGCTTGTAAGTGCATTTGCATAGCCAAAGTGTCATAGGTTGTCTGAAGGTTTAGCACCTCGTGGTATTTAACGCCCATTATGGACATTATTTTCACAATAGGGTGCTAACTGTTTGGGTTCACCGGGGTCCTATACGTTTGATATATGGATGACAAGTAATTCTCAGGTTTGATTGACGGCATCGTTTGTAGCCATGCCGGCGACTGTACCGAAGGTTATTAACACCAATTATTGCGATGAATTGACGCTAATGTACAGAGAGCGATGTGCAAAATGGATGCAAGTGCGGTATATACGTGTGGGAGAGCCTCTATTGGTAAATCACTTTTGCGATGGCAGTTTTCGACTAACGTAAACGTCTGCTTTGGTGTATAATGGATATGGTCTTGTGGTAGAGTCAAGTGGACTTATTTAATGGCGTCTGAAGGGCCTGAACGGAACACATGAATCAAGTTAGTGTTAGTGTAATTTTATTGTTTTGCGACGCAGTTTTAGGAGGTCGCCTGAGATGAACTTAAAGTGAGTCGTTAAACTACTTGGAAGAACCTAAGAAGCTGCCAAGCAGATTGGGATTTTCTTCTACAAAACTTTTTATTTCGCAATCAAAACCCATCTTATCCAGCTGGGCTCGCTAAATTTCTCCACAGATTCTCTGATTTAGATACCTATCTAATATCAATGCTGTTTATAGGAGAACTGCTTTGATCTAGTTATGTCCCAAGATCTCTATTCTAGTGCCAGTTAGTACCGCATATCGACAGATTATTCGTGACGCTGTTTTACCTTGCTCTAGGAACGGCTTATAGCGTTCATCATCTATACTGCTAGCGCTCAATTTTATTTCTTCATGTAAAAAGGTCTACAAAGATTAAATTTAGCGAATCAAAGTCTACGAAGCCATCAGTATCCTGTCCGCACGCTAAAATCGAAACAAATGTCCGGTACACTAAATCGAAGACAATTTTTGACATAAAAAGAGGAGTAAGGAGTTTGTGTTGGGTTTACTTTGGACTTTTTAGAGGAAACCGAAGAGAACATTTGCGTGATAGTTAAAGGAAAACGCAAAACCAAAAAAAGATGTGGAAACTATTTCAGCTGCTGCAGCAAAGACGATAAATCTTCCGCAACTTTTCTTGTATCCATTCTTTCGGAGATATTCAAATATTGCGATATCTTTAAAGTGTGAAATTCGAAAAATCTAACTGTGCGTATAATTAAAATCACGGTTTCTGCCATCTGCAATGGTTTCTGTCCCATCTATAACATGTTTAATAATTTAGCGACCATTTATCTTTGGGTTTGTTCAGTATACAAAATAAAATTGTAGATCACTTCCATTCGCCCAAAATATTAAACAAAAAAAGGATTAGGGTCGCTACGGACCAATTGCGTCGAATATTTTATTTTTTTATTTTTCAGAACACATTCCAGTGCTAACGATGTTGGTCTGCTCTATATATCTAAGCACTGCCTGATTGGCTAATGCTGTAAGGATATTTCTTTCCTCCAAACAGATTGTCAATTAGGTAAGTGATCGCATGTAGAATAGCCATAATCTCACACTGATATTCAAATTCTTATTTCCAAGGGCAATGTGATATTTTGAGAAGAGACCTGCTTTATCATCCCCCATGGTTCCATCTGAGAAAATTTCACAAGGGTTTTTAACTGAAAGTAACGCACCTTTTTTGACCAATCGGTAGACACCTTCAGTTTCCTAATCTCGCTTTTGAATGGTATCGAGATTTCCTTATTTCCATAGATATGGCACCACAACTTTACCATTTCGCGTCTCGGTATAGACGAAGGGCGCCCGCTGTTTAAGTTTTATTTAACTTTTTTATTTTTAAAAATTCCTATATACATAATTCACTTTGCCGTACTAATAACAAATTTTAGTTTTGACTTTAAATTCAAGGAAGCTCACAGTTGCGAAATTTTGTATGAAGAATATAGCCGCACTGTGAATGTGTGAAATATAGAAAAATTTGAAGTCAAAACTAAAATTGCTGATTGGTAAGAGGCCCAATAAGTCTGCCGGCAAGATCACCTTCATTATTTCAAAGTTTTATACTGGTAACTACGGACCAAATGCACCTGATGTTACTCGTATATGCATGAAAAAAGATGGACTCCATCCAGTTACTTCCCTACAGTTTTTGTGTAGAAGGGGTCCCAAAAATTGCCAAATCTACATGTTTTTGGATCATGTCTGCAACATAGTTATTCCAATTTATTCCCGTTTCTGCATATACTCCAGGTTATTCATTTTCTAGGTCGTGGGCAAATTAAAACTCCAGATCTTGCGTCTTCCCAAAGAAGGTTTTCAAATCTGTTTCTCTTAATGAAAACCCGCCGTTCCAAATACTACTGATCATCCACTTTGAGTGAATTTTTTCATGATATAAGCAGTGATGTCTATGAACTTATCTCTAGCCATTGACGCTACGTCGGCATATCCTACTGCTTGGGAATGCCAGTCTTCAGAAGTCTTTCAAGGAGAGCTAAGGAATGAAATCACTACAACTGATCAAACGGCACATAGCGTTTTCGATGTGCACCCACCACCCCAAAGCAGAACCACAATCAAGAGCAATGTTTGCTGAAATTGTTGAGGTTTATGTTTGATTTGATCTTGTTGAATTTTGAACTAGAAATAAGCCGAAATATACTCTCAACAATTTTAGCAATTGATGCTTTCCTCAAACAGTTTTTTTTTTTTTGCGATAAGGAACTGCTTGAGTGATTACAAGTTAAAGTAATTAAAGTCAGGTAGGCGCAGTACCTCGCTGGCTAGTTTGTTGGACTTTTAAGCGAGGACTCCCAGGCTCGATTCCCGAAAAAAACCCAAATTCCATCTTGAGGTTTTTTAATCAGCTCCACTTCTCGACAACGTCGGACAAACATCCGAGAGTATAACTGTCATGAAAAAGCTTCTCAATTAGCCGTTTGGACTCGGTATAAGGTTGTCGATCCCTACGATTCGTGTGAACCCAGGTCCCTACGGACCTATTGCATTTAGGTAACCAAATTATTTATTTTCATTAAGGTCAACAAAAATCAAGATTTTGCTCGACAACCCTCCCATAAAGTAGGCCTGGTATTGAACCACATAGCCTTCATCTTTCTTGGAGTCCTGGCAAACATTATAAAATCAGTTCCATCGAAAACAGCCCAGTGGTTCACCAGCCAACCTGAAACAAACACAGTATCCGATACAGTTTCGTTATCTGTGTATTGTTTAGATCGTTTCGCTTTCAACAAAAGTAACATTAGAGTCGATGCCACCCCAGCCCATTCACCTGTCAAGTCTGGCTTCAGAAACCTGCTACTGTTCGACTTTGGAGTGGAATTTGTAATCCCCAACTTTTGGCAGTCATTTAAGTTCCAACAAAGAGAGCTTTCTCTTTAAGTGCTTATTTACTTAAAAATTTCACCCATTTTCAGGGATAGGAAAAAAATTCAAAATTGTGCCACATTTTGTAGATTGAAATATTGTGATAGCTTTCTGTTAAAAACGAACTCAGATAATTTGCCAGGTCATCGGACTCATCAATAAAGGCTTCTAAGATTTTTTATTTTTTTTTTTACCAAATACGGATATAGATAATAACAAGCCCAAGTCGCTGCCTCACTAAAACTAAGTGCTAGCTGCGCGAATACCCATTCTTAGCCCAACGATTAACCCAATTAGATCGATCAAGAAAATACGCCATAATAACACCCCTACTCGATAATCCACTCGATAAACATTTAATTTTGACTTTAACACTTCAATATAATCAGCAAATTTACCCGCAAGTCAAAGTGGCATCATTACTCTTCGTCAAACCAGCACACACACACCGCAAAAGCTGATGAGAAGAACACAACATTGTACGAGTGTGTACACCCAGCCACCATATCTGCGTTTGGTTTTAATTACATTGTAATCAAATGTCGATTGCTTTGATGCCAAAGGGAGTAGTTTCTCGGTTTCATCATCGTGTCTTTTTTTTTGGTTTTGTTTCTAACTGAAGATACAAATCAGTTTTGTGTATCTTTGCCTGTAATTCTTCGCTAAATGCCGCACGCCGCCGCCGCCGCTGTGTATAAAGAGACGATTGCGCATCTAGTAGGGAATAAGAAATAACCCCGATAGCGTTTTTCATCAATCAATATAAAGTAAAAATCACCTGAGCGCTGATCTTCCCCCTTGTGGTTGTTGGGCTTGAGCGGCTCTTTTTGTGTGTTAAAAACAAACGCTTTTAATTACAGACTACGCACCGGATTATGTACTCAGCAATAGGTAATTAGTTGAATGATTCTTCTTCTTGTATTTTTTTTTTATTTTAAATTGAGTTTACTTTGGGTAAAAGGATAGCATCGCCGCACTTTGATATATACCTACGCTACGCGAGTGACGAAGCGGTGACTTCTTAATTAAATTTGTATGCGAAGAAATCTCTTCGGCATTCAGATTGCTACCGGCTGTTTTTGACGAACTACATTGTACATTGAGTGGAATTCCTTCACGCATTTGGTGGCGGCTGCCACCATTGCCCTCATCAAGATAAACGTTTATCACAGCGTATTTATGGCGCGAAAACATCAGGCAATGTCGCACGGATCGTAATTTATGTGTCATTTCGAAATCTGATCGCCCGTTTGGGTGGAGTTGGAATATTTATCGATTGCGATACTTCTGTTGGGTGATTTATGTAGCAAAGAGATTCCTGCAGTCGGTTGGTAGTGGTAGGGAAAGCGATTGTTTTTTTTTTTTTTCGGTTTTTGCTCTTGGCTTGGACCTTTAATCTGAAATTCGTTATTGTCCATGGTGGACATGGTGGGAATCTGCATTGGCAAAAAGAGAGACCTTAAGTGGATTCTGAAGAGTGGTGTTGATGGCTTTTGTTAGCAGAATATCGCCAACCGTAGTAAAAGGTTTACTTACCCAAATTTAGCTTTCCAATTCACATACTACAATTTTTATTCCAATATTCCAAAAGAAACTGTTTTTCGTTTCCTATTATTACAGGATTTTCTAGGACGATTGCTTCAAATTTGAAATATGCTCAGACCAACTCATATTTTACCCAAAAGTAACACCCAAATATTTAAACTGTTTTACCTGTTGAATTTGAAAACACTTTGTCCCACAGGATAGTTGGCTATTAAACTAGCAGAGTTAGACATGACGGATCTATTACAGTTTCTTGCATACTAGAGCTGAAGTTCATTAATTACTTTTGTTACTGACAACTAGCTTGTGCACTGAAAGCCATATTCTCAGAATATGAACATCCTGATTTATATGGGCTCTTAAGTTAAAGGGTTATCTGACTGATATGCAAAGCCAAGATCTTCAAAGTTTGTTATCTATCCTAGAAACGGTTGACGAAATGGGGAATTTATATACATTTAGAACAGTACTGGACAAAGAACAGAACCCTGAGGCACATCTATGTTTATTTATTTATTTTAACTTTTTCAATTCTGCCCTTCAAATAAGACTCAAATCAATTATGCATAAAGTATCGAAATCGTACACAATATAATTCGTGGAGTGGAACATTGTGGTTCACCATGCCAAATGAGTTTGTAATTTGTATCCACGAAGAGAGCAGCGCAAAATTTCTTGCTTTCTAGCGATTTATATGAGTAAAACGCCAAAAAGGGCATCTTCTGTAGAGAGCCTTCTGCTAAACCCAAACTGAGCTTCAACCAATAGGACAAAGCCATGAGTCGAAATTATTGTCCACCATTTAATCTCCAGATTTGATGATGTAAATTATCCCCCAAGATCGTGTGACCATTGAAGTTCTCTGAATATTTTGGCGACATGATTTTGTTGTTGGCATGCATTTCACTTACCAAAAGCACGCCATTATAGTGTCCACTCGTAAAATCTACTTTAGCTCGATCTAGCTCGAAAACCATTGAGTTTTGGAGTCTGCTTCAAGAGCAAGAGTTGAAGTACACAGTCCATTGAATGTCTTAGAGCTCTTTATCTACCTTTTATAAAAATAGAGAAAAAAAAATAGCTTGAAAAGTCCTTGTGGGTTGACAATATAATTACCAACTCGTAGGCCAATTATTATTGGCAAACCTACTGAAGGCAGATAGGTAAAGATCAAGTTAGCAGTTGAAACTGTATATGTTCTCTTCATACTCTTGTTACAATGTTGCTTGGGTTTTCCCACTCATTATGTCGAAGTCATCAGTGCGGACTGGATTTTCTAGACGACTACAAGAGACCACCGCCATATACCTATAAGGGCAAACGGTGGTAATTGCTTTGCGGTCAATTAAGTCTATAGTTAAATAAATCAAATATGCGACGAAATATCCGCACTCAGTTCTATTTCTTCATATCGTTAATAAATTCACAGATTCAATCTCCAGTTATGTTGACGACTGCATTTGCTAAACGCCCGATGACGTATCCAGCTGTTTCTGTTGATGAATTCCGTCCATGTAAATGTGCCGTCTATCCGTGCGCATATTAATTAATCAAATTTGATAAGATCAACATCAGTCTCCTCTCTGAATCCAGTTTCCGTACACATGCGCATTCAATTAATTCCGTTCAATATTCATAACCCGCATGTTGTGTATTCTTCCACAGACAATATTCCACTTATCATAAAAGATTCTTACAAATATTTATTTTCCAAGCGAAAATGCACAATCTTGCGATAATTTAAATGAGGAATTCCGCATGCGAATGGCTTTAAATCAACCAAATGGTGCTCTGAAGGTGCCAAACATGGAGTGTGATCCTAGGCCAACAATGTAAATCTGTTTCCGATCGGCCAAAAGTCGTCCCAAGCGGTCGGTGGTTTTCCAATTGTTCAATTAATGCGCATTAATTAGAAAATGAATCACTTTTGTCTGTTCTTTGCGCACACACATATGCCGCTCGCTGACATCTTGTGAGATAGGCTCCTCAGAGCCTGCGCATTAAAGCATTAAAATTCCACAAAATTGATTATAAATTCCTGACAATTTGCTTGCACTTTAAGGCGACTCTGTGAGAAGCCGCTTACAGGTGAAGAAAAAATTAAATGCACGCGCAATTAAGTCGGCGAATATTTTCCAACCACCGGAATGGATGAAACAAAAAGAGAAAACTACCCGCTGGGACACTTATGCCTACTGTAGCCCAGTTCGGTAGCCAACTCTTTTGTTTTGAATGTTAAAGCTCCTGCTGCCTTTGATCGAGTTTTGTGCACCTAACAGAGCCAAACTATTCTTACAAAAGTTCACAGATTGCTGTCGACATTATCTGTTACACCTTTGCCCTCTTCGATATTCAAATTATATTTATAAGCAAGCAATCCACTCTGCCTCTGACGTAGGGAAACCAATTTATGTATATTTAGGCAGATTGTACCTATTGTTTTGTTTAAAATAGAAAACACATAAATAACTAGTATCAATTGGTGGTTTCTTTGGCATTGTCACAGTTGGTGTTTTTTTTTTCTTAAATTTTGCACGCGGAATTTATTAATAATTCATTAAGATTTTCAATTCCAGATATATAATTGCAGTATTTAAAATATGAAACAATTTTTAAATGGAAAATATTCGGACAATTTTGTTTTGTTATTAAAATGGCTACATGCGACACACTAAAGTCTATAGAGAGAGAGAGAGAGAAAATGAGACACACCCCTGGGTAGCATTATTCATATACACTCGTATCAGTCCAGTCACTTGGCTAATTAATTTTTTAAATAGATTTGTTAAGATATACCTATGATTGATCAAGTTGACAGTGGAACAGTCTGTTGCAGATCTGTTATGCCTAGCCCATATCCGGCAATATTAGTATTCAAAGAGAATTAGTTCAGTGAAATCAGCTATCACCTGTCCTGAGTGTATGTATTACTCAAAATTGTAAAGAATTAATAAAAACGAATAGCAATTATGTTAAAGCAAAGAAATAAATAGACACGCTGTCATAAAAATGCAATTATCTACCCAAAGCTGTGATATTACTTAGCGCACTTTGGGTCGACACGTTGAAGTTTATTAGTGACTGATGGCCACCGATGCAGAAGGGAATGGTTAGTAGATGTCGACAATATTATTTGACGCTCATCAATCTAAATGAAGTAGGAACTTGATGAATAGGAGAGTTTAAGAGCGCCATCTGTTGGAGGGGAAATATGTATGCACTGAGAGGTTACTGTAGCGAATCTGACAGAAGGCGGTTTGACTATTTTTAACAAAGGAAATTATAAACTATTGCAAGTTCTTTCATAAATGTCGCATCCGTTTGTCTTGGTACAAATATCATGCGATATTTTAGGTTATTACATTTCTAAAATGCATAACGTTCAGCATCAGGTATGGAACGTTGTTCACAAATATTTTTCGATAGTATTTTGTGAAGTTAATAGCTGGTTTTATAAAACTAGCGATTTTTACAACTTTGGGATGGTGGATTCGTATTTCGTATTGGCCCAAGAAAGGACATTTTTGCTACTTTTTGTCGTGAAAGTAAAAGTTTATGGGGATTTGATTGGGGATAAAATTTTGTATGGGGAACTGCACTTCGAAAAAACTAGACTGAATAGAAAAACGTGTATTGTCACTTCCAATACAACAAAACGTATTTATTGTTTATTTTTTTTTAATTCTTTGGAAATCGAAAGCCTGCTCAGATATAATTTTTTTGAGCAACCCCAATCCACCGACACTTTTTAACGGATCGCGTTCGATTTGATTGTGAAGAATTTGAAATCAAATGTCACGGAAGCGACGATTTTGCTTGGAAAATTAAAGGCAAACATTATAATTCCGCGGATTCCGCTTATTCAGAATGATTTGGCATTGGTTTTTAAGCGTCTTCAATTTCCCATGCGTCTCGCTTTCACTATGACAAACAATATAACTTTTGAATGCAGAATTTGAATTGACCGAATAACATGTGCATTGCGCATCCACGGAATTAATATTTTCATTACAATAACGTATTTGGGCGGAACGAAGATCGCCGGGTCCGCTAGTTCTGTATATTTTTGAATTAAAAATAACATTTTTGCTGCTGTGCGATTTAGTTTGTGAAGGCTTAACGCCCATTGGCTTCAGATTAATTTTCGATATCGAAAAATCGACCACAATTTAATTTTTAATTTTGTTAAGATCGGCCGGGTCCAATTTACATAAATATATACAGTGTAAAGCGGAAAATTTGTTGTGAAAGAACTTAAAAATCTAGACTGGGACCCTTCTCCTTGTGGAGCACACAAAGTTTATGATTTGCTAAGAATTTATCACGGATCGATAATGTCAACGTTTTTATGAATTTTTTATAACTTAACTCTGCAAATCTCCGATTGCCTTCTTCAATAGCAACCAAAAACAGTACGCAGCAATTACTGGTCTTATTTAGGAGTCACAACATTGTTAAATCAGCTCCTTTGGTGGATGGACCTTAATATAAGACCGCATACATAGTCTTTGACTAGAAAATGAATAGTTACCCAATTTATAGAGCATTTCCAAATTTTTTTCTATTTTTTTACGATTTTGCTTGAGTTTGCAATTTACTAACCTGCTGCTTATAAATGTACTGGACTTAGAGTCAAATAGAGCACTCTACTATAATATTTTGAAAAACTGCGGAGCCGAAAGCTTAACTCGTTCCTGTTTACACAATCTTTATTTATTTTTATTGGTATGTCTCAGAAATATATTTATATGGTTTTGATACATAGCTTGCTTTAAACATAATTTCAAATATATGACTAAAGTGCGAGTTAGTTTGTGAAGGCCGCCAAATATTGTGACGCAGCCTTACATTTTAGTTGGAGGACTCACATTGGATTTGGAAGCAGCGCGGGGCTTACTCGACTAATTATTTAGTCTTTTACAAAACAATTATTTAAACAAAATGTCCCAAAGTCTATTAGTTGAACAGTAGATCTTTTAATATATTTTTATTCTTCTATTTGTATTTGAGGGCATGACGTCAAAAATTTAATGGAACTTCATTTTGCGGAAGCGTGTCGAAATTATTGATTTTGATTTATTTCTCTGGAGGTTTTATTGTTTAAATGCAAATATCAGAATGATGCTTGAACAGGCCCCAGTGAACAGCCATTTTCAGTGGAGAATCATCCATCAACAAAGGTTCTTCGAACCTGAAGTGTAGAGTGTCAATGTGGGTACATATGTCTCTACGCAGTTGTTCACCTCATGAGAATTGGTACAAGAGATGTTAATTATTTCCATGGTATACACCGTGGGAGGATCACCTACCGTATGCCAACTGAATTCAACTAAACAGATGCTAAAAAAGCTGGCCTTTTTAAACAATCCACAGAGCACAATACAATGGTGGTTCCTTAAGGCATTTTATGCTTTGAAAACTTTGCAAATAAAAATTCTAGTCCAAATGCGGTAAATGCTATTTTTATAATGATATTCAAATTATATTCCCTACCCTACCATAGACGCATGCATAACTAGCAACGGCATTAAAAAACACGTTTATTTTATGAGAAATGAAAATGTCACAGTCACCCAAAAAGAACACCACTACCGTTAATCCGATGGGAAAATCGATTATGACCATTATTCAAATGTTCCGCTTCAACGACAAGTTAAATTGTTGTTGAAGCACGCTAATATTGGCATGGGCAATGTTCGTGTTCTAACAATAAAAGTGGAAACATTTATCAAGTTTTAGTGAGTAGGTGGGTGATTTCTAAATTTGATTTGATTTTTTTTTTGAAATTGGGTTTCATCCAACTTCACTATTTTCAGCTGTATACTTTTTTCAAAAGAGCATACTTTACTTACTTCTGTACCTACAGAAGTACTGTGCAAAACTCTACAAAAAATGAGCCGATTGTCGGTGAGACTTAAGTCTTAAAAGTATTTGGGAATAAGAACAAATCTGAGTGACTATTATATCATGAATAGAGAGGTAAATAAAGGCAGTTCAATAACTTTAATTGTGACTATATTTTCAAATGTGCATTTCCAAATCAGTGCCTTGATTTTGAGCGGTTTTTTTTCCGTAGGCGGATTCTATAAATGTGTGAATGATTACGAGAACTGACAACTTACAATATTTCCTGTTTTAATGTAGCCTTGTTCCTGGAAATTCCAGGCGATTTTTCCCTGGTACTTTTTTCGAGGACCCTGATGCAATTTTTCATTCGTGGCTTTGTGGATCGCGACTGATTTTTGTGGATTGTGAATAAAGTGTGACGCTGGAAAATTGCTGCGATTGTAAATTTAGCTATTTAAATCAATTGAGTGGCAGGTTTTTTTTTTAGATTAGTTGTTAGATTAATTAAATATAACAATTTGGTGGGAGAAGAAGATTTTTGAATTCATAAATTGATTTGTTCGCAATTCGCCCATTCGTAATTCGCGCTCATGTGAATAGTCCTTTCAAAAGTTTTCAAAAACTGTTATTTCAAAATAAATATGCTTAAAATATAACGCGGTTTCCCATCACAATATATCTCACAATATTATGAGAAAATCCTAAAATTTGGAGAGTAGTGTCAGAAAAAGGCACTTTTTAGGACTTTTTAAAACTCAATTGCACGAGATCTTTGCGAAATGAAAACGGTTTTCATTTTAAGATTTGTTCTTTTAAAACGAATTGCATCTACTGTTTCGTAGTAGTGTCTAGCTCACCCGAAGAACAATCTTAAAGACATCTAATTCTCATGTGATTTGGTTTTATTTATAAAAAGGAAATTTGTGTGAGAATGATTACAGTCTATATTGTATTCTAAAGCAAAAACTAAAATTTATAATCCTTCTGGAGATTGTTGCGAAATTCTGAAAAGTCGCAAAAACAGAAGAGCGGTGAATGAAAAAGGGCCATTTCTAAAGCTACTCTGCAATTTAAGAATTTTCGCACGATATGTAACAAGTTTTGGCTCTCTTAATACTATAATAGTTTTGTGATAGACAGGCGCACTATATTTTAATGAAATTTATTTGCAAATCACAGATTTTGTAAAATTTGCGAAGTGCCTTTTCAAACTTAACACTCACACATTTGAATCAGATTCGGAACGTTCCCTAGCGACATT
Organism: Cheilosia grossa; assembly: GCA_963082955.1. Lineage (NCBI taxonomy): Eukaryota > Metazoa > Arthropoda > Insecta > Diptera > Syrphidae > Cheilosia > Cheilosia grossa. The sequence goes on from OY720144.1 coordinate 4,301,870, forward strand.
GCGGAAGAAAACCGCTCAAAATCAAGGCACAGGACTTAAAAGAAATATTGAAAATGATTACCTTTAAGGAAAATCACAATTTTTGTATCTACTCTAAAGAGGTATATTTATTTATATATTTATTTCTAGAGAAACCTAATTATTTTCACTAAATTTATTGAAAAAAATTCTTCAAGAAGATTATGTGTACATAATATATCATTTTGTGTATTTTAAAATCGATTGGCAGTAACTTTATTAATCGCCGACAGTTTCTTTTAACATAAATTCCCCGTTTTCGAACATAATTTAAAATTATTCAGGTGTTCAAAAGAATCATGTTGGGTCTCCCCTTTTTCTTTGTTTTTCAATGATTTGTCGTCTTTGGTATGTGCGTTATTATTTTTCTACTAAATTTTAGGCCTCGTTTTTAAAGCAGCTCCTCTTATTTACAACCGTGTCCATGCGAAATCATTTCCCAATGAGGAAACCCAGTTAGATATCTCCTATCTGTCACTTCAACAACGTTTCCTCTGATCGTCGCGTGGCTTCCTCAACTGATTTAAATGAATAAAAACTAAACTAAAAATCTCAACTGTACTAATTAGAACCTTTGCACTCACTGGCCTTAATGGCCCTAAATAATCTGACATTATTTTTTTTTTTTTGCGTGCTGGTTGCTGGATAAAACTGTTCACTAAACTGCAATCTTAAAACATAGAGCTCTCTAATTCCACGGTTTAAATCAATTGAAATTCAGCGTTTAAGTTCCTCCTCGACACTTTAGCAAACGACACTCTAGCAAATCGCAAACTAAAGGAAGTGTTTAAAAAGCAGCTCACTTGACAATTTATTACCTAGCTCCTTGAGCAGCAGTTTTTTGTGGCATCTACGATTTTTATTTTTTAACACGATATGGTTATAAATGGGCAGAATCCCCATTTTGTTTGAATTCTTCACCTTTCTTTAGAAAAAAAGTAATTCTGCTCTGTTATTTTTATCTTCTCTTTTTTTCTGTGTCCCTCTTTGCGTTAAACAGTACTAGAGAGCTTTTCAATAAACTTATTACAGAGCTAGGAAGGACATATGAGGTTATAATTTATATGATATCGTTTCGCACGATAACTTAAGAGATTTTGAAATAAGTAGGCAAAACGTAAAATGTTTCTGAGATTTTTGTTAACCTTTTTAAATCTTTCTCAAATCTAACATAATTTGCATGCAAAATATTGACATTTCTTCTCTGAAGAAGAGGGAGCCAGAGACAGAAACAAAAGCATGCTGGGTTATGGTAGTCAGAACTTATGAATGCATATTGATGGAAATGTCAAAAATATTTAAGGTCTGTTTATTTGCAAAAATGTAAAGTCGGCAAGCTTTATTATTAAAAATCTGTGTTGAGATGTTGGCGACGTCATTGAAAAATGTATTTATCGGTTTACTTAAGCTAGAGCTAACGATATAAGAAATGAAAGCAGGCAATTTTATCCCAGGCTACGAGAGGTTCCTCTCTGAAGGCCATGCATGTCTCAAACGTTCAGTGCACCTTGGCGCTACCTTACAAAGCTCCATTTTTGAACTGATTTTTAACTTCTTTTAAATATCTTAGAAGGTAAACACCCAGGAACTATTAACGCTCTTTGTGAAGTTGTAACTGACTTAAGAACTTTAATTGAAGCTACCTATTTATGCAGATTCACATAACCTTAATATAAAAGAGCGCTCTTGGCTGGGAGAAAGGTCTATTGTAAGCACCCGCAAATGAACAAGTCGTTAACCCCAATAATAGCACATAAGAGCAATTTCTTGATGACATAAATTTGCGGCTGTCCGTTAATGTATACCTACGTGCGATCAAGACAAGTCTGTAAATCATCCAGTTTTCAAATAGTTCAATAAATTAACACAAATGTTGTAGTCCTGATCATGTAGCTTCGCGCATCTTATTTTGTTTAAGACGGACTTCAATCAGTCTATGGGAGGTTTTTTTACACCCATTAGAGCAAGGAGGCCCACCGTCTTTTGAAGATTTGTCCCTGTAGTGCTTTTCCAAAATAATCAGAAAAGTCTTCTCAACTTTAAGACGGTAAAAAACTTAAAATTGCACGGGCGACAGCCAATTATATAAATGTCTTTCTAAATACCTACTAATTGTCACCGAGTTAACCCATCAACTTACAAGAGAATTAAGTTTCATTCCAGTTCGTCGAATTCATAATTTATTACACACACAATCATCGATTAAGGACTTCATTAAAAAGCCGAATATCCACCAGTTCGATAGACTACAAACTGTTGACAACTCGCATTCTGCGCAGCATGGAAATAAATCTCAAACCCAATCCAACTGACAAGCAACATGCAATTGACATTATAAAATCCTCACTAGCCTGAAAAATTATTTTGCTATTTGAGCGGCCAATCACCAGTAGATTGCAACTGCTGGCCAATCGATCTTGAAAAGATGTCCAACACTAAACGCTCCCGAACGTTATTTATGATCGCCACATTTATTATCCACAACAATTTACGAGCACCTTTCATACGGATTGCGTTTGTCAACATTCATTTAAGTCTGCATTAATCTCGCGCGGCATACTGTAAGCCACCACCATCCACCATCATTGGGAGGTATATTTAAAAAAAAAAAAAAAGTGACCACTTACCCAAATCAACGCAAGGAGACCACTTGCAGCAGCATTCCTCGTTCTAAAAAAAAATCACACACACCACAAACTAATAATGAAAATGAAATGAATTTTTTTTTCTTCTTATGATTTATATTTTGTTGCTTCTCTTTCAATTCTGATTCGATTTCAATTTGAGACGGGAAAAAATAAAATCGATCGATTAATTAATGAGTGTATAGTATATTTGCACAACATTCCTCTCTCCTTATTTGAAATATTTTTCTTATTCCATATGTGGTGGGTACATACACTTTACTGCTGTGTTTTTATTTGCTTCTTCAGAGAAAACTGCGTGCGTGATTAATAGCCACGCTGATGTTTTTAATCCATTAATATGCAAATTAAGCAGTTACTACTTCAACAAAAAAACACACACACTCTAGGTATAACAACACTAGAAGGCAACAAACAGGATTTTGTTAAGAGTAGAATATAAAAAAAAAAAAACACCACTACCGAGCACATGCACAGGTCACACTTTTTATTTTCGTGTTGATTTTCGTTATACACTTCTATTTTTTCAACAGAACGATACACTTCTTTGGCGAAGGACACTATCGAAAACACTTGTTTCGAGACAACAACACACACGCATTAGATGCATATATACAATCTGGTGCAGCAACACTCGAAACGTTAACGTTTACTCTAAATTTTTATTTTTTTAATTAAGGCCGTTTGAATAAATTAACATTGAATCACGGGCCGGGCGGGAATTAAATATACAAATTAAAATGTGACAAGACAACTTGTCCCTGTGCAACAGTGTTATAAGTTGATTTTCATATTTAGTTTAACTGACACCAAAATGTCTCGCTGTGATGTGTGGTGTATAATTCTTAGCGGCAATTACACTATGCACCTTCAAGGAGTGATTTCTTCCGGGAAATGAGCGTTGCAAATCAGGCCGCATACACCTACAATGCGAACAGTACCACTTTTCTTTCGCACTGGTGTAATTTGAGTAATTCTCCGAAAACCGTATCGAAATTACAGCATCAATCAAGCGAGAGTATGCACCTCGAGAGGGTGTCAAAAACCGCACCACATAAAAAAAAGACAACCCAGTATACGAACGAGAAAACACGGCTCGGAGCAGAGAAACAAAATGCAAAAAAAACGGTTAACTCAACCCACAGCGCACAATCAATCCGGTAAGAAAGACGTACATAGACTGCGAGAGGATATGCCAGGTGAGCTTATGCTAAGGCACCAACCTCTAGAAGACCGACTGACCGAGTAATACAGTACTGGTTGTGAGCTGTTAGTTGGTGGTGCTGGTGCTGGTGCTGGTGCTGTTGCGCTGGTGTAGCTGTAGAGCTGCTTTGGCTCTTGGCATCGTGATCATCATCAGCATTTTTGCAACGACAACGACGATGGCGAACCCAAACCACAACAATACATCTTAAGAATACAGTATATTGAGTACGAGCACGAGTACTCCTGCATTCGACGACTCTGTGCTGAAAGGTTGGTGTACTCTTGGAGTGCGTCTCGTAGTTTTCTTTGGTACGCTGGTATTGGATTTTGCGGTTCTCTTCCAATGAGAAAAATCAACATCGACCAAAGGCAGTGGCTTTAGCGTTCAACCAATAAAAAGACAACCCGACCGCCAACTGAAAAAGCTAAAACTGGAAGGTTGTTGTGGTAAGTGTGTGATGCTGTTGCTGGCTTCTGGAATGACCGGTAAGAGAATAAGCGTTTGATTGTGTTCTTTTTTTTGGATTTTACAAATAGAACCGTTTTTCTCTTCTATTCGGTCATCCCCTGGTGGTGATCATTGAGAGAATTCGGATCGCCTGTGTTCGCATGAGAGGAGCATAAACCCAGTTCGTGCACGAACTCTTTTGTTTTGCAGTTGAGGGGAAATGCTTTTAGTTCGTGGTTTTTTTGGTGAGTGCGACGGAATTATCTGCGCAGATTGGTAATGGATTTTTGCTTTCTATGGTACCAGTACCGAGCTCATTTCTACTGCGGAAATATCAATCAAAGGTTGATGGACAGAGCGGGTAGTACTTATTCAAAGTGCGATGGTGACGGGTAAAAGATTTGAACTTTGGTTATGCTGATGGCATGTCCATTTTGACCACTTCTATTCCACACAAATGTACCCATTAAGACGCACATGTCAAGGAAGAAGCCTGATAGATATAGATTTCTTTGTGATAGCATCGTCTATTTGAGGGATGGTTTGTGATGTCCGTTTCGTTGAAAGGGATGATCGATACATGGTGTTTTAGTTAATATCCCACTAGTCAAATACCAGTACTGCAAAAACGTACACGTATAGAATAAAAGTAGAGGTCCCTGCACATTAAAAGATCATACTCTTTGAGAGTCGGTGGCGGCTGCTGATGAAAAAAGAGCTAAGTAGCTTAAGACTCAAAGATTTCATGAAATCGTCGAAAAGAAGAAGACCTTTAAGGTTCGGATTCACTTAGAGAGCTTGGCTACTCGAGGGGGAGGCGACAAGAACTACTAATTTCACTTTTAAGGCAACCAAGGAAAAATTCAGAAGCAATTAGGTTACAAGTTAGACCATGATGATAGATCTCCTCTCCAGGTAGATTGTTATTCGTCCTAGAGAAAGTAAATAGAACAACATTGGAAGAGTTGAATCGAAAAACATAGAATGTTATATGGGGATTATTTCTATGAGCTGCCCAATCAAGATCAGCACACTTAGTATGACCGACCCATCGATGTAGGCAGGCTAGAACATAGTCCCACTGTAGAAAAATGTGAAATTCGCTAAAAGCTGACATATCTCCCGAAATCCATAATAATTAGTCAAAAATGCTCAGGGTCCTGTCTAAAGAAGGAGTTATATGTGGCTCTTTCATGTCATTAAAATCATTTATGTAAATTGCGAATGCGTGGGAACACCCGACGATTTTCAAACTTAAATAGTTGTGTCCTTTTTCCAATAAGAGATTGCTCCAACTACCGTAAATCACTTCATACGTCAAGGTTTTCACAAAGTCTTTGGTTGAAAATGGGCTACAGAGCTGTGGTACATTCAGGGAGGTCCTTGAGAAAGCTGTCAGTTAGATATATTCTTTATTTATTTACCATGCTGCTTTTTAAACCAAATTTTGAAATATAATATCGATTTATTATATGTTACCAGTTGAAGAGCGTTTTGGGTAAAGTTCAATTTTACACAAACAATCAACACATCCACTTTTAAAAGTTCTAAAAATATCTCCATTTTTTAATACATTAAGAAGACTGTTGAATTATTATTAATACATTTTGAGAACAATTTGTAAAAATAGATCGAAGTCGGAAATCATTTCTATTTCTGGAATTATATGATTGAATATACGATACATTATGTGATACGGCTTTTTCAATAATTAGGTGGCAAATTATTCTCATTTTTAAATATAAATGAGACCACATCCAGTTTTGTCCTTTGATTTATAGGTAACCATTTTAAAGTTTCAATCATTGACTAGTAAACTATACATTTTTTTTTAGAAGACATACGACCGAATCCCTCGATGTTTGCTCTCGAGCGTTTCGAATGGTAAGATCTAACCATACCTAAGTGAATTGTTCTTTGCCGAATCTGTATTGAAGCTGGAGTGTTCAATGCATGTTGCATGAATTCTGAAACAGCAGAAGAAGTTTTATACACAATAGATAGAAGGAACAATACAGAGTTCTTTTTAAGATAGCAAGACCGTGATCTATCTAAACCCTTACCTATGGGCGCTAGATTTGATCACCCACAACATATTGATAATAGAGTTTTAATTGCATTGCCATCAGATGGTAAAAATATATATTTTTAAAGACTACTTACTCACTTATTAAGATCTATACTCCGGGATGAAGAAGGACCTCAGTCAGAACCATTAATAATTATTTTGTTTGATTGAATATGTTTCTATGTAACTATTGTTGAATTAAAACAATGATAACCCTATACAATTAATAAGCTGACCTCATTTGCGAACTCAATGTTGGTTGAGATCCTTTACAACTTTTGCATTTCACAATAGGCGAGGCCTTTCTATACTGCGTCGACTTCTCTGGTAATCCTCATCTTAATCTGACCCTTCAGAAATGCTGCTTCTTCACATTGGACAGTTATATTGCAAGCGTTTTCTCTTTAAATATCATCCTATTCCACATTTGCTGATCCAAGAGTTTGTATTTTATAATCCCTCTTAGTGCTCTTCTGAGCCGATCCATCAGATTTCCGTAGAAGACAGTCTTCAGTGGGTGCAGAAGATATCTGAATCGGTACTTGTAGATCTTGGATTCCAATAGAGCCCGAGGTTTATGTGAACCTCATGTTTGGTTGCATTCCCCTCTTATCATGCGTATTTCAGGCTATAGTTCTTAGCTTTTTGATAACTCGAATTTAGGATGCATGGAAATTTGGTCCTATATCTTAGGAACCTAGTCCCATATAAATTTATTTAACGAACTATTCCCCTATCGGCTGTAAGAAAAAGAAGGATAACAAGTTTCACCGGCGGTATTTAAGGGCTATTACAACGTTAAACTGACCAAAAATATTTAAATAAAATGGTTGAGGTAGCTAGGTCATATGGAGCGCTTTTGAGTCCATCCCCGAGGAACAACGAATAGGAAGACCCCACCTCATGTCGCGTTTAATATTGCCCAACGACCTCACCGAACTTGATGGTGTGGAGGCTGTAGCTAGTGACCACTCTAACCGGAAGGTCTTGTTGACCAAGGCCGTGGTTCACCCTCGACGAATGCAGAAGTTATATGTCAACTCAACACCAATTTTATGCAGCTCTCTATTGTACCGCTAGACGGAAAATAAATCCACAAACGCAGGCCAAACTTCGCTGTGATGCTTCGTGCCTACAACATATTTATAGCAAGTTCGCCCACCAACTCTTTCGTATTTCCCATAAAGGCCGGGCTCTCTTTACCACACAACACACTCTCTTCTAACTCTTTCTTCACACATACACCTGTGCCCACCTCAGCACTCAACAAATTCAGTCCCCTCCACACGAATCGCTTCCAGTGCGATCACTCTTAAGCTCTTCCGAGTCTATCACCGGAGATCAGTGCTGTGCAGCAGAGCGCAGCCCCTATCAAAGCAAAATAGGAAATTCTCATATATAACTCAGTTCAGTTGATTGCGTTTTACTACGAAAGCCGTTACTCTCGGGTGAAAACCACACATAGGTACCCAAGACCGACATCCAAAGCAGCTTCCATTGTTTTTGTGTTATTTTCCTTTTTCTTTGATTCTCTTTTAGTTCTTGTGTATGTTTGTTTGTTTTTTTTTTTTTTTTTTTTTTTTTTTCTGTTTTCTTTCCCCTAACACGGCATGTCGTGCGTTGGTTTGCGTTACCTTACCCACTGCTGCATCATCCGCAGATCACTCCAGCATCTATTCGTGGTAGCCATTCGTGTACATGCCAAAGAGTAGGGGCCCGCAAATGATCAGGTGGATAATTAATGTGGTGCCAGCGTCCCAGAGCTACTGCTGTGTGCTTTGTGGTCTTTTTCTTCAGTGCTAAAACTAAATGCATACCTTCTACAGTGGTGGCGTGAATTTGGTGGCTTTGCTTTTGCGCCACACCACTGTGGGGTGAAGCTTACTTGCAATTGATGGATGTTTCTAGGTGTCTTACCACCATTGGGGCGGACTGAATTTTTAAACTATTATCAATCAATTGCACCGCGAGAACTCATCATTTTTCATAAAAGCCGAGGGGAAAAACAAAAACAAAAAACACTCGCCGCAACCCAAGACGATCAATCACTTTCGAATAGTTATGCTTGACGTACAGTAAGGTACCCACGGATTGAGGAGGATGAACAACTTTTCATTTGCGCGACACGTTCGCCGGATATTTAATAAATTACGAGTTCAATCAGATAATTGCCGAGAAAACAGAAAACCACAGGCAGAGATAATTGTTGATAAGTTTTTCGCATCTCAGATCTCGGCGAGAGAATCGCCGAGTCCTTGAGTGTCGCTGTCGATGTCGACTATCGAATGCTGATGTGCGCTCGATGTTTGTATAGTCGTCACCAGAAAAGCATTGTCGCTTGTTCGTCACGTTGGTCGTTGTTTTCATTGCGGTGCTGTGGACTTTTTGCGGAAGATAAATTAAAAAAGTAATTTAAGGCTAATTACAGAGAGAACTAGTTGCGGCCAAAATGTGACATCAATGAGTGTTATTTAAGGAGAAAGATTAGTCAAGATTTGTGCGATATTTTTTTTTTTTCTAGTCAGTTTTGTCTCTGTTAGGTTTATGGGTCTTGAAAGAGATTTATATAAGCGAAGCGGTTGACTAAGTAATGACAGTAGCTAAACTACTGGTATGACACGTTTTAATCGGTAGCTAGAGGTGGCCGGGAGAAGGACTTTGATGTTCAGTTGGACTGGCGATTGCCGCATCCGTGAGCAAGCAATAAGACACTTAATTTTCCGGACTTTAAAAGCAAAACAACATAAATTCAGGAATAAGTTATTCAGTTCCGAACATTTTATGGGAGATAGTTGAGCAACCCTTTCCCAAAGAAACTAATATAGTAAGAAAAAGCCAACCATGGAAAATTCATTAGGTTTTTTTTTTTGAAATCCTTAGCTATTTCAAATGGCAATACATAAAATATTATTAATTTAAGAATAAATATTAAAATTATCTAAAAAAAATATAGTTGGCGCAACAGGTCCGTAGTTGTTTTGTATACAAAAAATATATGAAATGCTTGTTCATATTTATGAATAATATTATTTCTTAAAAATATGAAGATGGTAACATGGTTTTTTCGGAACAACTATCCGAAGTACTTAATCATTTTCAATTATCGAAATACCTATCTGTGTAATAGTGTGGATTGTAATTTTTATGAATTGATAAAAGAGCAAATAAAGACTGAAGAGCTCTCTTTTCGATGAAATCACTTGCTAAGCCAGAACCTCTGCTTTTTATTTGCTCGATTTTCATTACAAATTTAAACTATAGTTGAAGTCCCAAGAAACGCTTGTGGGCAATGCAGAAAAAGAAACAAATACCAACAGGATCGGCTACAGCTAGCTATTTCTGCAATAACATTTTTTAATTAAAATATTCAAATAGCAATTAATTTGTTTTAGCTATGTTCCTTCCATATGTTAAATTTAGTTGTTAAATACAAAAACTAAATTGTTAAATTCATTATAATTTATTTATTTTATTACTTTTTTTGAATAAAACATATTTTCTTTTTTAATTTAATTTAAATATTAACATAGGAAACTGTCACTTTTTTGTTTTTTGTTAAATGCATTTGAATAAACGCGTAGCTATTTTTTAGTCATTATTTTTGGGTACGAGCAACTGTAGTTCCGTAGAGTACAAAATTGTGAAAAGATTGAGCCAAAGCTCACACAGCTAGTCCAACTATGGTGTATGCCAATAAGGCAAGAACTATTCAGAAGCTACAGGCCCACAGACTTGAAATTCTAATCAATAACTACCATTTGAAAGAAAAAATAGTATCATCAAAACCTAGTGCTAACTAATTTACAAACAATAATCTACATTTTAACATTTTAATTTAAAAAATGACGGAATTAAACAAAAACAGAAGGGCAACATTTCTTTTCTAAATAAATCGTAAACTTGTATTTTACTGGAATTTTCTTGACATAAAAAGCCGAAATGCACTGCAACGACGAGTGTCTTTAGTATCAGCACACATTTTTTAAGCACCGAAGATCTGCCACCTGATCAGTGGTGAAAATGCAAGGTCAATGCAATACCCCTCCACAAGCGTTAAATTGAAATGCTTGCAGCCTCAGCCTAATTGGGTATGTTTTGCAATTTCCGGTGGCCGTCGATTCCGTTGAATTCTGATTAACTGCTCCGACATATTGGAACCAAAATATTGTCTCCAAAGTCCAATTCATCTTCAAGTCGAGGAAAAAAAAAAACTGCGCAGATCGCCATAGAGGGCTACATTGAAGAAATTTCGGAAAGCGCGCTGTTGGTGTCACAGAATATCCGTTTATTGAATACCCGTGTGCTTAAATCCATGAAATGTATTCTCCAGCATCCACAAATAAGGTCGACAAATTCCATCGATTCTTGGTTACATAATGGCCCTTTGCCAAAATCAGAACACCATTGCGTGCGTTAAAAGTCCAGCCCCCTTTAACCCCTTCAGTGGAATCTCCAAAAAGAAGTCCTTTTATTTTTTTTTTTTTCGCGCGAAATTGCCAGATTCTGTCTTCTGCTTTGGAATCTCCCTAAGTACACGTAGTACCGTTTCTCTCGCTCCCCATTAAGGGCCGACAGTAATTCGTTCTTTGTCTTTGTCCCTTCATTGTTTCTGTGGTTTTCGGTTTTTATATAATTTTTCTTTTTTGGAACCGCATTCACGACCACGTTATGTACGACCCAATGATGCATTGATGCAGCAAGGCCAATGCCAGAAGAGGAGTCCTGGAATATTCCAATCCAAGCAACAATAAAAAAAATAAAACAGCACACACAGAAAGACTTCCCGCACGTGTTGGATTTCATTCCTCACGTTAACATGACACCACCGAAACACAACACAACCGAATACCATGTTGACCTAGTTTCTTGGGCAGAGAATTTTCTGATTCCTTTGGTCAGATAATTTTGGTTTAAAGTGAAATTTATAAAATTGCTGTTGGCCGTTGGGACTTTTGTTTTTTTTTGCATCTTTGTGGCGGCCCTGAAATCGATGTCGTTGAAGATCTCCTCTATACCGACTGTATTCGACGGTTTTTTTGTTTTTGTCACATTTTGCGTGAGTCGTCGTCGTCGTCCTTATCGGATTCACTTTTTTTCGGATCGTTTCTTTTTTTTCTTCACATATTTTTAGCTCAATTTTGTTGTAGAGGTTTTTTATTTGAGGTGTTTTTTTTTTTTTTTTGTAGTGTATGGTCAAGACAGTGCCGCTGCCGATACGTGTTGAAATCACGAGTTCATTAGCTGGCCAGATGATTGAAATTTTATTGCCGGTATAGAATCTGTCGCCGAGGAACGGGAGGTGTCCATTTTTATGGACAGAATACATTTTGCGACGAGTTATTTTGTTTTCACTCGGTGGCAGACAACATGCATGAGGACATGCACGCATAAGGACCAATAAATGTCCAGCAATTTATGTTATAGTTGTGTTGTTGATGGTGTGCCAAGGGGAATGAGATAATGAAAGCATAAATGGCCAGCAAAACAGGTGAACAATACAGTAAACAAGCTCGTAATTGGTGTGAACCGTAATATGTCTGGCAGCAGTTACCGAACACTCTTTGGTTACAGATAATGTCGAAAAGATGGCAACCACAATTCCAAAGAAGTTTGATGGGACTATGGCTTTGTATTCAAGTTGGGGTTAAAGTTATGTTTAAGACGACATTGGTGAGCTCATTTCTAGCTGGATAAGGATTGCTTCGATTTAATCGGCTGATCCAATCATTGTGCCGAGTTGCGCTTTAACCGCATGCAAGCTTTCAATATAAAACAAAGTGTGCACTGCGAGTCGCACGCAACTTGGCTCTTTGGCCGGTATATGCATAGAACTTGCAGATCGAATTGGGAGCTCATGGGTAGAAAACACCAAACTCTGGTTAAGAGGTACTCTTCATTCCATTAATAATCTAACAATGTTAAAATAACTAAGCTTATGCTACGTATATCTATAAAGTAAGAACTAAGAAGTCCGAACGGAAAGCATGGTTTTGAAAGAGGCCCGACGACAGAAGCGTTGCTCCTGGGGGAAGGGGGAGTAGAAAACCGATAGCAAAGAGTACTTGACTGCTGAGTGCTGACACTGCGGATTTAAGGCCAATTTCCTAAAAAATCTAGAACACATTACATTGGCTTGTGTTGAACTTTTAGTATATTCGATTTTACTTGAGGCCAGTTAGCAAATGATAGTGAATAACTAATTTTTAAATATGTTGGGCTTACGACGGGGGCACAACAAAGTCCAAGCTTTGATTCGGTAGCCTTATTTGGTACGTTTGATTGGTAGAAAACAACACTTGTGTATATTAAAGTGGGGGCCATCAAAGTATGACGAACGGGGATAGGATAGCAAGATTTAACACCAACACTGGGAATATATGGATGCTTGCGTCTTCAATACCTGAATTGTTGCGAAGTTCCTTCACACGACACACATTCATTTACTATTCATTCATTTTCATTTACTATGTTGAGTCAAGTGGAAAGCCGTCAACATTTACCACGTATTAGCCAAATATCTTCCTCAAAAAAAAAATTCAATTTAACTTTTCCCTAGAGTGCGGTTAGATTTCTGCCGCTGATAACTTTGACAATTCCTGCAATCTAGTCCAAGTAAAAGCTTCACCTACTTCATGCGGCACAAACAAAACATGACTGCAATGACCCTCGGATCATACGCCCCGATCATTTCACAATCAATTATCCTCCACCTCTAAGATAGTTCCTTTCCATAAAAATCAAAAGGCAACCAACAACATCTCTGTCCTACATTCGAAGATAAAAAATCACAAACTACTGCTACATTTGCTGACTGCGCCATTATGTAGTTGATTAGAGGCTCAAATTGCGTTCGGACACACCCACAACAATGTCATCGTTTATCAATAAATCCGAGACCAAAGAAGAACAACAACGGTATACCTGTGTTGCGCTTCAAAGCCCAAGAGATCTATTCAATTTCGTGCAATTCAATTCTCGTTTGCAATTACAGGAATCGCTATACGATTAAATCAAATTAATTAAGCGCTTTAATTAACCAATTGCATTAAACTGTTTCCACATTTCGTATTCGATCTGTGGCTGGTTTTCTTTTATTTTAATGGCCATCGTCTGCAGCAAGTGCCCAAGCGGACTACCGACTGCCGACTCATCTCGTGCCCTTGATATACAATGCACGCTTGCTGGCACAAGCCATGGCCGGATTGCTCTAGTCAACGCTGCTGCGTTGATCTTATTTGGTCTATTACCAATTCGATGTGGATTCACTTGGATTTCTTTAATTTCCAATTTGATAATGAACTTCGTGAACCTGTGCTTTTGGCATCATTTCGGACTTGGCTCCTTTGGTCTTATTTTATGTTTTGTAAAACTGTGCGAGTCTTGGGCTCAGGGAGCAGATCACAACATGAAGAGGAAGATTAATTGATTGCAGCGAAATGTGAAGTGAGGTCGATCGATCGATTGCAATAGCAGAGCAGAGTAATGCGCACGCGCGCGCACCCATTGCCCCATGGGATGATGATCAATGGTCATTGGCGTGCACCAGTGCGCCACTGAGAAGCCGTTCTACATACAGTATGGCTTGGAGGCTGCAGATCTATCAGTTATAGATAGATGAGCCCACAAGTAGATAATGGGTGTTTGGTTGTAAGGATATTAAATATGCAATATTTCAAGTCACGGTATTGTCCACCTTGTTGGCTTCATTAGAATGGTAATTTTTCGTCGATTATTATTCAGAAAGCTTGGTTAGGCTTTGTCTACTAAAGTAAAATCCAAAGGCCTAAGGAAAGGAGTAGTTTTTGGAGCGGCACCGGGTCTGCGTCGTAAGCCTACCAGTTTGATCAACTTTGTTTGAAACAGCTTCGAAAACTGAACTCGCTGTTCGTCCACTTTCTCAGGACCTGGAATGACCTCATGGTCTTAACCACACTTAGAGAGCGATACCTTGTGCTGTGTTGCAAGAAACTTTACTTATAAGCCTCGATCTTATTTGTGGTGCGTGCAACCAGGGCTGCCTCGCTGTAGATAAAAATAATTCGCGCAAGAGGTTCTTGGCCCAGCTTTTGGTTGTAAAACAATTCGTCTGTTTACTTTTAAATATTTTTGGGATATGTGGAAGGGATCTACAATTTATGCCGAGTCCAGACTTCTGAACTAAGAAGCTTTTTCTGGTTGCTTACATTCAGGGAAGTTTGCGGACTTTCGTGGGCGGTGGCTCTGAAGAAAAAAGGTCTTCAATTTTTAAGGCGGAACCCAGGTTTTCCCAAAAATTCTTATCCGCGATGCCGGAGTTAAATCCAGTTTCTTGGAAGCTACCCAGGCCGATTTTATAATCACTTTTAGATTTTAGGTTGTGGCCATATTTATATCAGGCACTTTTAAAACTTGTTTGTTTTAGTTCCTGTTCAAATACCAAGGCCTATTCGAAACATGAGTTTCAATATTCTATCAATGAATCAGCCAAAAAACACCTACCCTGTTTCGTTTCTTGTCGGACCCACTTTAAACCCCTCCCGGCTGTATAGCTGCGATGAATTCGAATTTCGCTTTGGGAGTGGCCCTCGACCAGTATGCATTTCTGCGCAGAAATCGAATATCGATCGATTGCTCCGCAGTGCGGTGCCTAGCCCTCACAGATGCGGACGTTAACGTTTTATATTTTCTACATTCTGGCCTCTGTCCGGGACTTAATTTCCTAAGCGTTTGACCCACAAAAAAGCACACCCAATCCCGCACCACCATTTCAGATGAATTACTGTTCTGGCCAAAGACCGATCAGGGTAATCGATCGGCTAGAAATGAATTTCAACTTTAATTGAAACTCAAAACCTTCCACCAGTCTTTAATTTGAATCGTGCAGCGAGAAAGAGAGAAAAAGTTCAACCAGTTCGGATGCCTCAATTGGCTACCGGCGAGATGTAAACATTGCCACCAATTTGCATTAAATTGACTTCTTAGCGGTCGAGCGGGAATTATTTTACGCATGCTGCGCTAGTGCGTACAGCGTACCGCATACACGTTTGTTCGCATCTCTGCCGTAGTTCGAGCGTCTCCCAAATGCCAAGCTATGGCATATACCTAATCGATTTTAAATAACCATTAGAGCGGTGTATCCGATTTTTTGCTTACGTCCACTGACGTAAGTGCAAATCTGTTCTTAATGCTGAGATGTTGTCGTTTTGGCGATTGAGTTTCGCCGCAGGGATAATTGTGTCATCGTGGAAACTGCTTTTTTTTTCTTCTTCTAATTTTTGCAAATTGTCAACATTGAATGCTGCGATGACAGGCGAGGCAGTTAATTTATAAATAACGGGCAATTATTCTGTGGTAATAGGTGTTTAGATTATGGTGCACTCTTAGAGTTTGCCAGTAAATTTTGCAGTTGGAACATATTGTGAGAGATGGCAAATTTATGGGTATTCACTTTCTAAGTGGTTCGTGGTGTTTGTTTTTTATTTTTTTATATTTTCGGAACGAGTTTAGTGGTTGGATATGGGGGCCCAGATAGCACATGGGACTTTATTCAAGGAGAAGATTGAAGATATTGTGACGACACTATGAATGCATTTAGTTCTTCAATGAAACAACCGCCAATAAACTATTGTTGGAAACTTTAGTGGACACAAATGTCCATAGATGTCCATGGATGAGCTGAAATCTGAAAACAAAAACATTAAAAAATAAAATCGTCAAAAGTAGCTCTTGTTTTATTCCTTTAAGATTTCAATATCGTAAAGTAGGATACAGACTTATTAAGACGTCAACAACATCGCGATTCGATTTCTGTTGGTTTTAGCTTAAAAATTATAGAAGCATGAATGATGTTCATCCAAAAAGTTATCATTTTCTTTGTCTTGTGACTGATCAACCGAGTGAGGTACAAGATCCTTCTCCTATTCGATGATAAAATTGTGAAGAAAAAATAGCCCTGTGGGAAAATGATAAGGCTTCTTAAGATAGCCCACCAATCTTGCTTATTAAGAAAATACAACCGATCCTTTCGGGTCTAAAGACTCGTGACAACTAATTTAATGAACTAAAAAATAATAAGAGAAAAACAAAGAAACGTTAAGAAAGTGTATAAGGACTATGTAAACGGTTTTCCAATGAGAGGTGTTATTGTGAATGACCCGCTATTTCGATAGCTGTCACTTTTGAAGCTTTTATTCTTTGACATATAGAAGAGTAAAAACTACGGTATTCCTAAAAATGGAACGATACACGCTTCAACAACGTCGTGTCTTTGCTGATTGGGTCCTTGAAATGCATGAAAATGATCCGGAATTCCATCGAAAAATCATCTTCGCCGATGAGGCCCATTTCCACCTCGGTGCCTAGGTTAACAAGCTAAATTGTCGCATCTGGGGCTCTCCATCCTCAACGTGTGACTGTTTGGTGGGGCTTATGGTCCGGCGGGGTCATTGGACCTTACTTTTTCGAAAATGAGGTTGGATCAACAGTTATGGTGAATGGATTGCGCTATCGAGAAATGATTAATGATTTTTTTTGGTCGGAGTTGGATGATATTGATCTGGACAACGTTTACTTTCAACAAGACGGCGCTTCGTAGAAGAGGTGATCACAATTTGCCACCGAGATCTTGTGATTTAACACCTTCCGACTTATTCCTTTGGGGCCACGTAAAAGATAAGGTCTACGCCAACAGCCCAGCGTCGATTCAAGACCTCAAAGATAAAATTCGTGAGGCTATCAAGGACATAGGGCAGCCACTTTGCGATTTGGTTATGGAAAATTTCATTAAAAGGATATGGTCTGTATGCGTGCTCGTGGTGGCCATTTGGCTGATATTGTTTTTCATTATTAACGGCACACCTTCTTCTTTGAGTACCAAAATAACACCTCTTATTGGAAAAGCCTTTATAAGTCGTAACCAAATTTTTTATGTCAAGTTTGAGAATTCCAAACGCTTGTTTAACACAACCTTTCGTTGAATTATGTACGAAATTGTAAGTCCTTTGAGTGGTGGTGAGATGTACGTGGTCCCGATATGGCACCATAAATTTTCAAATATTTGAAATTTCAATGAAAGTCTTGAAAGCTGCAATGTTAAACAAACTGTTGATATGTCTAAAAGAACATTATTTATTGGGAAGTTTCCAAATAGTTCGGCATAGTGCTAGCCCCACCAATATTATGTTTTTTTTCCAAAATGGACTTAGTTCATTCTGAACAACCTAATGGAATACATTTTTAAACTTAACAATTTAATATAAAGTTATATAAAACGGTACCTTAAATGTTGACCTGGACATATGGAAATGAATTCGAAGAACATCATCGGGAAATTCATTAATTGTTTTTTATAAAATTATTGTTTCTTGGAATATGTCGGGCATTATTCTCCAATTCTTTGTAGACAAATAATATATAACTTTCTTTTTTCCCGATATTTTTTCACGCTTTCCATGTCCATGCCATCCAATGAGTTTTAATACAATTTTTTTTTTTCAGCGATGTTGAGCGACTGCGTATCTTAAACCTATTAAAAATATTAAGCTTCCGAGTCGTCATTGATATAATTGATTTTATTTCAGTCATTTTTGACTTTATTTTACCCATATTTATTATACCTATGCAACTATAAACTCATTTTTGTCAATGCATGATAGCCACATTCAGGGAGCTGTATTTTGCGTTCATAAATGTAATCATTAGTATTTGTTGCATGGTTTGGGCAGCAGTATTCACAATTATGAACTCACACTAACACCTGCGATCTTGAAATCGATACTTCCCTTACGTGACGCTATAAATCCAGTTGACAAGGAGTTTATTTTTGCCATTTGGCTCTCCGAAGGTCCATGTCTTCCGTTTATTGACACCACCATATACGGCCCTTACACAAAAGGTTATCTAAACGACTGCTTTTAATTTGGAAATAAGAAAAATTCAAGATAAACAAAAATCCCCGCAAGCCTGTGAATCCATAGTCTTATCGAATAACCCACCCAAATGAGGTAATTATATCTGAGAACCAAAACTATGTTCGCCCGATGTCTAAAGCTCGTTTGCCTCTGATTAAAAAAAAATTTCTTTATTCGATACTTTAATTCTTGACCAGAAATCCTTGATATTTTGACATGGCCAATCAACAACCGCTCTTATCTTGTTCGTGCAATTTCGTCTCCGGTTGATTTATTTTGCAGCAGGTTCCCAAATGAGCATTTATCGTCACACAAAACAGAATCTCGTTCATTACCTCAACAACAGATCTGTATATATTTAATATGCCCTTTGGATCATGATTTTAGTTTCTTGTTCATTGTCCGGCTCCCTTGCAGTGCTGTATTATAATTATGTTACCGACCAAGATAGCATATTATAAATTGAATTAATTTAAGTCAACCTGTATGCCTTAAGTTGGGCAA
This sequence comes from Cheilosia grossa, assembly GCA_963082955.1. NCBI lineage: Eukaryota > Metazoa > Arthropoda > Insecta > Diptera > Syrphidae > Cheilosia > Cheilosia grossa. Next base: position 4,320,647 of record OY720144.1, read on the forward strand.
TTCGTCTCGCTGACACTCGCTCTCCCCACTGCCCATGAGCTGGCAACTCCTCCTCGAGGCATCCTCTTGCAGAATTTATGAAGTCGATAAGGTAAAATGTAACGAACTGATTTGCTCCAACGCTATGCCAAAAGTTAGGTCGACGCAAAATTAAAAAAAAAAAAAACAAAAAAAAAAAACTATATAAGAATTAAATAATTAATCGGATTTAATTTTGTAAGTGCAAGCTGCGCTATCTAAGTGCGTCTGAGTGGCTGAAGAAAAATGTCCTTTAGCAGTCCATCGAAGTGGACATTTTATTTAATTTTTGTTGCGAGGAGTCCATTTTGGGTTCTGTTACGCGCGACTGTTTCGGTATCAGTGGGCACGTGACAGCAGACATTAATAATACTAAATTTGGGCCCCTTGCGATCAAAGGTTCTCTGGGGCGAGTTGTAAGTATGCTGTTGGTTTGGATAATGCGAAACTTTGATAGCAGCACGCTTGATTAATTATTTCTCCTTGTCTTGCTGCGGATTATTGGAGGGACTTAAAAGTTAGCAGGAAGAAATCAGTAATTCCCGTTTCATGCCGTCGAACCCATACAGAAAAAAAAAAAACCAACTTCATACGGGCACCACCACGCCCAGTGAGCATCCCATAAATCTTGGTGCGCCAGATACCCGCTTAGTAACCACCTGATTCTGATTCCACTGGGCGCATTGTCGAAACGTCATATTAAAAATTTCGCCGCATTGTCAGATGACACTTGTATGGCAAAGTCGCCTCTTCTTTCTAACAAGGTATCGTACCTTCCAGTAGGTAAGTTTTTTTTCCACTTGCCAAAGGATGCAGGACAAACAGAGAGATGGGGAGAGAGACCCAACCCACATGGTTGATATTCCTATTAATGAAATTGTCATAAATTACAATCCCTAACGACAACTGGCAACTGGGTGTTTTGTGTTGCCACCATTTCACCGTGTCGTCGGCCATATATAGGTGACCATGCTTGTGTGGGGAGGGGGCGCTGCAGAATATGAAATTCAAGTCGCAAACGATCGCAGGTTGTACCGCACCACCAAAGCGATGACTGCTGCTGGTGTTGCGAGTATTGTTATTCTGTTTTGCTGGAGCGCGGACGAAATACTTTGTTTTTCTGTGTGCGAGAGCGCGCGAGCCATAGGTAGGTATACTCTTATTTTTGTTGGCTGTTTTTGTAGTGCGGTGCAAGCTAATGTGACATAAAGTGTCCTTTTGCATTATTTATGACTGTGCCGGTGTGTTGGGTCTGGTTTTACTAGATAGCCTAGTTTTTTTTATTTTTTTTTTTTTTTTTCAATGAATAAATTATGCATACCTAGAGCGAATATAGTTTATTGTGCTTGTGCATTGTAGGCTGGGAAGGAAGGTGGCTAAAACGACCACTAGCTGACCTATCCATCTTCGGTGCAGTAAAATATGAAAGTTTTCATTTGAATTGTAAATTTCGTGGCTAATTTCATTGGGGCAAGAGTTCCTTTGGCAAATAATGAGAGGTGGGCAATTTGGGCATCTACAACTTGGATGTCGGCCAAATATTTGTATTTACATAGTTCCATTGTTGAAAGATGGAGCTTGGAGGTAGTGGTTGCTGACTTACGTGTTTTTTTTTTTTTTTTGTAAGGCTACTTATCTACACATGATGGCCGAACATTCAATTTTAGTTGTCGTGGTGGTGATCTGATAGAACGAATTTGAAATTAGTCACCACCTTTAGCATGCTGTGCGTCCTTTCGATCGTAATTTTCAGCAGGTTATAAAAAGAGCTTTAGCTTATTTTATAATCATTAGGCTAACAAAAAGCCGAGCAAAAGGTGAGCTGAGGAAAGATGTCACCCCACAAACGCCGTAAAACAGTTCTAGGGCGGATTGTGCTCTTTTTTACCTTCTAAAAAGGTGGCTGCTATCCCAGGCTTATAGCGTGGACACAATCTCGCTCTCAATGAACGTTTCCCCGCTCCGTATTCAAAAACGACCGTATTTTGGTATTTTCAAAACTTGTAACGTCTCGATTTTTCTAAACTTTTGCTGCAAAAGAATTTTTTCAAATCTCGCGAAATGCGATAAGAAATTGTGTCTCTCGTAACAGTCGTTCGCAATCAAAGTCATTGAAATGAAAGTGATTGGAATAAAGACATACATCTGATCCAGGTCCACAGTGACACTCGCCATCAATGTGAACGGCCTTATATTCTTTATGCCCTTGAGCATTAGACCCTAGGCCAATATGAATGATCGCCAACTTCTAATCGTTTTCCTGGCACGTAAAGACAACCTTGGCTTGTCTTAAGCGCAAAACGAACAGCTATAGCAAGTTTCATCAAAGATACATCGCCGGAGTTGATTCCTTTCGTTCGCTACATAATGTTCCTGTAACCTAATTTATTTAGTGTTAATAAGCGTGATTTGTGGTTTTTATTGTTTTTTTTTATATTGATTGCAATCGTTTTTTTTTTCGCTAAATAGCTGTCAGAAAGGACAGTAAAAGCACCTAAGAAGAGTTAATTTTAGGTAGTGCCCTACCAGTAGAGTTTATTTGGGTGCAAATTACACATGCTCGTAGGATCGACGTAGGAAACTTAGTTTCATTTCCTTTTTCTTATCTCAATTGTTCTTTTAGTGCAATTAGTTCATTACTTTTATGATTTTAGCAAAATATTTGATTTTTTTATTGAATTTAATGTTTTTATCTAATGATTTATATGTATATAGTTTCTTTTTATAATTTAAATATTCTTAAAGCCTTATGAACAAATCACGCTCTTTGGGGAAATCCAAAATGGCTGCCGGATTTACATGGTGGGGAGGGAGAAGTCAATCGCTGAAAAACACCGCAGCGACCTCAGTGTGGTAAGACCAGGCCGTCCGTTATAGCATTCGGCGTGCTTTGTCGCGCTCCTCGCTCTCGATCTTCATTCCCTTTCTGTTCTGATCCCTTAAGCTCCATCAACATCCTTGGTTCCTTTCTTAAATTCGCTCACAGCGCCTTCTACATTCCACCAATAGGCCTTGTTGGGTTATAATCATCCTCCTCGTCATCATCCTCCTCGTCATCATTATCGTCATAATAGTCAACTAATATTTGATTATGCATATTTGAATCTGGTGCCTTAAATTATACCAGTTACCATATTTTTTGTATTTTGCCATTTCGCCACATAATTTAAACATTCAAATATAACGTAATGTCTCTCTCAAGCGAATCAAAACCTGTTATTTCATCCTCTATATAAACACTCCATGAAATAAAGCTTTATTATTGTTATTTGAAAACCCTTCGGGGAAAACCATCGTTTTTGATTTCGCTCTCGATCTCGCTGTCGCACACACAAACTTGCTGTAGTTCTGCTGCTTATTGCAAATTCGAAAGTTTCGCATCCGTTTGACAATCGGTCAAACGCAACAACCAGGATCTACCTAGTCCTTACTCGAAGGTAAACTAGAGGTCCCGAGGTTGACGGTCGGAGAACCCCACGATCGTACAGGCCTATTGCAGCCGTCATTAGGCGGGCAAAAATTGGAAGATCCCGTTTTCTAAAGCATGTCAGACATTTGATATTTTACAAACGGAATTGCTACGTGCTCAATAATTAATAAAGTACTTTCGAAATTCTGTAGCCCACTTAATTAGCACAATGAGTCTTTATAAACTACGACTCCTCATGAAACTGCGACATTATAACATTTTTAGCTACAAACACTGTCAAAATTCAGTTTTCTATAATCTTTTAGATTAAGTTTTTGAAAATTTGTTTGACAGCACTTCTCAGCACTTTCAAGTCGATGCAGTTTATAATCACAAATCACAACATTTTTCAATGCAAGTGTAAAACCGGTGGCAATTTCGGACAGCAGTTTATAAATCTATTCAAACCAAAAACCTTACAATAGGAAATAAGGCGAAAAAGTTTAGTCTCATATTTAAATAATTCGCAAAGAATAGGAAAAAAATGTTTCTGTTAAAGAATAAAAATGCTCTTCAAATCTCCTTACTAAGCCGATTTGTTGATTTCATAGATTTGAGTCATTGTTGACGAATTACCTTCTAAACAATTATTTCATAATATCCACGCTCATCCTCTAATATAACATGGCATGAAATTTTGGTTGCCAGATTGGAAAACGAGAAAAAGGCGATTTTATACAATTTTAGGGGAAACATTTTTAAATTGGGGGGACGAGAACTTTAGCAAACATCAAAATGCTTTTAATTTTCAGTTTGATATTAGAAAAAACAAAGAAAAATAACGAAATATTTACATATATGTACATATTTTATTTAAATGGATGTATTTAACTGTGCATGCGTTCACTATGGCTTCGCAAATCCAACCATCGAAAGATAAGAATTAGCAATAATAAAAGAAACAATAAAGAATTCAAGTTTTCTAAAGTTTCTTGGAAATTAAGGAAACAAAACAAATTACAGATTAATATATTTAAGCGCGAAAGACAATAATTTTAAGGATATTCTTAAGTTTAGAGCGCTCACTAAGAGCCAGTAAGCTAGAATAAGATAAATGTTAGTTTTAAATTAGATTTAATCGTTTTTGTCTAGTATATTAGTTTAATTAAGGATAAAAATAAAAATGAATTCAAAATTGAAAACAAGGAGATTTAGTCGGTTCTCTTTTTGTATTTTGAATTTTTAAGACCGAAAAGGAGAACTGTCCTCCTCCATGAAATGGTCTCTCGAAAAATGTTCAATTAAATAGAACTGGTGGATATAGAATCAGTTTATATATACAGCAATTTAAACGTCTTTCGCTATTAATGAAAGACGCTACATACTAAATGCTATATTGGTGACTATTACGGTCCGGGTTCACATTAAACTTTACGAACTCCATTAAAAATTCGCTGCTTTTGATTCGATTGAATTTGAGGTGAACAGTTATAATGGACGTTGGTTGAATACCTGAAAGTCCTCATAATAATCAAAGGGTAGTTATTTCCTTTATTCTACTTCACATCAATCCGAATGAGAGATTGGCAGTAACGATTATTTAACTCTACCATTGCGATTATGATTTTAATGCCGAATTAAACAATTTCCACTAATACCATCTGAACGAGGATCTTTCTGTCCGCTTTTACTGCTACATTTTGCCACTACCTATACAATGGCAAAGTGTAACACTATTCGCTATAACGATATGTCGAGAGCGCGCACGTACTCGCAAGCGATATTGATTCCTCGACATTTAATTTTTATAAACATTGTCCAAATAAACCGCATGTCACACAACATGTTATCTGTAATTGGAGATTTTGGCATTACAATACGTGTTTCAACTGTCATCACGTACACCAATCCCTTCCGTGAACCTTGGATCGGAATGAGCCCAAGCCAAACATTTTTTCCAGATTGTTGACAATGAAAAAAAAAGTTCTGAAAATAACGTTCATCTTAGGTACTTATGCAGGTACCCTCCACCAGTTTGATTGGTTGAATTGTAATTTATGAAACAGCTACACGCTGTGTCTCCAGATTGAGATTTAAATAAATGTTGATGGGCCAGCATCCTACCTGCCAATCAGGTTGATGTGTTGGTTTTGTCTCTGTCAAGTTGGGACCATGAACAAGTTCGGATGAAAGCTTATTGAATAGCTAGTGTTAACAAAAAGTAATTGTGCAACAAGCCTTCATCGGCCATTTGCTATTTGTTTTTAGTTTGTTTTTTTTTTTGTTGCCAAAAAACCTGTCAACTTATTAGCCAGTTAACCATTTCAGTTGGAATGACTTCGAAAGTGAATTTGTATCGAATTTTTTCCATGGAAATTTCCGTCCAAAGAGTAATCCATGTTACATGTGATATGGAAACCAAGTTCAACTGACTGACACCTCCATTGAAATGGCGGTCTCAGTCTTTAATTACGAATTTCTTTTCCCATCGGATATGGGGTGGTAACTGAACCTGAATCTCGTCCTCTTTCAGTCGTCCAATTTTTATTTTTTTTTTTATTTCTTATGAACGAATTCCCCCGCGGGTCTTCTTAATCAGAAGAGGTTCACCATCGTATGATTGACATGCGTGCCAAAGAAAAAATGGTGAACGCATTTCAAATACGCACAATCAGAGTGTCATTTTGGCATTTCTTGTTCGGAACTGTCTGAAGAAATTCACATCCTACAAGAGAATTACGTTTGGGCGATTTTTTTTCGAAGCGATTTCACTAGTTGCAGTTGAAGGGGTTCGGTCTGGAAAGCGGTTTGAGTTTACGTCCAAGTAACACAAGCCTAAGGATGTTCCTTATTTTGTAAATCAAATTAATTTCAGAGTAATCAAAGTCTTGACAACTTCGGTAATCTTGTGGGGTACATAGTAAAAATTAAATGCGAATTCTTGTAAAATATGTACCAATTGAAAGGAGAATTTCCGTAGGTCTTTTTCCACGTGTACAGTTTTGCCACGCAGTGTACATAATATTCTAATAGCTGATCTTTTTGGGGTCAACCATCAATCGTAAGTTAGACCCATGAAAATGCATTGAAAATTGCAATCCCTCAGACTGTATATCGGTAGGAATTTTCGATAGCCAAGCTTGTGGACGAAAAACGACTTCTTCCCAAGCCCATTCTGTTAATATTGCAGATCAAAAATGGACCGTAATCTGCTTAATTTTATTAAATGTTCAAAATGTTTTCTGATCCAACTCTAGTCACACTTCATTTGAAGTCCTTTCCAAGTTTGATCGTTTTAAGTCAGCCGCGTTGTTTTTTGTTTTTGATAGGAAATAATTGTCTGAACAATCGCCATTCATGGTCAATTATTCCATTTAGTTAGAGCCCAAGCCGTATGGTTGCCTCCTCTCCGAATAAAAAACTGTCAAGCAAGGCTAAACACAGCAAGTGCTTGGATTCAAAACATTCGCTTATATCACAAGACTCAGGTTTCGCAGGACTTTGGAATGGACATGATGGCACCTACTAAATGAGTAGTGTCTGCCCACGACCCAGACCCTCAATTCGAATAGAGTAAGTTAATTTGTACATTCGCTCAAATTCGCCCACTTAAGCGCGCACTTAATCGCTTTTGAATTTCACTTCAAACTAAAAGCAACAAACACACCGTAAACGCCATGCGAGACAAAATGCTCCCTGACCTTTGTCCTAGAAGGCAAACAGCGTACCATAATTTTTTTTCCATCAATGTATCTGCTTGCACAAAAGAGGAATCAATATCAACACACAGTACACAATGCAAACTGACCGTTGCGTATAAAAAATATTTCCAAAAGACAATAAAAACAAGAATTTAACATAAAAAGGGAAAACCAGTCGAAAGCCAAACGTACATATACTCGTAACTTAAAAAGGAAAAGAGAAAAATGGAAACAATCCTGGCCTCAGGTGAGGCGTGGGTATTTGCCGACACTGCTCCTCCTGTATTGCTGATGCTGTACTCCTTAATGACTCGCATCACTGCGTCCAAAATTACAAGATCGTTGATTTTTAGTACTGCAATTTTTTCTTCTGCTCTTTATTTTTTTTTTTTTTTGTTTTGTCGGCCAACGTTAATTTTTGACTCTTTTGGCAGACAAGAGGATATACCCGCTCAACACGAATTTTCAGTTGAAAACGGAGTCAACTTCTCGCAAAAGAATGGACAAAAAATTGAAAATAAATATAAAATTTTATGGCATAATTTAGTTGCTATCATGCGAGATTTATCATGGTTTCTCTGGTGATGGTGCTGCTGTTGTTTAGCAGTTATGGTGGATTTACGTCAATATAACCAACCATCAACTGTGCAAGTGGTGTGAATGAAGTATGTGCTGGAAGGATCTGCGCGCTGTTCGGTATGCTTTGGATGTTTTTTTTTTTTTTTTTTTTTTCAGGCTTCGTTATAATTTTTCTTTTAACATCAGATGGTGGATGTGATAGAAGTTACTTAAATGTTTACATTGTAACGATTAGACAACTGGGTAGTAACAAACTTCCCGGGCGACTCAATTTGGTTGTTGTTTGAGACAGATAATAACACTTTTGCTGATCTCTCGATATCGAAACTAAAAAGGCGTCTAAAAAGTCATCAAAAAAGTTTCTAAGAATTAGATAAGTTATCGCGTTAAGAAGCTCGTTCAAAATCTATCGAAAAACACGTTAAAAAAACAATCAAAAAATGAGCCAAGAATTCGATAAAAACTTGCACATGCTCGATAGCTCACTTTAAGAAAAGGAGTTCAAAAAGGGTCCATTTTTTTTTTTTTTTGTTTCATTTTAAATTCATTTTTATAAGAATACTAGCTGACCCAGCGAACTTCGTTCCGCCCAAATTCATTAATGTACCGAATAAAAATAATAATTCTGAGCATGCAGAATGCACGTGCTGCTTTATGAAATAAATGAAGTACATATTATAGTAATATCGATGGGTTTGCTCACACGTGAGCACGCCATATACAATTGACCATGTGAGAAACATGGGAATTGAATTGATGCCACAAATATCCAGCGATTGTCCTTGCGACTATTTGTCATAGTGAAAGCGAGGCACACGGAAAATTTAAGACGCTCAAATACGAATGGCAAATCGTTCTGAATAAGGGGATTCCGCTGAATGAAAATGTTGGCATTTGAATTTTTCCCTCAAAGTCGTTTGCTGCATGACATTCGATCACAATCAAATCAAATGGGTTCCGTTGCAAACTTTCGGAGCATTTAGGTTGCGCGACAAAATTATAACTGAGCCGACTTTCAATTTCATCCTATCTTTTAAATACAGCAATACGAATAAAACAAAGAAAGAATCATGAAAATTGGCCCAGTGGATATCGAGTTATAATTATATTATATTATTTATGTAGATATGTGGAATAGATAATGTAAAGGGTTTTTCAATAAGAGCGCTACAAACGTTTTTTTAAATAAAACAAAAACGGTTTTGGATATCAATGAAATTCTTTATTCCTGTGAAAGTACGTTCGATGCCATTATGTATGGAACTCGATTTCTTTTGCATGGCCACCACGGGCACGCTTGCAGAAGTCCAGACATTGAATCCAATTTTCGACGGTTTTCAAGCATAAATCGGCCGATACTGCTGCAATTTCACGTAGTTCATCAATCGTCGCTGGCTTGTTGGCATAGACCATATGACTTGACGTAGCCCCACAGGAAAAAGTCTAACGGCGTCAAATCGCACGACCGAGGTGGCCAAGCGACTGGACCATTTCGTGAGATAACACGTTTTCCAAACTTGGTTTCCAATAAATTGATTGTGACATTCGCTGTGTGGCTTGTGGCGCCGTCCTGTTGGAACCACATGTCTTCCAAGTCCATATCATCCAATTGGGTTATCATTGAACGGTAGCGATTCCCATTCACAGGAACGTGCCGGTCTTGATCATCACGGAAGAAGTCCGGCCCAATGACGCCGCCGGCCCATAAACCACACCAAACCCTAATTTTATCGGGATGCAATGATGACTCATGGATGACGTGTGGATTTCTGCCTGACCATTACTGCATATTTTGTTTATTGACGAAGCCATTCAGCCAGAAATGATGACGACCATAAATTGGACGTAGCACTCTTAACGTATCGCACGCAGTTTTCAAAATCACTGACTTACCTTTGAAATAGCCAAAATACAGAAAGCAAACGAACGAAAAGGGTGCAATTGAAATTTTGAATACAACTGGAAAAACAGAACAAAACACTTAACGATCTAACAAAACAATAATAATAATAGTAAATTTAAAAATTTTATTTAAAATTAATTTGACTTTCTTTCAAATGTTGTTTTATTTTTCTTTCTTGATTTACAAAAGGGTACAACTTCTTTATCAGTACACATTAGTTAATTCATTGCCCCCCCCCCTCCTCCGTGACCACACAGCCCAAATTATCAAATCACAAAGAACATATACTGTGCTATCAAATGGAATGACCGCCTACAGCGCCACCTGTTGAGAATTTTTCAATTTTTCTTTTTTCCTAAACCTTCGCGGAGTAATTACGAACAAATCCGCAGAAGGAAGTATCCAATTTGGTCCAGTCGTTTTCGAGTTTTAAGCATCCGAACAAACCAAGATCCATTTTTATATATATAGATAGATTTAGCTAAACTTATATACTAGACAAAAACGATCAAATCTAATTTAAAATTAACATTTAACTTATTCTAGCTTACTGGCTCTAAGCAACCGCTCTAAACTTATCAATATCGTTAAAATTATTGCCTTTCGGCCTTGAATCTATCTATATCTATGATTTGTTTTCTTTTTTAATTTTCAAGAAACTTTAGAAAACTTGAATTCTTTATTAAAGGGTCAGAAATGGTCCAAAACTAGTCGAAAACATGTGGAAAATAGGCCAAAGACTTTGTCAGTAAACAAGTCAAAAACGCTCCAAGAAACATGTTAGAACAACTTATTAAGACACTAGTCAAACTGGCGTGTAAAAAACTGTTCTAGTTTTCATCAGTGAGTTACAAAACAGTCAACAAAACACGTCAAAAGATATGTTAATAAATTCGTCAATCTTGTAATAAGCGCTTAAACTTCGAAAATTTTTTAAAAAACTAGACAAAAACGTGCCTTAAAGCAATTTCCGCGCGTTTCGTGGGGTGCAAAACAAAACAAATACAATCCACAGAGCTTAGGTCACCGGTGGAAGCCATTTCCACCCTAATTTGAAGCTTGAAACAGAGGTAGCTCATGAGATCACTCCTTGACAAGTTTGTTCGTACACATAGATTTAACAAGGGTCACATGAGTGGCTCTAGTCTGCTCATCGACTGTGACAAGTTTGTTACTTCACATACTTGTTGTTCAAACAAGGACCTTAAACCACATGAGCGGCTCTTGTCTGAATCTGCAATAGAAACCATGAGGTCGAGGTTAAATGGGCCGAAAGCGAATGATAACATCGTTTTAAGCTTGATCTGAGGACTTGTCATTAGCAGCTAGAAATAAGTAAACTCAGTCATGCATCGAACAAGACCAATGGTAAAATCTTACACCTTAATGCCTGAAGGCCTGTCCTCGGTAAAAGCTTAAGATAAATTTGCGCAGAAAGACAATTCGTAGGGTAACACCCAGTAAAAGTACAAACACACCTTAAAATTAGTCCGAAATCAGTGCAAAAGTTTTACGATATATGGCAGTCCGACCACAGCAAAAAGACTGCAAGAAGATAGGTTGTATTCAGCACACAAGCCTCGTACAAGGGCTTTCTTTAAGACCCACTGGGCCACCATAAATTGAATAAAGCCCCTCAAAAGGTTGAATTGTAGAGCCAATATCTCTCATCCAACAAGCTCAAAAATATTGTTATAACCTCCATGAGCCTCTCATGTGGGAATTTAAATAAATAAATAGTTGGTGGAACAGGACCGCATAGGTAGGTCTCTTAGGCCTATCTTCTCACAACCATTCGTTTCATTGAATCACTTACACTTACAGGCGCCCAATCGTCGAACTTCAGCGCGGGACAAATTTGTCGGCAAAACGTATTTAATTTTTAACCCCCCACCAGCAGAGTAGACATGACCAAAAACTTTAAACCTTCGGAGCGCAGGTTTAAACACATCAATCAATATAGGCCTCCGGCCTTCTGAAGGCTTTTGTACCTATCGGGTGCTGGTTTACCCTAGCTAAGAGGTTAACATTAAGAGCGGAATTTGGTTAGGGAGACGGGCTTCAATTTCCAATACTGGGTTGAGGTAGTGCTCTATCAGAGCCGAGCTCTTTCGCTACAGCGTTGTCCGTTCGCTTTTTTTTTTTAAGCTAGTTATAAAAAAACAACCGGAGTAAGCAGGCATCGCAATAGACTCAAAAAATCGTTAAAAGAAATTTCCTTATACCCTCGGTAGGACAAAATCTCCTCAAAGTTAAACCAGCTCGAGCTGATGCAATACACGTGAGAACTGCTTTGTAAAACCCGCATATCTTTGAGCTCCTCCTTTGTAGATTAAAAATCGTCCTCTCTGTCCATAAAAGGAGGACATCATGTCGTACCATAACAGTCAACAAATTGCTCAACCTTCCCACAACCTTTACCAAAACCATCGCAATAAAACTGTGCACCACCGAATCATTTCACAATTCAAACACATCTATTTACCCCGGCATTGTCCCGTCAAATTGTAAAACTCATAAATATTCCGCCGAACAACAAACAACAAACAGCAAACAACAAACAGCAACAGCCAACCTAATGCCGAGCGACTGCCCCGCGAACATACATCAAGAACTCTGCCACAAATTGCCCATAAAACTGGCAATATCGCTGTTCATGAATCAGCTAATAAATTTCAGTTAAATGATCCAATTAGGTGGTAACATCAGAATCTCTGGATCCGAATTGGATGCTGGGATGCTGGGATGCTGCACCATATGCCCGTGCGCTCTGTTAAGTTATACGCGCAAACTTAATTACATACAAGTGCACGCGCAGTCCGTCATTAATGTAGGGGCGAGGTGAACTATCCCTGGTCTCATAAATAATTCGGCGCTTATGTGAATTGTGTACCCCTCGAAAGCTCATCATTTTCGTGTCGATGTATGCGCTGCTGCGCAGTCGCGGCCAACAATGTTGCAGCGGGTCAGCTTCTGTTTATATTGCGCACACACACGAACACATTCGAACCACAGCCGCAGATATGCCAGAGCCAAGGCGAAGAAGGTCAGTCCGATGAGGAATGCTGATCGTTCCAGAGCTGGATGCAGGCATACTAATACAGGAGAAAACGGAAAACGGCGAAGAGATTTAATGGTCCGAATAGGTCGGCTGCCATTTAGGGCGAAAAATTTGGATCATTTACCAAAGCAACTTTGGCAACGCACATTTGCAACTCGAACAGTTTTCATTGTGACCTGTTGGCCTCCTAGCTATAGGGAGAGACTTGCGCCACAGATGGAGATGGATGTGAACAACCCAAACCCACACAATCGTTTGCATAATACGAATGATGCTGCTTCTTATGGAAGTCATTGTGCTCGTCTGCTGTGAGCACGCACATAATTACTGTTCAGTTGGAGTTGCATATTCTTATGGGAGGCTAGAGGGCCTGAAAGAATGTGTCCATTTCGGGATGAATCCGCAAAGGGGAACTCGCAAATCCGGACGGATTATCGAAGCATTTCGCAGACTTGTTTGCGAAGTACTGTGTGTATGAGTGTGTTTGTGTGCGACTGAAGGGAACATTAATGACTCTGGAGATGTGTGTCTTCTGAGAGCAGGAAGTGGAAGAAATTAAGTGAAGGATGCTGTCGCATTTCATTTTCAATTTTTCCTTGCATTTTCAAGGAAGGATTTTTTTAAGCACACCTGCTTACCGTGGTCGTTTGTAGATTAATATAATATGGGTGTTGACATGTGAGCTGTGGGTGATGGCATCGTTTCCAATTACCCGACTGTACATTATAAGAGTCGTGAGTGTACCCGAACAGTGTCTATTCAAAATGTATATGTCCTGAGAACAAAAAGAAACAAATTTGATAGTGCGCAACTTATTTTCTATTTAATTAGCGCAGGCAAACTTGGGAATCCAAAGCAGTGAATTGGGGGCTGACACCAAGATGACTGGCGTACGTTTTTCTTCTACTCACGTTCATCTGCATGTACAGATAAAAAATTGCAAAAGGTGGTGAAGATGTTGGTAACTGACTTTTGACACCGACTTGACACCAAAACTCATGTGACCTCAAAGCTTCAATTTCATCCTATGAAGTTCGTAGTGGAGTGTCATCTGTCTTTGACGGCTTGTCCATCCCGTTTTTTACAACGGCCCGGACTCAAACTCATATTCCTTGTTCGCACCGGTCAATTTGATTGGAAGAGGTGGGAGTTAAAAATGACAGCAGGTCACCTTCCACATATTTACATATATTACAAAAGCATGAGAGAGAACATTCAATGTGACTCTCCACAACGGGGGGTATGAATTAAACGTATCAAGTTGGTACAGAAATCCAAGCCTGCTTATTTTCTGACTCAGACCTTTTCCTAAATATTCACCCTTATTCCGAGTGGCGTTTACGACGATTTAAGAAACGCCAATTTGAATTTGGAATTACGAGAGGCGTTTTTGAGTCGTTGAACGCCATTTGTCACTGAACGTCATGTGGAACCTATTGGCGTACGAAGAACGTCATGTGAGAAACTTCACTGCCATTCTGTAAGGCGTTGAACGCCACAAAACGACAAGAAAAACGACGGTATTTGTCGTTTACAAGAGACTGAACCACAAGTTGTAAAAGACGGCTGAAAATGTAAATATTCTTTAATTGGTAGTCTATTCAAATGACTAGACTACATTAGATTATTTTCTAGGGTAAAAATAACCAACCAGAAACTGATTTGAATCTGAAAATACGATTAAATTGATTTTTTTAAATAAATGTTTGAGCTTGTGCTAAATTTGTATCCGGTAGATCCAATGGATTGGATTTTGTCCTTATCTGTTTCCGTATGCACTATACACCATTAATTTTTAGAATACAACTTACAACAATTTCTTTCAAAAATTTAAACACCATAAACTGAAACCGCCATTTATCTATCATTGGCGTATATTATCAGCTGGTGTGGATCGTATGTGGAATGTGAACTACTTACCGACGACGTTTTACCTTGTCGTGGAAGTTAGGGAATAAGTCTTCAAAAATGAAACGCCTCAAAAAACGACAAACGTCGTGAAAGTAAAACGCCACTCGGAATAAGGGTGATTGTCTACGCACATTTTATGCACAAAACAATCCAAGCATTGCGAGTTTTTGATGTTTTAGATAATAGTCGAGTTTAATTTTGTCTATGACGTTTCAAAAAAATGCCACCAATTCTTTCGTATCACGCCAAGTGTGGACTACTTGGCTAATATTTCGCTTAGATCAAAATGTTTATCCATACAATCATTCCTAAGGCATATATCCGGGCTTTTATGTTAACAGTCCAAAAACTACTCGGTAATTCATACTTCTTCTTTAACTAATCGGCTAAGTCTTTACATGTTTCGCACAAGTCGATGACCTGATAAAATACCCGGCCCCTATGAAGAATGAATGAAACATCAACAAGCTATTTGCCAAACAAATATCAGGTTCGATATAAATCGATCGCTATCGTACAAAATTTATACACGTTCTCATCAAAAATGGCAGAAAAAGAGAAAATTAGCAAAATCACTATAGATTCAGTTCCTCTCTCGGCTCGAATTAGCTCAGAGAATTTCAACCGGCAAGCACAGATAAATATGTCAAATGCGTAAAGTTGACAAGAAACAAATTCAAAATCCGTCTTAAAAATAAATTGCACAGAAAAATGAAACCTGTGAAAATAAAGAAAATTAGATGGTTGTCAAATGTTCTCCCAGAACGTTTCATATGTTGCAAAAAGGTAAGTTATTTACATATTTGTGATATGGATTAGATGTCAATGACTTAAGTGGCTCAAAGAAGCTCGAAGTCCATCCACGTACTTTTGAGTATATTTTCCGCTCTCTAAGAGAGTTCTATTTTTGGATTTTGACAGGGAAAGTTCGCGAATTTATCCTATCTCATTTCCAGCTAATTCCTAAAGGCCTTTACTTTGTTAAAAACGTTTACTCAAAACAAATGTTGGTTTTTATTCATTTTATTCAGTGATGGATGTCAGAGTGGACACAGATCACCAGTCTTAGCAGTAGTAGCGACCGGAGTGTAAAAAGTAACAGCATTGGAAATTATTTAGCCACCAAAAATATACTGATGAGGATGAGAACTTATATACCCACAGATTAAAGATTGGCCCCTGTTTTGGGGTCAACCTAGATAGTGTACATCCAGTTAACAATTTAACATTTAAGTCTCCCCTTTCTGTGGCGTGTTTAGCTGCAGGAAGAATGTGTCGCAGAGCTTCCCCAATCCGATTCTATATTAGATATGAAACATTCAGATAAATTGTAGACCAAAATGACTCGTGAACAATTGAGTCAACTAGAAAATTCTAATGGGTGGCTGTCATATTGCATAAAAAAAGCCTTGGGTCCATGGCTAGTCTAGAAACTGTCTTCCAAACGCACAAAATTCATTAAATCCCTTTCGAGGATATTCTATATTCTCTTTTTTTACGATAGATAATAAAAGGTAAAACAAAAGAGTAGAACTTCAAACTGGGGTTCATATTTTGTGAACATCTTATCTCTCAAGTCAATGGGAATCAAACGAAGAATTCTGTTCACATATACTTAAGTAGAACATATACAGCACCGAGACATCGAGGCCAGATTTGTAAAAAACGGAATCTTTTGAGTACTGCAGTCATTTGGTAAAACAAAACTCAATGGTTGTGAGAAGCTAGGCCTTGGGTCTCTACGGACCTGTTGCGCCAACTATTTATTTATTTATTTAACTGTGTGTGTAATACTTTGAGTTTCCTTCGGAATAATTCGGTCGCACTGCGAGTTTGGACAAGTGGTTTAGAACCTGCTTAGCTGACCTACTACCGAAAATCTTGAGGTCCCATGGTACTTTACCCAAAGGGCAATGTTGAAATATTGGCAGATAATCTGACTGCAAAATGGTGGTAGCACTAAAAAAAAATCCACCACCGCCATCACGCATGACAAACCATTGAGATGATTAGATGTGAATAAAATAGACTCTTCCATGAACTCGTGGAGACAATTTTTCCAAGAACCAAGCGTGACCACAAAATCTCGAATGAAATCATCATCACATTAGTGCATCATTAATACCACCAATTTGCCTCCCAAATCGCAGCCCAAATGCATCACATCACAGCGAAGCGCAGTGAAAATGAATAGCACACGAATGCAAAAAAAAAAAAACAGCAAAAAAAAAACAATCCAGGCCACGCAAAAGAAATTATAAGTCGCAAATGTGTGTATAGGTGAGAATAAATGAGCCCATCATGAATCTCCGACACATCGGTGGTCTCTGTGTGTCCCAAGAAATGCGGCACCGCTACGGAATGCCAGTGGCCAAGTTATGTGTCTTGGGCAAGCGCGCAGCCACTCTTCCTGGAGTTGTCATTATACGCCATCATGATTTTAATTTCTTTATTTCCATACGATCCGCATCTCAGAGGTTGTATAAGTCCTGAAAACACATTCATAGTGACGACCGTGATTATGATGCATCTTTTCGGGAGAGATGCATTTTTTCCCCAACAGCTAACGCATTAAATCGGACAAGGCACATCTCCCCCGAGGCACCCCGTTCACAGGGAGACACATCAGCGTGTATAATGCGAAAGCTGAGTAACCATCGGCCGATGGACGGCGGTTGTGATAGTTCGTTCGGTTTTATTGCTCGAGCTTTATTTCATAAGAAAGTGAACAAATCCCTAGATCAAGAAGGAAGTCTTGCCATACTTGGTAAGAATAAATTGCATCAGAATGATGACGGGCTGTAAAACATTTTGTAGTCCATCAGCAGATTGATGACTCGCACAAAAATGTCGCACCTTTCTCAGTCAAATCGTAGGTTAATTCACTGTTGCTGATGGTGCTGTTTGGGGTGCCGCAGGGTGGTGCTATGTTGTCATTTCTTTTTCAAAAATCGATTCAATCGATCATGAGTGTGAAAACATTAACAATGCCCGCTGGGGCTGTAGTTCATTGTTGCCAAATGCCGGCAAATGGCTAAGGCAGTTTTGTCCTCTATAGGGATTCCGCCAAGGTGTGAGATGTTGGAGTTTTTAGTGCGGGAAAGGTTGGATGTTTATATGGGTTTATGAATCATGACCACCAAGATTTCATGGGTCGAATGTTAATAACTGACAGTGCTAATGACAGCAACGATTAATTGGATATAAAATGGCAGACAAACTATTAAAGAACTCCTTCAAAACGAGAAATCCTTTTATTTGGACAGTAGCCGTGTTTTATTGAACTGAACAGTTTTCTCAGGAAAGTGGGGTAAAACATAATCTTCCGCACGCAACTGTTGAATGCTATGCTTTTGTTGAAACTTTCAGGAGCCACACAAGATAGTTATCCCGAGTAGAAATGACTTGACACTTGTCAGCAGTTTATGGGATGCGTTCATGAACCGAATTTGCAGTGAGAGGAAACTATAAGAAATTAGAGTCATACAACAAAATATACATACCAGTTTATACCACCTTGCGTCAAATGTGACTGAGAACTGTTTTATTGGGTATTCGTCTACTTTGCTTTATTTTGCTGAAAAAGATGTTCAATAAAACGGGTCTTATATTATGTATTGAGTTGTACCAAAATTTATTAGTTAACACTTCTTTTCAATAGGTCAACAAAGCACTTGCTTTTGAAATAAGTTTTCAAACCTTGTTGAATCGAGAAGCAAATCATTTTGTTCTATGGAGTTGAGAGCTGTCAGTGTCAAAATTAGATATAATTTGGACCACCCATATCTAGCAAGAGCATAGTTGAATGACGCTTAAGGCAAAATATTCATTGAACTTTTATTAAGATTTTTAATCAAACCAGACCATTAGCAGCCTCCCAAAGGTCAATGCGAATATAACTTCAGTCATGGTTCATTTTAGAAGAGGTTTACTTCACTTAATTCAGAGGCTACCGATTCCTTACGGGTCTCTGCCTGGGAGACATTGCTGACTGTCATATTTCGCGATGCCGGACACACGTTACTTACAATTGTTCAAATCAAGTACTCTGACTTCAGCGAGATGGCGTGGTTTTTGAATTCGAAAAAACTACGTTCAGTTATCTAATTTAGTAAGTCTGACAGCTGACTTGATGTGTCTCAGTTTTGAATGGCCTAGATCGCTCACATGAACACATGATATTTATGGAGGGGTGCCTAGGAATTTCGTCAAGAAATTCGTGACTGATGAAAACTAAGTTGACAGTTCGCATAAAGTGATGTTACCAATCCAGTTTTTTTACTTACATCTAGTCCAGACAAATCAAATCGACTAGGTTTTCTAGTTGTGCCCAATAGGTTAGTAGAGCTTGTCAAGCTCGCGGTTGTTCCTTCTTCTACAATTACCTCTCGGAGATGGGACCAAGACTATGACAAAGAATTTTTGACTTAGTATTTGCTCCGGCTAGTTGACGTTTGATAGGTTTCCTCAAAAATGTACCTGCAGGAGTAAAAAAAACTATTGCGGCTTTAATTTCTGGTCACATATTTTGAGCTGTCAAAAATTCTTAGTACTATGCCTGCAACAGGCCAGGCGGTATGCAAAACCCGTCACTTTGTCTGAGAAAATCCCCAGGTCGTCTTTCGGAAGGCTGACCGGCAACCCAAAACAGGATCCACGAATTTGATCCAGTGAGGGTTTAACTTACAACAAAGAATCGAACAAATTGTTTTCTGTTAGACTAAGACTAAGACTAAGACGATGGGTCTTCCTTACTTTACACTGTCCTTAGAATTCCCGTCGTACTTCAATTTGACGCCTTAGCTCAAACATCTGTTTCAGGCTTATCTAGTTCATTCTCTCATAAATCGTAAACATTTCGAAGTTAATTACCTCAAGCAGATACCTACTCCTCTGCTTGCAAGTGATGGGCAATAGCGCAGTTTTTATGTTGCTGTCTTCAGGACATGGTGTACCTATAGAGGCGTATAATGTTCGTCTTTTAGAACGTCTTTCATCCGCAAATGAGTCCTTGATATGCCATGTACTACTCCTTTGAGAAATTCTCAAATCGTGCTTGGAACTTCACGTTTGAAACAGAATACTGACAATTTTAACCACTTCTTTGCTTTTTGGCTTACCCTACCTTAATATTCGCATTTTCCGGTCTTGACCTTTATCTAGTCATAACATATTCCGCTCATGTTTCCAATTGTGCCCTTATCCGGAATAGTATTACACGTCTATAATTGAAGATATCTTACCTAGGTATCTTTTCAAGTTTCTGACCCAAATAGACACTGCTTTTGCTCCGGCAGTTATACTAGTTCAATTAACTCTATTGTACCTGTTGACGTGACGGTCAACGACGAACAACGACGTCACAATCCATGGAATGCACCCACCCACATCAAATATCCCACAAGGGAAATTATTGCAATACAAAACGTCAAATGAATTATTATTGTGTATAATATACCTAGAACCAAATGTTCTTCTTTTTTATAACGTTTTAAGGAAAAGTTATTACGGTCTAGATCTATCTTATACAGTTTGCCAATAAATCTCAGGGTCCAACTGTGTTGACACTACCGTTCAACAAACGAACAGTACCTTTGAGCTGACTTCGTCATTGACTCGACAGCAAGCGTGCTCTCTTAAGGGTAGATATCGGTACGTTCGTGGATTCGTGGACCGTCGCTATAATGAGCAATACTGTCTCCGGCTGAAGCTTGTGATGAACTGTTTTGCGACATCGATTTGTGGCTTTTGTTTAGATTCAATTCGAATGTATAAAAAAAGAAACCTTCTTTAGAACACTGTCCCCCAAACAACTGATGCCCTCACCCTTCTTCGATTGCATTTGTACACCAATACCAGATTCACAAAGTGTGATCCAAATAATCCAAGCCTCACCAAGTGTCATGCGATCATCCCCACAAAACAATCCATATTATTCTCCACTCGCATTTAAGGACATTCATACTCTCATCTGTCGCTCTATACCAATCCAGGCCGATCGCATGACTGTGTCCCATTGCAAAGACCTTGCGCCGGTTTCCATAAACCGACTCCTACATTTATATTGCCGCCATATGCACAGCGTTGTACCAGATCTCCATATGGTGATCGCGATGCTGTTGTCCTAGCCAAACTCTGTGTCTGTCACGACCCGTAACTGGTAATAAGAATTTAATAAATCATAAAACGATATCATCCGTCCACATTTGTGAATACATTTCGTCACAATTTGTTATTAATGGCGATTCATGTGCGCGCATGCGCCTTTGACTGCAGACGCTGTCATCATCAGGGCATTTGCGACACTGGATAGCGGATGGTATGGATGGGACGAGTGGCGGGGATGGGGACCGATCATATCATAAAAGGGAAAACGATGTCCCACCATATGAGTCGGCGCGACAACAACCACGGCATCTCTCTAACCAAATGAGCCGAGAGCCCGAGAGTGAGCAGTGAGCACCACCAATTGGCAAGGTGAATTCGGTGTTTTACTTTTTCTGTTCGTCATTTTTGCCATGGCTTGGCTTAGCTGTCAGTGGTTTTTCCTCGCCGCCAATTCTTTGGTGGAATTCGACAGGTTTGAGCCGTGTTTGCCGTTTGTGTGAAACGTCACCGCAATGGATAAATGGATAAATAATCAGATCGCGGATTTGAAATGAATTTAATGGGTGTCTCTCTGTATCTGTATCTGTATCTGTATATCTGGTATGGCTTATTGCAATCGTGAATACTGCCGCTGCTGGTACGGCTGTCCTACCCGGTCGCAACATCTTAGACCTCATGTCTGGACTGACTGTCAGCCGGTGGATAATACTGTTGGTTAGTATATTGCTGTAGCAGATACCTATGGTCTCGCTTGGCTGGGTTATGTGTTTAGTTTTTTAAACCCTTGATCGGTTGGCCATCGCGCAGTAAATCATTATTGGCTGACATTATGCTCGAATCGGATTTATGATAAATGATTGTTGCACTTAAAACTGTACATAGATTACAAATGTCATCGGCGGATGTGATAAGGAGTAGGTTTTTTATTTATTTTTTCTATGAAGTAAGGCAATCAGATCAGTCGTGCGATATTTCGCTTGGACTGGTAGAGAGAGATTGCGGATTTTCATAAATTGTTAATTCATTGGCGTAAATTTGTGTCTAATTGAGGTTATGAGTGGATAGATAGTCTGGACACTATCTAGAAGTACATCTGTTGCACTTGCTGCTGTGGTATGTTGATTTGGGTGGAAAGGGAGTTGATGCATATTTAGTGGGACAGAAATGAGTGAGGAGATTCAACTCTGCATTTGACCTTAAAAATTGTCTTAAGAAACGCATCTATTTGATGAAACCCTTAACCAGAGGTGGGCGATAAAAACCCGCAAAAAATGCGCGATTAATATTTACTTCGCGTTGGGTTCTCTTGAATTCGATTTTGTTCACTGGCGGGTTCATCTAAAAATTCCAGATGATAAATGTATCATTTGAAATATTGGACCCCGTGCAGTGTGTTTGTGGAAGAATCTTCGGAGATTCATAGAAGAACCAAAAGCAAACATCTGGAGGAAGTTTATTCGAATTGGTGAAGGACTTTTTTTTGATGTAAAATGTAAAATGTACGTCTATATGTATATCCATATTTTTCTGAAGAACTTCAAATCTCGGAACGAACCGGTTTCGTGTACAACATTTGCATCTTGGTCACAAACTCGTATATAAATTTTCGGAACCATCAAGGCATTTATTTTGACATTTTTTTATTCTAACTGTCATCTCTCTGCACAAGGTCGAGTGTATCTTTTTGCGCCTCTTTTCACACGGTTTACGGTATACCCAAACGGAATGAGA
Organism: Cheilosia grossa; assembly: GCA_963082955.1. Lineage (NCBI taxonomy): Eukaryota > Metazoa > Arthropoda > Insecta > Diptera > Syrphidae > Cheilosia > Cheilosia grossa. The sequence continues at coordinate 4,343,068 of OY720144.1, forward strand.
TGGCATATCACTCTTTTTAAATTAAATACAAAGACCCTTTCGAAACATTCACCTAAGGGAACGTGTTTGCCCAGTAGTTCGCTGGGCATTGTAAACCAAGGCTTCGATTCCCGGTTGAATCTACATATGGGCGCAGTGGCTTTAGTAGTTACTGAGTGGACTACTGAGCGACGGGTGTGAGGTTCGCAAAATTTGGAAGCTCGAAGTCTGCATTTTGACAGATTAATTAGTTGTGATTTTTTAATGCCATAGGATCGTTTGACTGGCGATGGGGAGAGTATCAATCCGCAATGCGGAGGGGGTCTTTTGACCAATACGAATTTTCTAATAATTCTTTTCCATGTCCTCCATTCTGTTGAATTCTTAGCATGATACCCTCCATAACATTGCTGGAAGGGTTGGTCTTTCAAACTGACTTTACAACGTTTTTCGAAACAGCCTGTGAATATGTTTTGGACCGGTTATGAAGCTGACGTTATAATTTTTGCTCAAGGGTGGATTTCCTTTAGCTCCATCCATTTGGTGCCTCGATTTCGGTCTCAAGTCTTTTTTGTCCGATTTTAGTTGCGTCTTTTTGAACAGGCTTTTGCATTTTCTTTTGCTTGTCGTCTTTTACCTGTTCTAGTTCTTTTGCTACTTCACACCCTCTGTAGTTTGCTGAGTGTCTTTCGCTGCAATTGGCGCATTTAGGGACAACCTTTTTTTTTTAATAATAATAATAATATTTATCCTCTTTTTGTGATTAAAAAGATGGTCACCATACAAAAGGGATCTATGCTGAAGAAATAAATATTGAAAGTAGGTTTCAAAAATTACTTTAACCTTACCTCTTTCGGTATCGAAAATGAAATAGTGTCTGTTGCGATCCAGCCAAGGGTCCCTCAGATATGGATGTTATATGCCACACAAAAATGTCCCCCATAAATGCAGTTTTCCCCATAAAAACATGAATCGATCACAAACCGGCTGTTGCTCTACTACTACTATTCCTTGATCGGTTGATTTAATAATCCCGCGACCAATCTTTGCCCAGACGGCCGTCGATTATCTTTTCCCAGAGATAAATAGCTACCCCGCAAAAAAGCAGCCTTAACAAATTTACAAACCAAAAAACGTACAACTTTGCATGCACCTTTGCCTGATGGTGTGTGCCTGCATCTGAAATCGAAACCACTTTAAAAACACACCCATTCAACGATGACTTTGCCAATTATAGCAAAAAAAAAAAAATATATTAAATCAAAAAACAAGCCAAATAAAACATAGCATCATGTCCAACCAAATGTTGAACCAAAAAAAAAAAAAATTCAATATACATTTGAGGTGCAAACTTGATTTCTACCCAAAAGCGAAAATAAATCAACAAGAACTCACACAAACAGTCGAAATAATTAAATCGAACCAAGACACATTAAGTGGAATTTAATTTTATTTTTTTCGGTATTTTCCTGCGTCCGCGGACCAACTAACTCGTGCAAAATGTTACTCCACGCCTTGCGCTGTGTGTACTTGCTGATGGTGTATATTGCCTGCCGCATGCAACTCGGTTGCATTATTAATAATCTCATGCGTCTTTTGAGTTGTGCATTCGGTCCGCCATGCGTATCGGGAATATTTGTTTTCAAAATTCATTGGCAGCATTATGGAAATATTTCCGAGACGCATCCCTTTGCCATAGGAATCCGGTGCAGAGCTCGGTGCGCCTCTGATCCGGCATAACGATTTCAATGAAAAGCGAAATGAAACTTAATTGTTTTCCAATCTTGAAGCGGACGGCGCGGCGGCATTCGTTAAAATGACAAAACGTAACCCAAGGCTTCGGCGGAGGCATATCCTTCATTCGTTTCGTTTTCTTTTCGATTGGGTTTTTTTCTGGATGACCCACTTTTGTTGAGCGATTTCAGTAATTCTCAGGCCGGCCAGTTGCGATACACAAAGGAAGCATCCAAATTGTGTTGAAAGCGAAATAAGAATTACACCTGTGCACTGTAATTTTCGGCAATAAAACGTACGAATGCTGGAGATTACTTATGTTTGTGTTTATCCCAGAGCGGAGTTATTATGTGCATTTGCATTGGTAGCGATGCGTAAGACGGCCAATTGGGCACATCTCCGTCTGTGGCGGCTCTGAATTAATGAATCAGAGGCAAGAAATCACCTCCGCCTTACCGTCCATATATTCGATTGATTTTAATTCAATTTAAATATGTTGCGTTTGTTAAGTAGTAAAAATATTGTTGAGGGCAAGGTTGATTGGCGGGACAGCAGCGCAACCAATTTGAGGGAAATGCTCCAGTAGGTATGTTGGCAATGACAGGTCTGTGATTTGTGATTAAGTACAAGACTGTCCAACCAAAAAATTATATTCATCTTGTTCTTGTAGCATTAATGAATGTGATTTATAAAAATGTTTTGAATGTTTATGAAATATCCGGTTCGAAGGACCAATGTTTGGGTGCGGAAATAGGGACCGAAAATGCTTAAAAAAAACTTCCTGATGATGATAATATTAATATAAATCGCTTGGTCCTAACGAAGTTCAGAGAAGGCCTCATCGTTATCTCAGTAATTGACTGGAAGAACAGAAAAACAAATAATGCTAAGATTTCTCTTCGACTTTGAGCGAAGAAGGTAAGCGCTGATAAAAAGCCGGTCAGTATTATGTATGACCTTTTTCGAAAATCTGAAGAACTGGAAGAATGTAATTCAAAAACCCTTCCAAAAGGCTCACAGATATTTCCCAGTCCTAGTTGTGGATGTCCAACGTTTAATCGGGTGTATCATTCAAGACCATTTGAACTTAATCTTGTTCCGAGAATCACAGCATTAATAAAGAAACGAAAACTAGCATAGCTTGTCTTCTACCGACAAACCAATAAGAACGGTGGCTACATCATTGGCTGTTTTCCATGCCCCAGTCACTGGATCAGGCTTAGATTCCGTAAGTGCAAACCATCCTCCTTCCTTCATTAAAAGAAGCTGCATCCGATACTTCCAAATATGGTAATTCTGACTGTTCAGTTTGGCTACCGAAAATTTCAGTCCATCCGCCATTTCTCGAAACTTCTTTTTCTATTTCTTAGTTATTTTCCAAGTATGAGGGTCTGGGCCCATAACCTTTTTTTTTTTTCAATAACAGAAATTTGTACATAAACTTAGGTCATTTAACGTAAAGTAATTTAGTAAGGTGTCGTGTGAATGAATTATGAGTACGTATTTTAACACTTACAATGCAAGATGTGCCGCAGTCTCCATATATAGCCTAGAAACGTTACCTTCAAGAAATTCCATCTCTTCAAAGAGGCACTAGACGTCCCCTTGTCCTATTAGTAGAGGTTTTCTTCCCAATTGAATGGTCGCTACGTCGTTCTTATTGAACGCCTCTCTAGGAATGGCACACTGGCTTGTTGAACGACACTCTTCAGCACAATTTTTGATCCAGTCATCATAATCATTTTTGTTCTTGAGCGAGGCTCGATCCCTGGAAAGCAGCAATTACAGTCCGATAAACATCAGAGAGTTAAACTGTCCTGCAGACGCTTCGGAATCCACCAAATCAATTCGGCAATAAATTGTGGGACGCTTCTAACTCTCCGAAATAAATACTCACAAAAAAGCACGGTTGTCAGAAGGCAGTCCCAGCGGGCCTATATCGACCTGTAGTGCTAACAGTTTACAGTCAGTCGCTTGGGACCAAATAACTTTCGCACACTTTCGATTCGGAGAAACAAACTTACATGTTCGCGTTTCAAATTCGAAACTCCTGCTTTTAAGTCGTACAAAAACATGTTAAAAAAATAATGACAATTATTTGTCATAGTCAAAGCGAGACGCACAGAAATTGAAGACGCTTAAATACAAATGGCAAATCGTTCTGAATAAGCGGAATAAGACTGTTTGTCTTTGAATTTTCCACTCAAATCGTTGATTGTATGACATTTAATTTGAGATTTTTCACAATCCAATCAAACGCTATCCGTTACAAAGTTTCGGTGGATTGACGCTGCCTGACAAAATTAAAACTGAGCCGACTTTCAATTCCAAAGTGTGTAGCGGTAAGCCCGGAACATCCAAAGAATTCAAAGATGGAAAATAACTTTTGTTGTATTGCCGACCCAGTTTATTTTTTTCAAAGTGCAGTTCTCCATACAAACTTCTATCCCCAATCTCATCCCCTTAATGTTTTGTTTTCGCGAAAAAAATTAGCATATACAGGGTCCGCCAAATAACTTTTTTTTTTTGAAAACGCTATAAAAAAAAACAACTGAATATTTTCTCAAATTTCTTTTTTTTGTTTGAAAGTACAATCCTTCCGGTTAATAATGAAAAATAATTTCATTCAAATGGCTGCCTCGGCTGGCCATGCAGTAGCCTACACGATCGGTCCAATTTTAAAGCACATTATCGATTGTGTGCAGCTGTATTTCACCGATGGCTTCACGAATATTGTCCTTTAAAGCGTCAGTTGTCTCTGGCTTGTCGGCGTAACACTTATCTTTTACGGCACCCCACAGATAATAGTCCAACGGTGTCAAATCGCAGCTCCGAAGTGGCAAAACGACATCAGCTCTGCGGCTGATAATGCGATCTTCTAAAACAGGGCGCAAAACATCGAGTGTAGCTTCGGCTGTGTGGCACGTAGCGCCGTCCTGTTGAAACCAAATGATGCTAACATCCTCCTCTTCAAATTTTGTGAACAAAAATTCGTTCAACATGGCCCGATAACGATCGCCATTGACGGGCACTCCTTGCTCATTTTCGAAGAAAAATGGCCCAATTATGCCTCTGGACCAAATTCCGCACCAAACAGTGACTCGTTTTGGGTAAATCGGCTTTTCAATGTATGCGTGCGGGTTTTCTGTGCCCCAAATGCGACAATATCGCTTGTTTACATACCCGCCAAGATGAAAATGAGCTTCATCTGAAACGATGATTTTTTTTGCCAAAATCGGCATCTTCTCTAAGTCGATCGCAGGCCCACTTATTTCCAATATTTCCCAGCGAAGTTCAAGCGTATACACAACCATATTCGTTCAGCGGAAGGATAAAACTAATTATCTGTCGAATCAGACATGAGCTAAGTGTTACCATTCGCGAAATAAGCACAAGTTGAAAAAAAAAGTTAGATTGCGAACCCTTTAGTATATTAGTATTTTGATGAAGTGCGTTTACCTCCTTGTTTCCAAACCTATTTTCCTTCAAAAATTTAGTTGGAATAACAAAGGAGATACGGGAATTTTCTTAAATGTCCTATCTTCTTTTTTGTTTTATTATTTTCTGCTTCAACATTCCCGGAAAGGGCTTTTTTTTAGAACGAATAATGCTTTGTAGGAATAAACTGCATCTGATCCTTACAATGTTTGATTGCCTTGCCATTAAAGAAAGAACAAAAACAAAATTAATCTTACATAGCAATGATACTTTATTTCAGTCTAACGTGTCGGTTATGTTTATAAATCTGAAACGATCTAGAGCCTATCTTGGCATAACTTGGTCCAAACTAAAAAAACAAAACCCCTCTACCGTACTGAGTTTCAAGTGCATACTTCTCCGTCCGCACTATTACCTTATCATAACTGTCTGATCGTAACCGTCAAAACCATTAAGCGTGCAGCAAATAAAAATAAAATAAAAATAAAAACCCGCCATCAAATTATGTTTATTGTTTCGCATAGTACCGGTTGTTGCATTCGCAAAATAATTTCACAAACCCTCACTTAGCCGGGATGAAAAGCGAAAGAGGGAGATAGAAAAATGTGTTTCCTCTATCCTAAATCATTTAAATTATAATGATTAGGCAGGCAAAAGCAAAAAAGAAAAACCAAATGCGCATCAATACCAATAAAGAACCAACCCGTGCCGTATGCTGCAGTAGGGAAACACATCACCAAGGCGACATCGACTTCTTTAATTCTAGTATACAATTACAAGCCGGCTCCATGTGTGTGCAGTCACCAGTGTGCGCTGTGCGCATCGCGCATGCCATGTGAACGGCACAGTGCGCGCAGACTGCCATTAGACCCAATGCATCAATACAGTCTGCAAAGTGTGTGATGTCCTAGAGTGAAAATTGCTCTGGGTAATTGATTTAAATGCGTTGTCGCATGCGCCGCCACTGCGCCAATGCTGGTCCTCATCATAACCATCGTCAGCGTACTGGTGGTGGTGCCGTGGTGGCACTATCGTCGTCGTCGTCGTTGTCGTCATAATCATTTCATTCGCATCTCGCTCTTCGTGCGGTCTCTAAACTAGTTTCGAATTGGCGCGCCACTTTCGGTCGGTCGATCGATAGGTTCGGCAACTATGTTGAGCAACTATATGGGATACAAATTACGAATTTCTGATGCCGCTGTGCTGTTGCCATACTATCTGATTGTGTATGACTATGAATCCGGAAAACTGTACGAGGATGAATGGCATAAATACTAACTCATGTGTGCTGGATTTAATTATTATATTTAAAAGTTAATACAGGCTATAGTCCAACTGGCATCACGCTGCGAACGGTATTTAGCGGCAGCAAGCGGGTTGGTCTATTAAATTGATTTTATGGATTTTTTGCTGGGAGATTAAATTGGCAGGCAGCTGGCAGTGGCGCATCTTTTTGGCAGAAGTAGTTAGATATCGTCCCACTCTTTCATTTTGATCTGAAAACGGTTTCTGTCCACGTTGACTTATCCGGACACAAACTGGCAACAAGTGCTATAAAGGCCTTCTTTGGCTTTCTTATTACCACCATTACCTTCGTCCTTTTTTTTGCCCAAAACCATGATCTTCATTAGTTCGTCAACAAAATGAAACTCACCTCTTACTCACATTGTTAAGCGATTATAAAATTTATCGATAAATTATTGCAATCAATCATCGGCACAATAAATCGTATTCTCGCCAGTCTTGGTGGTCGATACTCAACACAAACCTGCCGTCCTTTTAAATGAGTCGAAAAAAGGTTTCTCCTGCCATCAGTATACATCATATACCTACCTACATTGCGGCACTTTGTATTGGCCTATACCATTTAGCGGCAGCATTCTTCTTCTTCTTCTTGTTGTCCTGCTGCTGCACCGCTTGTGTTGTTCTTCTTCCGAATTTACAGTTTAGCTTGCGCTTTTGGTAATTTTTCATCAGCGATAAGAGCTCACCGTACTAAAGTGAGATATAAAAGGTTGTTTTGTTCTTGACCATGTTGTTGATCGACCGGGGAGCAACGAAAACAGAAAAAAAAAATCGCTTTCCCAAGGCGATTTGTTGCACGCTTTTACAGCACATTTTTCATTATTTATGGGCTGTGAGATCTGCCTGTGCTAACTGATGTCAGTTATGGCTTCGTGAATGTGTGTATAATGGAAAAGGGGTGCAACCGCATTGCTGATCCCCTTTTTTTGTACTTTTTTTTTCTTTTGTTTGCAAAGCTTTAGTTAGTGTATCGTGATGGTATCGATGCAGTTGATCGAGGACGTGGATTATCGCATTTGGGATAAATTGTATGTAAGTACTGAGATGTTGACATGCCAGCCAGCATAGGGGAAGATGGTATATGTGGGTCGATTTGAAAGCCTCTTTTTGTCACTAAGCAGATGCAGCCTCAAATGGTTTTTCTTCGACTTGTCAACCTTTCTAGCAGTGCCTACAACATATGGGGAGAAAAGATCTTCTAGGTCTACGTGTCAAGAAGTGGAAGCTAAAAAGGAACTCCAATGGTTTAGTACCTCGCATTCCCACATGTACCTACCTACTTTGGTAAACCAACATTGAAAGGTATTTTAAAATCGTGCAAACAAATTCCAAGACAAGAGGATCAATCTGATAACGTTCATGCAATATTTAGTCAGTCATTTATGTATAGAATAATTGTACTAGAGTGTATGAAGGTCCAAATGTATCGCTTTGACAGAGCAGTGGAAGATCTAAAAAGCAACCCTCTGATGTCGCGCTTTTATTTGGTATTCGATTGGGTACTCTCAGAGCACTTTTTTTGCTCTCAGAGCAATTTTAATGTTCGTTGGGTACAAAAAAAAGCAATCTTTTTCAGATTTTAGAGCACTTTTGCGAATCTAGATATTTTCTCAGATTTTCTTCAGATTTACCAATACAAGTGCATTTGAGTTTGACAACTGGTGGAGTTTGTTTACATTTTCGTGAATTTTTACTACAGCAAAGAAAGGCATTGCATCGGGTGAATCTATTTTTGTAAATTATTTGTGTCCAAATATTTAGAAATCAATCGGGATGGACATTTCGAAATTTTAACCAGAAAGTGCATAGGCAAGTGTCGAAGACTACACATATTCAAGTCGCACGAATATCATCATACAGAAAAGAGCAAGTCACATTTTTATTTTTGATTACGCACACGAAATCTGAAATTCGAGAGCAAATCTGAAGAAGCCCAATCGAATACCACATTAGTGCATTGACTTTTTTCATCGCTAAATTTAGCTAAGCTTGCAGCATTCAATAGGTGCCCTTATATCAAAGAATAGGACTGTTTGGTGCTCAAATTATAATTACAGGTGATAACTTCGTGTACCAGATCTCAAAAACCTGAGTTTTAGTAAAATAAACTTTCCCGTTTGAACCGTGGTTTGTATAGCTTCTACAAAAATAATAATGTGCACATCTGGGTCGTTTGAACTTTCTCGTTCAACCTAGATTTGGCTGAAACAACGAGTAGAAGACGCACTCTTTTGTAGAAACTTCGAGTGATCATCTTTCAGAAAAATCTGAAGGTAAAAGTCTATCGCATTATTTGGGCGGCCAATCTTGAACTGTTTAGCAAAGGGCATAATCTTTTTAAAACCATGTATCATCCACATGCATGTCTTTCACTAGCAACTGAGTTTTTTTTGAAAACAATAGCGACCCACCATGAATTGGTTTTCCTGTCCAGCAGCATTTTTAAAGAAGTAAATAAAGAGTAACTCGTTCTCAACAATCACTGATGGATTTTCTAGGGCCCAAATTTAACAATTTTTCTATAATATAGCAAAGCAATCGAGATGAAAATCAGCTTTATTACTAGAGTACAAAAATTGCAACATCCGCTAAAACCTCTTTTTTCAAATATTTCTCAAATATGTAAAGGCGTAATTTTTTTCAACCAGCTCTTCAGTTTTATTAGACCCAAACTGTCAGATGTCTATTTTTCTTAGCATTTTGAAACACCCATTATTTAAATGACGTAGAAAATTTGTTGATTGTTATTTAGAGGAATTGATTCGACTTTATACAATGTTTTTTTTTTTTTATTTTTTAGATAAAAATGGCGGACTTCAACTGTAACGAAATGACTTAACCAACGTTGTTACAAGAGGGCTTCTTTGAGAGAGCCTTGAGGACATAATGAGAAGGATGACACAATAAAGGTAGACAGCTTTTTATGAGACTTTACTAAACTTTAGATCTAGATAATTGATTTAGTGGCCCCTGGGTCGGCTAAGGGCGAAAACTTAGCCAGTATTTTGTTCCAAGGAGTCGCCGAATGCACTTCAGGTTCTAGGGCGACCAACTCCAGATCCATGAGAATCAAAACCATTCCAAAGGCGGAAGGCTTTAAAAGGGAATTATTCGAAGGCACTCTCGAGATATTTGCATACGGGTTGTCTGGGGTAAATGACAAGGAGTGTTATTAATAAAGTATGTATTGAATTGCAGTTTTATTCGGTTTTATTACTTCTTTTAATGATGAGTGACATTAGATTGTCTGCTTAATAGGCATGTCTTCGAAATCAAAACCATCTCAGAAGGTCACCCATCAACAACTATGCAAGTAGGTTCCCTTTCCGTTCTAATGAGACCACCTTCTTCCCAAGCCGAAGCTGACAATGCCCAGGTCCAACTTTGCAAAGTTCCACCTGCATATTTGTTCAACTCTCCCTCGAAAGGGAACACTTCAATTACGATCGACTGACGTTGGCATTTAAAACGCCAGCAGCAATCATGCCGATGATCTTCGATGACCATGGGCACCGTGGCGGACAAATCCACTGTCCGCGGACCCCCATCGAGAGAATTTCACTCGTTAGCCCGACTGTGAGACACTTTATCCACCAACCGTGCCAGTCCAATGGAAAGTCTCAAATTTATTCTCCGCGGTGCCACCCATTTTTCAATTAAATTTAATAAACACCTGTGGGGCTTACCCGAGCATGCTCGAATTTGGTTGTCAAAATGTTGAAATCATACTTAGACACAGTATGGTCGTCCACTAGCTCTGCCTGTGGCAGGGGACACTCATTACCATTACCATTGCGACTGATTGCACTCCACCTTTGCTTGGCACGAAATGGGTTTCTATAGAGCAATTTTTTTTTTTTTTTCTGTTCGTCCCACCAACAACAACAAATTGTGCTCATATTAATTAGCTGGCTGGGATACTTTTGATTCTGTGAGGTGATAAGGCACCTAGTACTTTTCGAGTTGAGACCAGCGCAACTCAGTATAATACAGAACAACTGGAACGATTTCACAAATTGTCGGCGCAGTTTCCGCATAATGGTGTTCTTAATCCAAAAATATGGTTTTCATTGCCATAATATATGGACTAATGTCGATTGAGGTGAATAACTCGATTAGTAGGCGGCGGTAATCTACTCGCCCGAGGCGCATGTGTAACTATAACCACACTCTAGGTAGGAGATTGAGCTTGGGAAACGCTGTCATGCCGTTTTGGTCCAATAGTCATTTTCGTCATATGCCAAGTGGAGTAAAAAAAATACGTCCAAGTCGTGCACGAAACAATCAGTAGTATGCAGCTTATCAGACCGAATGGGTGGTAGCTGGCCGATGTGTGCCCGGTAATGGTCAGAAGCAGTAATGATCTGTGTTTTTAATTATCCATATTTGGGTGGGTGTCCAAATAGTCAGAGAGCTTATCGCAGGTATTATAATGGCGTGTATACATGGCTGCATTGAGATAAGTTTGTTGGGTATCCTTGACGCAATGGGAATTGCCACACACCACTTGTGCCCGATAGGTTGCTGTCCTGTCTCCAGTGTATTGATTGAGGGCGAGCTGTTTTTTCGCACACCTCCGATAGGGGTATGGACGTGGACGAAGTTGGTACTGGCCGTTCTATTACTATAACTTTCCAACTTGAAGGTTATCATCAAAAATATCTCATCATAGCCTGTTAAGGGGGACGAATTAGGTACAAAAGTGAACAAACCGCCGTCATCTGGCTCCCCATTTAAGGAGGCTTTAAAAAAGTTCTTTCTTTTTCGACTTAAATTAAATGTACAGCCATTCATCAATTTGGTGCATTTGTTCATTCATTTGGTTTGTTCGGTCAGTTGCGAATTTTAAATATCTTATCCGCATCAGAATAATTGAGTCTTTGGGCCCTTTTAAAAGGGAAATTTCCTTCAAGATGAACCATTTTCATGGAAGTCTTTTTTCCTCCGCAAATTTGACATTTAGACTCCGAAGGAGAAGCAATAGCGCGATCTTAGTTTTTTGGTCACCGAAACCTCATGAACCTACTTGAAAGTTGGCACAATCTTATAACCTACTTTTGACTCCTGATAACATATAATATGATGCTCAGCGAAGACCCGCTTTCTTCTTTAAAGTCCCAATTGGCAACTTTTATTACATGTGGCTTAAGGGCCCATTTCAAATAATCCATTGAGTCCTTTGCATCAAAAAACCACATTTAGTACTTAAAGGAACGAGAAGTCCAATCTTTGAAAAATGTGAATGTTCGAAAATCAGTAGAACAAGGCCCAAATTTATATTCAAGACCAAGTTTTGAATTGCTTCTATCTATTGCAGGAATTAAAAAGTTCAATTCTTCTTACATCTATTTGAATGATATACAAGCAGAAAATATAAATGAAATCAAATCAAAAAACTCGGGTACTAATCAGCATTTCAACGATTTGACAAACATCTGTCAGCAATAGTTGGTTAAAAGAAAATTTCTTGGGCTAATATTGGCACGTTTTTATGGAGGCGAAATGTTTTGTTCTCTCTTTTCGACTTTATTCTGTCCAACTTTTGCGGATGGGAACGAAATTTGACCAAATTTGGCAAATACTGTATCTTTCTGTGTTAAGATTATTGCAAGTAAATTGAAATTGAAATTGAAATTAATGTGTTTGAATGCATTATCGTTAGGGAACAGACCTCATTTTTATTAGTATACAAACTGTCAACGGACCGAATGAATGCAAATGTAAAAAGGAAAAAATACTTTGACTATCACATCATATAAGTTGCTTGTGGATCGCACTCCAAAAGTTCACGCCAGTGAGTTCATCTGTCGCAAACGTCACAATGACAATAGTTGCGGCCAATAAACCCAACTGTCAATTGCAAACGTCATGTTGACAAAACGGATGATGTTGCGGCCTTATGGGTTAGGGTCTTCATATAAGGTCCAATAAGTAAATAAAAGCAGAATAGGCAAAACGCATCACTGATTATGTAAAAAGAACAAGCTGAGAGATATTGATTAAACGCCATTCTAAAGACTTTTCAAGTCAAGTTCCTCTGTCAACGTGACAGTTGTATAGTAAATCGAAATGTCATATATACGACTAGGTATAATGGATCCCTACATACTTCTCAAAAATATGAAGAATATATGTATTCGAAAGGAGTAGTTTAAGCGTCTGGTCAATATTTTGTTGGTACACTGTACAGTAGTGGGGCTCGAAAGTATTAAAACTAATTTATTTTTTGGATTTAATTTTTTTTAGTTGAAACTAAAAAGTAGTTTGCGCAACAGACTCTAAAGGACCATTCACATGAGAGCGAACTGCGAACTGCGAACTGGCGAATGTTCATAGATTCTGACATTTCATTCACATGAAAACTTTTTTTTGTCGCAGGTAATTATTTGCATTGTTGAAGGTTAAGTTCGAACGAATCTTTCATTCGTGGGCTTGTAGATCGCGACTGTTATATGTGGATTGTGAATAAAGTGTGACAGTTCGCGGCAAGAATTTTCAATTAGCGGCAAAATTACTGTAGTGGTAAATTTCGCTATTTTAATCAATTAAGACTCAGTTTTTTTTAGATGAGATGTTAGATTTATTGAATATAATGCTTTTTTGCTAAGACAAATAGCAATTATCAATTCATACAGTTGAATAGATCTGTCCTCAATTCGCCCATTCGCAGTTCGCGCTCATGTGAATGGTCCTTAATAGGTACCTACCCTAGGTTAACCTTCTCGAAACTATTTGTTTTTGTGAGTTTTTTTCAGGAAGGGACCCTTCAATTTAATGCTGAGTCCGAACGGCTGAACTGAGAAGCTCTTTCAGCAAACTTTGAATCGTAATTGCATGGTGAAGACTCTACTTTACTTTGCTTTAGTAAGAGTACTGTTGCTTAAAGCAGGCCCTATATTGAGCGCCTTTCACTATAGTTCCCTTCGTTCACCAATCATAGATTATCTTTTAACTATAAAACCTTCAGGAACTGATCAATCTATTTGGGTAGGCTACGTTATTTTAAGGTTCGTGTTTTTACACTGTCTCAAAAAGAAGATAACAACATTCGTTCAGCGATGTCGTCTTTGATTGCAGGCCTCCCTCTTCATTCATGATTGCTTACAACTTTTGATCACCTTCGTGTCCAGTAACTAAAAGGCCACTTCCGATTGTTTGCTTTCAAATTAGCTTCTGATTAAGTCAGAGTTTGACACAGCTTATGATTAAGCATTTCGAAAAAATACCTACCTATACTAATTGGTGAGAGCCAAACACTGATAGGAGTCACCAACTCCTCTTTCCCTTTATCTGGGTCAGCTAAATCATAACTTCAACACATCTTACGTCAAACATCTCTAGCTAAATGAAATCATTTTCCAATTCAACCCCATTATAAACATATTTACTTCCAGCCACACCAATGATTATGACCAGCTACCATCAGCTATATAATTTCAAACTTTAAACGACGGTAAATTTTGTACCTCGAACCGAGATCTCTTCTTATTTTGGGCCATGATCGGTTTTTGAATGGAAAATAAACAAAAAAAAAGAGAATCCCCTTCGGGAATGCATGTCGTCGCATATTTAACTCTCATCCGGTTTAACATGACAGAAGACAGAACCATAATTCATTTCGAACGTGCATTTTCATGCGTCGTCGACGCTAAACGATATCTATAATTTTGATGGGCGGACACACTGATGCATGCGAGTATATAAAATCATCGAACACTATGATAACTCAATCGGTGACAGCCGAGATGGGGCAATTTTGTTCGTCCGATGACAAACGTATCACTGCGGGCAAACGGATGACATTTAGCTGCCAAATTTGAAAAAAATTGGAGTACCTAACTCTACCTCAAAAGAGTTGACATCAAAAAGACCATGTTGCGCCAAAGTGAACGATTAAAATAATTAATGGACGACTGCAATCGTTGCACAAGGCAAAAGGGATGTTATCATCGCACTGTTGACATTTAAATTGATTTGACAAATATAACAAAGTGCAGATATGAGCGGGCCAACCACAGATGAGAGCATTACCTTAATTACTGTAGTTCGTTGTGTGCGCGCAGAGTTGAGGTCAGGCTGATGAACTCAAGGGGGGGAGCCTCCTGTTCGTGCACACAAAAGGGACCGCAATTAATTACTTTGCTTAAAACATTGTCATTTAACTTTTGATAACACATGACGGACATTAATTCGAAAGATTGGCGGGGTCTTTCTGTAAAGGGTTACTGTTGAATTGGGCCGAGATTAAGATTACGTGACTTACTCGATCGGAAAGGGAATAAGTTGTTTGCTGATATAGGGCTTGACAGCTGTGATTGGGGAAATAGAAAGGTGCTCCAAGAAATATGTTCGGCAGTGTAACTAAATCGTAAGAGCAAGGTAAAAATATACCCGAAAAGAGATCCGTACAGATGGATGGAACTTAGTTGCAGCGTTGCCAGACGGTCAAAATAGTTGTCAAACGATAACTCGGAAAAACCCCCAGATTTGGCTTCTTTTTTCAATAAAATCCCCAACTTGCTGGTATTATTTATAAGGTTCCGTACCCAAAGGGATAAAACAGAACCTTATATGTTTCGCTTTTGTCCGTCTGTCCGGTTCGGCCTCTCTCTCTAGTGGGTTCCACTAGACCAAATTTTTACCTAGGTCTATCTCAGAAACTAATTGACGTAAAAGGCTGAAATTTGCCCACAAATTCCGGTATAACCTCTAGTTAAACGACTAATTAGTAATTTGGTGAAAAAAAAAAATATTTTCATTCGCACAAATAGCTGTTTATTTCTTGATTTACAAAAAAAAAATGGATGTACCTATACCTTTTTTGTAGGTCAAGCTCGTAGCTTTATAATGTGACGCAGATTGTTTTGCGGAAAAGTTAATATTTTAAGAGATATTTACAAAAAAACGTTCAGTCACTATATAAGGCACGCTCCTTTCAACCATTCTTCATTCATTATTTGTGTGTCCCCTTAATCGATTCCAATCCAATCCTAATACCAGAGACCAGACTTCGCTCCACAGTCCACATCCTCAGCCTAGTGTTCCCAGACTTTGAGGACGGTTTTCCCCTTTTTTAACCATTAAAAGCTTAAGTTTTCCCCTAAAAGCCAAAAAATCCCCTTTTTCTCCCCTAAGTGAAATTTCATAAGGAAAACTTTAAAAATTGTAACTCTTCTTATTACGATATACGGATATACGATACCCAACGTATTTTTGAATTCTAAAAGCCTTATGTATGTAATAGAAATGCTAATTGTTAATTATCATTATTATTATTATTATTGTGAATCCAACAACTTGCATGTACAGGGGCCGCCAAATAACTTTTTTTAACTAATATTAATAACTAATTTCTTTTTTTATTTGAAAGTACAATCCTTCCGGTTAATAATGAAAAATAATTTCATTCAAATGGCTGCCTCGGCTGGCCATGCAGTAGCCTACACGATCGGTCCAATTTTTAAGCACATTATCGATTGTGTGCAGCTGTATTTCACCGATGGCTTCACGAATATTGTCGTTTAAGGCGTCAGTTGTCTCTGGCTTATCGGCGTAGCACTTATCTTTTACGGCACCCCACAAATAATAGTCCAACGGTGTCAAATCGCAGCTCCGAAGTGGCAATACGACATCAGCTCTGCGGCTGATAATGCGATCTTCAAAAACAGGGCGCAAAACATCGAGTGTAGCTTCGGCTGTGTGGCACGTAGCGCCGTCCTGTTGAAACCAAATGTTGCCAATATCCTCCTCTTCAATTTTTGTGAACAAAAATTCGTTCAACATGGCCCGATAACGATCGCCATTGACTGTTTGCTCATTTTCGAAGAAAAATTGCCCAATTATGCCTCTGGACCAAATTCCGCACCAAACAGTGACTCGTTTTGGGTATATCGGCTTTTCAATGTATGCGTGCGGGTTTTCTGTGCCCCAAATGCGACAATTTTGCTTCTTTACATACCCGTCAAGATGAAAATGAGCTTCATCTGAAAAGATGATTTTTTTGGCAAAATCGGCATCTTCTCTAAGTCAGTCAGTAAGTCAGTCCCAGTGTTGTTCAAGCGTATAAACAACCATATTCGTTCAGCGGAAGGATAAAACTAATTATCTGTCAAATCAGACATGAGCTAAGTGTTACCATTCGCGAAATAAGCACTCGTTGAAAAAAAAAAAAGTTAGATAGCGGACCCTTTAGTAGGTATAAGGAGAGTAAACGTCAAACCAGTAACATTTTTGTGGTTAATCGGCCCAGACGCAGGAAATATCTACAATACTCTGTACCCGAACGATGGATTCACAATAATAATAAAAATAATGATAATTCACAATTAGCATTTCTATTACAATGTATGCGGATGACTTGAAAGTCTTTCGATGTATAAAAACTGAAAGCGATTGCATGTTATGACAAGAAGATCTTATCAGATTATCGAATCGGTGTTTAATTAATTCCTTACGCTTAAATATTGAAAAATGTCTAAGTTTAACGTTTTGTCGAAGCTGTTCATCTATAGACTTCTCTTATAAAATAAACGGCGTTTACTTTCAATTGTAACCTTTTAAAAAAAACCAAGGCACCCTGAGTTCCCCCTGCTTGGATTTATTTTATTTCAGTTGAAGGATCTGCTTTTACAGCTGCCTGAATGTCAATAAATTTGAACATATCGGTCCGCGGTACATATATATTTTTGACAAGTAACTGATGGTGGTGGCACAGCTTTTAATGTGGTAGGCATCTGAGTGATAGTGCGATGATGTATGAAAAAATGTGACATGACCTCGTCAATTTTCAGCGACTGGGACATGCGATAATTCACCTACCGTTGGTATAAATATTTTAACAAATTCGGTTTGAAAATACCAGCGTAATCGGTGCAACAACAAAAACGTGTTCCCCAATAATGTTTATAAAGATGAAACCTCATTGAACGAACCAGTTGCTATTAGCAAGTAAGTATAGAAGGTACTTGAAGTTCCAGCTTGACTATTTTCCTTCGAAATTTATTAACAGTAATAACTTTTAAGCGAAAAAAACTTTACCAATTTTACAACAAATCCGTTTATCTACTTAAAATCTAGTTTTACAATTTCGGTCGAAAGCCAGTCAAATACATGTCCCTCTGGTGCTGGGTGGCAACATTAGTGTGCCAACAAAATGGCCGTCGATTCATTAACGCCTCATCGGCCGTGTGGGGTGTCATCGGCCTCGGATACGTCTGGTACTTATTTATTATGAATTTCTTCCAACTCTCTGCAAGTATTGAAAGAAAGAGTATTCAAAAGCAAATCGCACATTAACTGTACACTCTTGTGACATACTTAGCAAAACACTCACTGGACTGTGGACAGGAACAAGGGGGACATAACAAAACAATTTACTAAACAACAAAACAAAAACTAACTATACACAGGCAACAAGTTTCAAGCGGATGCACCATGTTCAGATGGATTCACTGACATCTGACGCATCGTGAAGGTTGTGTGCTCTGGCGAAAAGAAATGGTAAAGACAAACAATTAACACGCAGCTAAGTCTAGTTAATCTTTACCGGGAGTCCTGAACCCGTCCTGAATCTTGTAGTATTCGCTCAGCTCGCGAGAGCTGCACAGAGGTGTGTCGACTTGTGTCGTCTCATTGAAGCGTTGGTAGTCGATTTCGTATGCCTGACGGTCCTTGTTGTACACTACGACCGGATCGAAGCGATGGCCCCATAGGATCTCGGTGTTCACGTAGCTAGATCGGGCTTGGGTTGTCTGGCCGGTGGACTCTACGGTTCCCTCGAGAATGACAACAATCTCGAACTTGTCCTGAATGAGGTCTGTCGCGGACATGTTGAACAGCGGCGAATCCTCGGTGATCTTGTGGATGATCACCATCGGCCAGATGAAGAATATATCCGCGCCGCATTCATCCGATCCAATTTCGAGTTCGGTGAAGTGTTGTGTCATCACCTCGCCCTCCTTCGAGGTCCGAGTGCGAATTAGCTGCGCTCTTACATTGGCGCCGATGATGTGACTCTTGCGCATGTCTCCCACTCGGAACATCAGCGAGAGCACTCCGTCCCGTTGACAGATCACTGCGTTCTTCGAGAAGAGTAGTGTCTGAGTTCGCTGCTTGGAACGCGTCATCTTGGCAAAGACTATGCCAGCCATGAAGGCCTGCGTCATGACACCGTAAATGGACTGGAAGCACATCATGAATATGGCCTCGGGGCATTCCTCGGACGTGGTCCGAACGCCATAACCAATCGTGTGTTGGGTTTCAATCGAAAACAGGAAGCACGACGTGAATGAGTGTATAGCTGAGACGCACGGCTGCCAGCCGCTCTCCCCTGAAAAAGGACCAATTTATCAAAGGTCTTGGAAATCATGCTGTACCTACCTTGGTTATCAGGTAAGTGTAGCTCCTCCAAGTCACCGTGAGTGAACATGATGAGCCACCAAATGACGGCGAATAGCAGCCAGGATAGGATGAAGCTAAGCGCGAACGCGAGCAGGGTCCACCGCCACTGGCTGTCGACGAGGGTTGTAAATATATCCTGCAGGAAGCGCAGTCTTCTCTTGGCCAGATTCTTCTGAAGGACATTGCATTCGCCGTTCTTGAGAACAGCTCGCCGACGGATCTTTCGCATACTCCCCGGCCGGAAGTTGCGACTTCTGCGGAAGATAACAAGAAATGTTTTGGGTAAGTAACAGTGGTAGCTGAAAGCTGCCTGCATTTGTAAAATCTGCCACGTTAAATGATCTTGTAGTTCACCCTAATATCGTAATTCCATTCTCATCTCGTAAGTGATTGAGTCCCCCGAAAAGCATGCAACGATTTCGACCAAAGTTCTTTATCCCCCACGCACTGCCTACTTTCAGGTGCAACAATTTCAAATATTAACGACCAAAACACAGACCACCATCCCGCCCACACTGTGCCAACAGTCTTGAACTTTCCAATGCAAAGGTCAAATGAATAATCTCGAAAGTGCGCGAGGGTGAAAATTGCTAATATTTGCTTGCAATTTATAAATTACAGCTACACACGCTCGTCTTGTCCTACGAGTCGCGCACTTGTCTTATGATCTCGTTTGTCACATGTGGCCCAAGTAATTAGATTAAGCCCGTGCACGGATCTTATTTGCTTTTGGCAGACACTTTAGGTGACTAATTTACGATTGAGAGATAAATTCAACGAAATATTGCCAGAGATAACTTGGAAGTTGATGAGCTTTGGAGGCTATTTCGATTGAATTTTCGTATCAGATTGGATGCGGGATTTTCGGATAAGCTACGCGTAAATCTGTTAAGATTTATTTGGTTGATGCTGTGACGTCTTTTCTGGATTTTGTTCGAGAGTGTGAGGAAATTTGTCAGCGATGGCTCTAAGTTTTGCATGTGATCAATTACTTTGTAATAGTTGGGTAACTTTGATGTAACGGCACAAACTGTGGGCGTAAATAATTTTGACGGCCACCTTGCAATTTGTCTCAGAGATCAATGGGCGAGGCACAGTCGCACGGAAGAGTGATTGGGAAATATATTTCAAAATCAAATAATTACGCCTTTTACTAAATTAAGAACACACAACTTTGGGTTAGTTAAGCCAAGAAGTCGCATAAAAGCTTTCTCCTCAGTGGAAAAATAAAAACTCGCTCGAAGCCCAGATAAGTGAATGACGTTTAGTTGCGTTTGACACTGTGACGTCGATAAAACGTCGTTTATGTCGTCTATGCCGCCAGTGTCGTTAATTATGACATTAATACCGTCAATGTGGTCAATTTGGTAGTCCGTTCTCAGAAACCTTAAATCAATGTCGACCTTGCCGAAGGCGAATTTCAATCAAATAAGTTGCAACACTAAAAACTGGTAAAACAATTGTAAGTAGTACATTTTAACTTAAAAAGATTCCTAACAAAAAGTGAAAAAGCTTAAACCGACTTTACAGATTGAGTTGTTTACACGTTTATTTTTAACCGTCCCCTCTGTTTTTAAACTAAGATTTTTGATCATTTTGTTCAAGGAATTTGAACTTTACCTTATTATTCAGATATTAAAATTCCCATGTATATTTTTTTGTTAACCGTGAACATGGAAGTGTCAACTGTTTAATATATTACATTGTAAACGTTCACACAGAAGATAGCACGAAGCTGACAGATTTAATCCCAAAAAATATAGGTGACTTTGATAAGCAATATTGTTCGTCTTCTGTGTACTGTGTAGGAAACATATTGAGAACGCAGTGTCCCAAAATAAATAGCTAAGGCTTGTAGAGTTTTCAAATATATTTTTGTAAGCCAAGCATTTTTTGAGTAATTCAATAAATCAAAGAGGATTCAAAAATCTAGTCATCTTACGTCGCGTCGACTAGATTGGTCTGGAGTAGATGTAACCTATTATTAAACGAGATTGGTCGTTCCAACGTCAGCCAAATAATGCGAAATGTCAACTTAGCACCCAGTCACGAGTTTTTTGGCTATATTCGTCCGCTACCGATGCATAAACGTCAGCAGAAAAAGCTGTTCATGTGACCGAAATATGCCAATTAAACTGAGACACATTGAGTCAGCCTACTGTCAGACTTATTTAACTATAGACTTGAATGTCGCCAATGCAACTTTCTTTTGTTGCTACAAATAAATAAAACCGTCAAAGACACAAAACTTGAAGTGTTACTTGGTCAAGATATGTTCGCCCTTTTCTTTTCCTCAAACAAAAGGTGTGGGAGGTCTGAAGGAGAGTTGTAATCCGCACGAGTCCAAACAATAGGCGCGCTTTATTGAACATCTATTTCAGAAAAGTAAAGTAAAAAATGTGCAGTAAAACCGTCCCTGCCATCTGTTGAAAAAAGTACAAAGTTTGTGTAAAGTATTTTGATATTTTTTGCTGATTTTATTGTAGCCTAAGGCAAGTTCCTCAAAATATTTGACAGTTGAAAACATTTTTTTCTGAGTACAAGCCGTGATGAGGGAAGAGTTCCAGTTTCAGCATTAAAATATATTTTGTTGCCTATTTTGGTTTTGATCACTAACCAAATTTATGTGACTTATAGTTTGACGCTTAGCAAACCACCGCCGGGCTGCAACGAAGTCATTCAACCCCCTTCACGCGAAATGTCAAAATAGAATCACTCAACGCAGTCAAGTGCTTAAACACGCCGCAGATTCTATCAACCTCTCAGTGGGTCATCTTGAAGATTGAACTAAATTAGATTTACCCACAAAATCATATGGGCAGCGTTCAACCGCACCGCTTGAAACCAAACTTCCGTCAAAAATTTAATTAGATTCAGCGCCCAAAAGTCGTTCAGTTACACACAGATACCACATGTGCCGTATAAAATATCGCTCTCCGGTTTGGAGAGATTGAACAATTTCCCATCACCCACTGACAACTACTTGAATGTGCGTCTATAAGAATATGTCACATGCTCCGGCGAATGGTATTGTAATATTTTTGATCATAAATAACAAAATCACGTCTATAAAACTGCTCATTGGCATTGTCATTTAAATTAGCTTATGCAACTCTGTCCACCAAGTAACTATATGCGAGTGTGTTCTGTAAGTAGGCGTTAGGGAACTTGGCAATTACATGAACGCTTAGGAAATAAGTGCAGTATAGATTTTATGGTTACCGTCCTGTTTAGCGTTCATTACACAAGTCGCAGATTAGCTAATCCATGAATATTTATACCGCACTAAGTGCAAGCCAAATCAGTCGCATCTATGAGTTACGTTTTGTGATGGACACGCGTTCGAATATGTCTGGCGATTTAGAATGTTTTACATGGGAAAGTTGGATGTAAGCACAACGTGCGCAGGTTAGTTATGAGCTTATTTGATTTGATTATACACGTTTTGCCGGAGTGAATATCGCATGTGGGGTTCTAAAGGTGATCTCTATTTTTGGCGTAGATGCCTACAAGTTGCGATAAAATATATTGCGATTATATGAGGACAGTTGACAGCTGACAGATGATCATGTAGGTTTGCCTATGAGTAGACTAAGGCTTTAGTGGCAACGCTTTTTGCAGTGACAACAACTTTGACAGCTGGTAGCGAATTTGCGTTCGCTTTGGTTTGCCATCTAGAAAAACTCGAAAAACTGATCGAAATTAAGAAACCATATAAATTATGTTTTTAAGAGGTTTGGGTTTTAAATTGGCAGCACTTTTTTCCACAACACCTTCTTTGACAGCTGTTAGCCGGATTGCGGTCGTTTTGCTGGAAGACTTGGAATCGCCATCTGGCCATGGATTTAGACTGTGACAACCGGTCGAACTGAAAAACTTGTCGAAAAATGTCTTCTAGATTGGCCTTGCCAAATTTTACTAGGGCTATCAATTGGAGAGGATTTAAAATAGATCGTACTTTTTTATATTTATAAGCCAGGGCAGTTACAGAGGTAGGCGCAGTGGCTTAGTGGTTAGCGTGTTGGACTTCTAAGCAAGGGGTCCCAGGTTCGAATCCCGCAAAAACCCAAAATTCCAACTTAGGGTTTTTTCCACTGCGCCACCTCTCGCGAACGTCTGACAAACATCCGAGAGTATAACTGTCTTTAGAGCTTCTCAATTAGCCGTTTGGAATCGGCATAAAATTGTAGATCCCTTCCATTCGTTCCAAAAATTAAACTCACACAAAACGAATGGTTGTGAGAAGCTAGGCCTTGGGTCCCTACGGACCTGTTGCGCCCACTATTATTATTAGTTACAGAGATAATAGAATTTATTGTAATGCTTTCTTTTATCTCTGGAGCTACAGACGTCATTGTAACAAAAGCTTAGCCTTCTTCTACGTAGGCCTATTAAAGCCGCTGTGGACTGAAGTCGTCAATAATGATACTGATGTCCGATCAATTTAACGAATTTGTCGACCTTCATCGACTATAAGTTTGACAAAGGACTACTTTATGGCGTCATTTCATTTCCACAAATTTCACATGCAGAACCCAAAAGCCTTGAGTCAGGCTCAAGGAGAGAAAACACATGAACCAGGCATCGGTTCCAAACCGACTCAACTCTTCTCTTAGGGGTCGTGATGCCGCAAAGTGAGCAACAAAGGCTAATATAGAATTTCTAATATAGAAATTGTAGTTTTATGGCAAGAAGTAACGATCTGATTGTGGAATGGCCAGCCCAGTCATCTTACAATTTCCGATGAGGACTTACATCTATAAGCAGTACTGACATCCGAAAGATATTTAAAAAAATACTGAGGGATGTTTTAGTTTGCTGAGCGCTTTTCCAGTGCAATCCACCACACCAAAATATCAAAATCTTTCATAGGATCTAAATAGTCCCAAGGTTCAGTCTTTACACTGCGCGGAGTGGTTTAGTTTCAGAATGTCGTTCAACTCCCAAAAAAACACAAAGCACACTTCGACCTAATTTTGTGATAAAATGTGTCCCAATGATGACCATGCAAAGATTTTTTCACAGCTCTGAGCTGCCCACTTCCCCCCTGCGTTACGCCACTGGTTCCCAACATCATTATACTTATAAAACTAAAAATCGCAATTAAAAGTAATATCCACCTCTTAACTAGCGACATGTTGGAACCCTTCAACGGCTCGTAGTAAACATCGCCCGCCTGCGATGGAGTCGCAGATATCCCTCGCATATACTGTCGTCTCCAGTGCGACGTCAGGACGGCAGTGTCCTCCTTCTCCTGTTCCCCATTCACTTGCACGTCCGTTAGAGCCTGCATTTAACTCGAATGTTTCTACTCCACTTTGATTGACAATAAAAAAACAAACTCGATATCCCCCGTTCCGCAAAGTAGACCCAAAACCGAACGACCCCAAATCGCAACTGATCTGCGATCCACTAAATTCCTTAAATCGTCTACTAATTCATAGCCCCGGCGATCACCTAACACCCCAACGTGTTAATTGAATAAAATACTTTGATTTTCAAATAATGTAATTGCTTCTCGTCCACACGCTGTGGGAAAAACATGTTTTCGCTTCGATTTTCCAAGTGTTTGCGTACAAATTATCCCCGCTAACTAAGCTAGACTTATAAATATATCACGTGCGAGATATTTATAATATTTTAAAATCTTCAGTTCGAGGCGTACTCACCTGCAACTGCTTTGACGGTTGAAGGCCTTGCCGTTGCCATACTGTGAGCATCTGTATAGGCTGGACGGTCGACTGGGTACAATTGTTATTGGATAGGAGTCTGGATTGCTTATCACACTATCCAGGGAGCTGGGATCCTCTTCAATGGTCACTTGTCGACGCAGCGGTTTCTTTTCGGTTTTGGTGTAGTCGGTGGATTTTTCATCCGTTGTGATGCCATCTTTGGTGGTGGTTTTTGCGAAAATGTTGAATTTCATTGTGTAAAGGTGAACTGCAAGAAGGAAGGTGTTAATTTAGAAGCGATTCCATAGTTGGGATTTGCTAGAAATAAATTTAAGGCAGTGCTTTAATTGGTACTTTTGATACGCCCGAATAAAATTGGACTCCTGGGAGTCCTACACAAACGTGGGTGATTCTAATAGATTAAACGGAATTAATTTACTCTTGGGACTAACTGGGGTATACAGTTATAACAGAGCTTTAAGGACTCATGGTTTCATTCCACCATCTAGGCGGTTCAAGTAGTAAAAACTGATTATATTTTGTTTCTACAAAGGTATTTCATGGGCCCCATAGACCGCACTGATGATCAAAGTGAACCTATCCCAAGTGGTAGTATTTAAATACAAAGAACCAAGAAAGCGACCCAGTGATTAATGCCTGCCACTAAAGTAGACCTCCACCAGCTGTTAGCATAAAACTCTGTTAATACTTTTTGTAGTCGAAGAGCGATTTGCATATGGATTCCCCAAAATCAATTAGAGCCCTTCTGGACAAAGTATGCAGCTGATTGATGACTTAACATATTTGTGGGTGGGATCCAACATCCCTTTTATTTAATATCATCTGTGTTTTTGGATTGATTCGTTTAGTAATGGCAAGTCAGGAAAAAATACACATTTTGGAACAAAACGCTCTCAAAAAGTAGTCGTGGCAATGACAATCTAACTTATACCTACTCCACTCCGTGCTTTTGAAAAGCATTTGAATAAAATTTCATCGAGAACTGTACAGTAGTTTTAACATCAACCCGCAACAAGCATAAACCTCTTACAGCTTTTTTATAAGCTTAGTCGAATTGGAGTCTTATTTTAAAAAACGTGTAAACCAAACAGAACTTGAAAACTACAGAACTTGAAAACTACAGACAAAAGATAAGTGCGGACGAAGACACAAATCCCTTAGTCTGTAGGTGCTTGACACGATCGAAAAATATTTTTGGTCGCATGAATAAAATGTAACTTTTACTCAAAATCCAAGCAATTGCTAAGTTTGACAAACAGATCTGAGTTGATTGTAACTTTAAACATTTGCCAAAAGTGTCGACACTGACCTTTTTCTGAGATCTGCATGAATAAAACAATTTCGCAAACAAAATCCTGTTCTGTTTTATTGCTGAGCATTTTCTAAATATCTATTTTGTTTGGTAAACAATATATATGACACTCTTTGACCGATCACCAAAAAAGTGGCAAATATGTATCACCACAAAAACATTATTTGAACATATAAATCTACAGGGTGTGCCATCTTTTATGTCGGTATGTAAACATTGAATTACTTTGACATGTATCAAACCGATTGACTTCAGTAGACATGTTTTTGAGACGTCAATTCACAATTTTACCCATAAATCCCTTTACACCGAAATAACGCGCCGAAATAATGACGCTGTGCATTGCAAATACTCCTCAGTTGTGTTAACTCAACGTGCATATCGTCGAAAATATTGTGGACCGTCTGAGAGAACTATTCGTCGTTTGGTGTCGAATTTAGTTAAGTTCGGGTACGGGACAGTGGAAGCCGTTCATCAAAGATTAAGACGTTGCCGAGAAAAAACAAAGCAGTTTTTGTTAAGAAAATTACCTGGACGAGTGCTGTCAAAAAATGACGACATAGCTCTCACACTTTCTTTTATTTTGGATTAAAGAAAAACGCACCAGTATTTTTAACCATAGCGATAATAGTAATAAAGGGTTTTCCAATAAGAGGTGTTATTGTGAATGACCCGCTATTTTGGTAGCTGTCACTTTTGAAGCTTTTATTCTTTGACATTTGACAAGTAGAAACTACGCCATTACTAAAAATGGAACGATACACGCTTCAACAACGCATTGAAATTATTAAAATTCACTACAAAAATGATGAAAATCTTGCAGTCACAGTTCGCAAAACTAAAGCATTTTTTGGTCGTCGTGAAGCACCTTGTCCGATCGCAATACAGAAATTGGTGGAAAAATTCGAGCTGTTGGGACAAGTTAGTGATGTGAAGAATAAAACCCGTGCACGTCGCTCAAGAACAACTGAGAATATTGCTGCTGTAGCCCAAAGTTTTGAAGAAAACCCAGGTTTGTCCATTCCTCGTCGTTCTTTGAAATTGGGCATTCCACAAACGTCATTACACCGTATTTTTCAAAAAGACTTAAGTCTTAAGGCTTATTAAGTTCAGTTAACACAAGAACTCAAGCCGGCCGATCATCAACAACGTCGTGTCTTTGCTCCTTGGGTCCTTGAAAAGCATGAAAATGATCCGGAATTTCATCGAAAAATCATCTTGACTGATCAAGCCCATTTCCACCTCGGTGGCTACGTCATCAAGCAAAATTGTCGCATCTGGGGCTCGGAAAACCCAAGAGTTATTGTTGAGAAGCCTTTCCATCCTCAACGTGTGACTGTTTGGGGCGGTTTATGGTCCGGCGGGGTCACTGGACCTTACTTTTTCGAAAATGAGGGTGGATCAACAGTTACGGTGAATGGATTGCGCTATCGAGAGATGATTAATGATTTTTTTATGATCGGAGTTGGATGGTATTGATCTGGACAACGTTTGCTTTCAACAAGATGGCGCTACGTGCCACACAAGCAACAAAAGCATTGATCTTTTACGGGAAAAGTTTCCGGACCGTGTTATCTCTCGAAGAAGTGATCACAATTGGCCACCGAGATCTTGTTATTTAACACCTTGCGACTTCTTCCTTTGGGGCCACGTGAAAGATAAGGTCTACGCCAACAGCCCAGCATCGATTCAAGACCTCAAAGATAAAATTCGTAAGGCTATCGAGGACATAGGGCAGCCA
This sequence comes from Cheilosia grossa, assembly GCA_963082955.1. NCBI lineage: Eukaryota > Metazoa > Arthropoda > Insecta > Diptera > Syrphidae > Cheilosia > Cheilosia grossa. The sequence goes on from OY720144.1 coordinate 4,370,669, forward strand.
CTTTGCGATTTGGTTGTGGAAATTTTCATGAAAAGGATATGGTCCTGTATGCGTGCTCGTGGTGGCCATTTGGCTAATGTTATTTGTCATTATTAACGGCATACCTTCCTCTTTACTATGAAATAAACATCCGATCGTTTAACTCAAAAAATGACATCTTTCATTGAATACCAAAATTACACCTCTTATTGGAAAACATATTTTCCTCAAAAAAACAAGCTTTTTTTTGATGTTGTATTCAAATACTAGTCCAAATGAATTGTAAATTACCAAATTAAAAAAAAAAATATCTCATTTATGTTAATCGGTGCCCGATAGTTGGTAGGTTAGGTCCGATAGTAGTCCTGTGAACTTTGCTAGGACAAAGGGACGTGGTATATCCCATTAAATTACAAATGCTTTTTCTCAACACTCATGGGAGCTAAATTTTTTAATTTGGAAATTTGATATAAATTTTCCGACAAAAACGCTTCGCTATTTATGTGGGAATGACTTAAAACGAAAAGTAAAATTCGCCGTTCTTAGATGATTATACACACGAACATTATTTGAGCAACTAATAGACAAAACTATCTACGAGTTTTTGTGAACGAAAGGATAACTTTCTAAAACTGATACGAGTTCTATGAGTGCGTTCAGAAGGTCGAATTGATATGTTTTTGACAGGTACCTGGTCTTCTTAAGAATCACAGCTTTGTCGATGGCAGCGACTTTTCAAATCGGTTTCATATTACCCTTTATTTGAAAGCACATTCTTTTGCAAGTATAGCTTAGTAATTTTTTTATTTTTTTATTTTTTTATTTGTTTCTATTTTTCTTATTGCCCTAGGAATAGGAAAATCCTTTCAATTCAACAAGCAGTCCTGTGCACCTATTCTATTTACGCGAAATGTGTAACTGAAGTGATCTACTGTCACAAGGAGAACTACGTCTCAAATGCAAATTTATAATAAACAAAGAATAAATAATGTAATGTAATAATAATAATAATAACGAAATGTCAGTGTCAACATTCAAAAGTTCACCTTTATCGTACTTAGTTCATTGTGTCAGTCCAGGGCAATTATTGTGCCTGATACCAGGCATCAGGTTTCAGAAACCACAACAAAATTTGTTATACAAAACTGACGAATAGATACTGTTTACTAAATCAGCAACACATACATACATCCACTTCTGTTTGCACTTGTCGCAATAAAATCCGTGCACCTGATGCGGCGAAAATTTATATACCCGCGCCGATTATGCAAGTAAGTACTCTTATACGATTATTTTGTTTTTGTGATTTGCAGGTTATATTTGTTTTGAAGGTGCCATTAAAACTGGCTTCTATTTTTCAATTACATACATTATCTCTGGAGAGACGACACTTTGAGTGATAAGCAATCACATCTTGAGTTTTTATCGTCAACGGATTGTCCAACCTGTCGCCGAGCAATTTATCAATAGTTATGGATGTAACAACGATCGAATCACCTTCACTTTTTTTTCGCATGCAAAGACCTCCAGATGAGGATGAGGAACTTGTAGGAACACACTTGTCGTTGACAGGTGACGATGACGAACGCGCAACATCGTGACACTTATTAACCACGAAATTGGAACGAACGTGATTCGTCTCTGGGGAAAGGTAAATATTGACGAAATGCAATCAATTACCTATTCGAATGCCATCATTTAGTGAGTAATTACGGTAATACATTATCAATAACTTGTCCACAAGCACGGATATTCAAATCGTGGCTATCAGTTAAATGAAAATATGGCTATTTACATGAGGGCGATTTCTTTCGTTGACTCAAGAGTTAAATAAGGGAAGTATAGGTGTTTTTGAGTGGCATAATCCGTTGGTAAGTTCTTAATTGCAAGGTAAACAGAAATCGATTTTCCAACTAATTGATTTAGTTAACACTTGACTGATATTCCAATAGCGAGGTAGTTTGTTTTAATTGATTAAGTAAAGCGTTGCCGATTGTGGATTGACCTGTTAAAAAATGCATCTGATGGAAACCAATGCTAGAAGTTTTATGTCAAGATAAATTAAAACTGGCTTTGCTCAAGCTCGAAGTTGTATTCAGACGGTCAAAATATTTCCCCCCAGAGAAATGAGAAAAACCCACAGATTCTCTTTTTTTATAGTTTTATGTGGATTAAAAGAAGTAATTACGAATTTGAAATGCGAACATGCAAGTTTGGTTTAACAAATGCAAAAGTGTGCGCCGAACAAATGCAAATGCATTTTGAAAACATATTGTACGAATTTACACAGCCCTTACCGAACTTTGATGAAATTGTTGTTGTTTACAAAATTTACAGATGAGTTTGTTCCTTGAGTCTAAAAAAAATACTAAAGGAACTAAAGGGTCCGCCATCTAACTTTTTTTTGGATTTGACAGATAATTAGTTTTATCCTTCCGCTGAACGAATATGGTTGTTTATACGCTTGAACAACGCTGGGACTGACTTACTGACTGACTTAGAGAAGATGCCGATTTTGCCAAAAAAAATCATCTTTTCAGATGAAGCTCATTTTCATCTTGGCGGGTATGTAAGCTAGCAAAATTGTCGCTTTTGGGGCACAGAAAACCCGCACGCATACATTGAAAAGCCGATATACCCAAAACTAGTCACTGTTTGGTGCGGAATTTGGTCCAGAGGCATAATTGGGCAATTTTTCTTCGAAAATGAGCAAGGAGTGCCCGTTACAGTCAATGGCGATCATTATCGGGCCATGTTGAACGAATTTTTGTTCACAAAAATTGAAGAGGAGGATGTTAGCATCATTTGGTTTCAACAGGACGGCGCTACGTGCCACACAGCCGAAGCTACACTCGATGTTTTGCGCCCTGTTTTTGAAGATCGCATTATCAGCCGCAGAGCTGATGTCGTTTTGCCACTTCGGAGCTCCGATTTGACACCGTTGGACTATTATTTGTGGGGTGCCGTAAAAGATAAGTGTTACGCCGACAAGCCAGAGACAATTGACGCTTTGAAAGACAATATTCGTGAAGCCATTGGTGAAATACAGCTGCACACAATCGATAATTTGCTTGAAAATTGGACCGATCGTGTAGGCTACTGCATGGCCAGCCGAGGCAGCCATTTGAATGAAACTATTTTCCATTATTAACCGGAAGGATTGTACTTTCAAATAAAAAAATAAATTTGAGAAAATATTCAGTTGTTTTTTTTTATAGCATTTTCAAAAAAAAAAAGAAGTTATTTGGCGGACCCTGTACATATACAACTTTATTCCTAATGAAATCTTTTATTCGAAAAACTTGTTTTGTAAATGAAAATAGTTCTAAAATATTAGCACAAATAATTGTCACTGTCAAATACTGCTTTGGAGGACCGATTCTATAATAGCACACACATTTAAAAGTTCCCAAAAAGATTAGCTTTCCCCCCTAAACAATTTCTCCCCGTGCGTCGACCAAAAAAACCTAAATCTTTGGTGAAAATATCCAAAATTCCAAAAGACACCCCCATTTTTCTGTTCATAAGGACACCAGAAGCAATGTTTGCTGACTTTGACTTGAAATACTCAATTCTGATATGAATTCTCATACTCAGTGATATTTAGCAATTGTTTGTAAGACTGAATTTGATTGAAAGTTCCTTTGTAATTCGAGGCTTTAAATTTAGTTTTAAAATAAAATAAATAGTTGGCGCAACAGGTCCGTAGGGACCCAAGGCCTACCTTCTCACAACCATGCATTTTGTGTGACTTTTAAGTTTTACTTTTATAAAATAAAGAATCAAAAAATAACTTCTAAATAGTAAGAAATCCAAATTATGGAATTTTTTTTATTTATAAACGGTAGCAACCTGTTTGGTCAACTATTTATTTATTTATTTTTATTAGACTGCTCTTATGTTTATAAGTCTCATAATCTTCAAATGTGAAGTTTTGAGTTCTGCTGCAATATTTCTTCCAAACAAAGAATGTAACTGCGGACTGTGATCTGTGGGTGTATGGAGCTACAAGTTAAAAATATTTGTTGAAAAGTCCATCCCTTAAACTTTTCGTAGTTAATCCCTTGTTGATTGCAACAATAGGCTACTTTTAAGAACTTGTAACCAGTTTTTTTTTTACTTTAAATAAAACAAAAACTGTTACACAGATCACTTTTGCTTTATTTTTAAGCCCATAACAGCTTTGTGACCTCCTTTGAATATTTTTTAATGTAGAAAAGTTAACTTAAAGAACAAAAAACCCGACTGACTGTAAAACGGAACTTAAAAGATGTGAACAAGACACATTCAGTCGGAAGCTACGCACGTTTTTGTTAGTCTTTATATCCAGATGTCAATTATTTCTGTGGTAATAAGTTAAGTTCCTTCCATTCTTTTCCATAGTAAAAGTTCACGCAAAAGAAAAGTTTGTGACAAGCTAGACCTAGGGTACTCGGACCAGTTGTGCCAAGTATTTATACAATTATTATTAAAGATAAACAAAATAAAAAATTAAATTAACAGCGGCCGATATTTCTGGCATCACAATTGTCAGTGTTGTCTACTTCGTCGATAAAAATATGAGGGACCGCATAAGGAACGAGTTTTCGATCGGGTGGGAAAGTATAAAAAGTATAAAAAATATTTAGAGTCCATTACATTGAACTTCGACATGAAAGGAAAAACTTCCGGATCGTTCAGCATCTTTTAAGCCCACTACCTATGGTTGTAAAGACAAAATTACATAACAGAAAGCTTATGTCATGACTTCATAAGACTAGGCTTATACGGAACGGATATATGCAGATACTGGGGGGGGCTACAAGTCACGGAAAACTTCTCCCACCCTCTCTGTGAATGTCAAGCAATTGCTCGGAGTAGAAAGCAGCACCTTGGCAGGTACTTCCTAAATAACTTAAAGGAGCTTGGTACGTCGAACAATATTGAGACCATACTTTAATTCTGTAGTGAAATTGAATGTTTGGGGGAATTGGCTTAGGTTTTTAGCCGTAATGGTTCCCTGGCGATGGCGATGGTCCCGTGATCTCACAGCCTCACTCAACCTGACCATATACCGAACACAAGTCTAGCCTTTTCGTTTAACCTAATTCAAGTTGCAGTCACTATTTGGTGACACGAGGTTTTCGTATAAGGGTTATTATAAGGAATTTTACTCTTGACAATGTGTCACCATCAACTGGAGATGAAGCAACAGCCTGTCAACATGAAAGAGTGATAAAAGTTGAATGTAAACCGATTCATTTAAAAACATTTTGCAAAGAAAAAACATTTCTGACAAAGATCTTCATCGACTCTTAAAAATTTCATCTAACATTGTCCTCGTCTACGAAAATCTTCCATTGCATCTACATCCTTCTGATCGCTGTTACTGATGCGTTTCCATTACTAACTGTCAAACCATTTAAAATGCTTACATCCACATCAAACGAATGTTTGATTTTAAAAGTCTAACTTATGTGGTACTTCATCAATTTCGGACCGCACCTTAAGCCAATAATAACTCCCAGTTGACCAACAAATTCCTTTAAGACGAACGTTTTCGGTAGTCCTTTATCGTGGATTCAGCTAATGACCAACTTTAAATTGAAATGATTCGAAAGGGCTTATAACTATGCCACCCAAATATTCGGATTTCTTTAAAGAATAAAAGCATAAATCGATAGAAGAAATTGCGAAAGACAGAATTCCTCAAAAAAATAACCAGGGTTTTCGGTAAAGCGAAAACGTTCATTCGTTTTTGGTGTATTTCGCTCTATATTATACAGAAGCACATTGTTCGTGCCCACGAAAACGTTTGAACGTTTCTGCCTGACAAAAAGCCGACTAAGGTTTCAAACACCTATCCATGTAGAATCTTGCATCCCGCTTGGTTACGTTACACCCACCCCCTATTACCGTAAGCATCTTGCCTCAGCCTTGTCAATAGTTATAGACGTCCAAAGTGTACTTGCCTTATAAATCTCGGGATAAGCACTTTCAAATGAACTAGAACAACAAAAATCACTATATATTGAACAGGTATAGTTTAAACACGTTTAGCAATAAATTATTATCACAATTATCACATCGTTTTTCGCTACTCAAAATGGGAGGCGAAGCCTTTCCTATAAATATATCACTGTTGGCGTAAGCTAATCGACTCTTAAGGAGATCTTTTCACGATCACTTAACTGCGCTAAGTATAATCACAAAAATTCCGTACTGCATAACAGTGTTTGCGAGACGCGTTAGCACCTCAAGCCAAAACAAGCACCCTTCATACACTGGCCGATATGGGCTCTGGTCAGACTCAGAGCGTTCGATTGTGTGTCGACTGTCGAGTGGTCGCGAATCCGAGTCCGAAATGTAGGGAAACGCTTTTCACACTATCCGCAAGTTAATTCTCACAACCGCCGCAAGCCAATATTGTGCGAGGGCGCACTCGACTTCTCTATTCTTATCGTAAACCAAGTCAAACGCCGACTAATCGACGAACAAAAGATTTGACGACATCTGAGTCTGAGATACTATAACAAGTGTTAGTCGGCTGCTGCTCCCGCGTAACGAGTAAGTGGATCCGATCGGGTATTTTTTATTTTTTTCTGTTCTGTTTTTGCGGTGGTGGAAATTGTTAGGGTGGCACACACACACTTGCAGTGTCTTATATGGGCGGCAATGAGTGTAGGTGCAACCACTATCACGTCTGTTACAGCGGACTTTCTTCGGAGGTCATAAATTTTGCACGGAACAACTGTTTCGGTAATTAGATGTCACAGGTGTGCTGGTTACTATTCCGAACGAGATATAAGTTTCCGCCTTCCGACGAGAGCAGTCCATTTGCATGCGCTCTTGTGTAGCTGGCCTCCCAGTGTATTCGTACTGGTGTGATTTCTCCCACCGAAAGTGTCAAGCTCTGTACGCCAATTTAGCCTGTGAGCGGGAAATTATTATTATTACCCTGATGCCTAGAACAAACATAGAGGTCAAAGCGATACGAATGGCGGAACAGTGCCGCGCCGCAATCCGTTACTACGCGGACGAAAGATCAAAGTCAAGTTCGAAAAATTGGCGACGGCCTTAGGATGAACCGTGAAATGGTGTTTGGATTGGACGAGCGTGGGCGTAATAGGTAGCCAGCACAACACAGACGCTGGCGGTGCCTTAATTAGGGTCATAATTTTTTGAAACGTTGTTGTCTTTTTTTTTATTGTTTGTGTACGATGAACATACACACATGATGGATGTGGCTTACAGAAAGTGCTGAGCTGAAACAACATCGAAGCGGCAAGCGGATGCCGGTTAGCGACAAGTCAGATAGGAAATTGGAAAATCTATTGCTCAGGAACTGTATTGTGGCAGAGATGAATGGATGACAGGTGTGTGGATAGTTGTGTGACTCTAATAGTTGTGAATGGTATTGGAGTAGAGACGGAGAGATTTTAAGAGGAAAACGACAAAAAAGTCTTCGACGGCCACTCAGAAAGGAAACCAGAGCTAACCCGGTCTAATCTTCACACAAGTACCTACCTGCGACCCAACTTGGATAGGCCTTCCCAGAAAATGCAATCAGTTTTGCAAATACCAAGTGTCGTCGATTAGTCGGCGTTTGACTTGGTTTACGATAAGAATAGAGAAGTCGAGTGCGCCCTCGCACAATATTGGCTTGCGGCGGTTGTGAGAATTAACTTGCGGATAGTGTGGCACAATGTAACCGTTGGCGCTGCTTGTTTAGTATTGAAAAAACAGCATTCCCTATGCTTGTCTTTAACAGTTCCTGGAAATGAAAAGGATGGGTTTGATTTTTGTCGATTTTAGTGAAGTAGTGTAGATTTTCCAAGTCAAACTCTCAACGGAGTTTCACACACATTGCCAACAAATTACACTATGCAGAATGCGAGTTTTAAATAGAAGACGGATTTTGAGAACTTATTACTTCTATTTACCAGAATGTTAGGTTGAATTGGAAGCCCATTACCTTTTAAGAGGGTTTAGGAAAGTTGTCGCAACAGGTCCCAGCCTTGAGGAAATGCCTTTAAAGTCTTGGAAAGACACAGCCTTATCATAAGCCACTACCAAATTTGAGCTCGTACCTATAAAGTACGTATTAGCTTCTTGATTGACACCCAAATATATGCCAAACTGAAGCGCGAACTTGGCTTCGAATCCGATGATTGTTTTCCACTACGCTGCGCTGACCGCGTACATTTTGACAATGATCAATTGTCAGTATTCTATTTTTCGTCCGATTTGATCTGATTAAACATTTTGAAAAGGTATACACAGTATAGAAAATGATTTGGACGTCTTAACTTCAAAACTAGGGATACCTTACGACGTACGGCTCGAAGAATACCCTCTTTCAAGAAAAAATACGCTGCGTTATATAAAATGTAGATCCTATTGTTTATCTGCTCGAATGTACGAACTAACTTTGTCGATATTCACCCAAAACGTAAACAGAAGTAAGAAGCTACCCAAGTATTTTAGGAATCCAAGATCTGGCGACAATTTGTCTAGTTTCGATTTACGACCTTGGGTTTTTTCGACGGATTTCAAACAAAGAAACTCATATATATTATAAATTTATCAGTTCAGGCTTGTATTTATCAAACTGTGACAACTTATCATTAGTCAAACAAGCATTTTCGAAACTATCATCAAGATTCATTGAGATTATTGTCAAATTTTAATTTCACCTCTTAAAAACGACTGTAAAAGTTAAATAACTCAGTTCGACAGAACTGCATTCAATATTTAGATGAAGGCACATAATATAAATGTAAACAATAAGCAGCCATAACCAACGAATATAATGTGATCTTCAGTTGTGAAGCATCTCCATTTGGGCCATGAAACATTTACTCTTTCCACAGAAGAATTTGTATTTAATATACAACATCGCAACAACTGTATCAGTCGAAATCAACATCGACAGGGTATACTTGATGTTTGACGACACTTAGGTAAAGCCTGATCATGTACAACAAGCCATAAAATTGTCGCCCAACTGACACTTTAAGTCCGCATAAGTTAAGTTGACGTAGAATGACAACGTTCCATCAACTAATCATAAATAAAGTATTTCCTATCTCTCCGAACAATGTCTCATCTTCCCCGCCACAAACTATAGGTATGACGATTTGTTTTTTTTTTATTTATTTAAATTTGGTCAAAATGTCGAACAGACAGCTTAATCTGCACGAAAAGTAGGGTAAATAAATTACTGCTTTGACACATCTCCTTGTCACTGTAAAAGGTGTATCAGCCCATCCGTAGGCTATCTACATTTGCTCCAATCAAAAAGTCAATACTGTCAACCCAGTAATCCATCATTACAGAAATTTCGTATCCGATCGAATATTAACTCATCTTCCATCATCGCACCGTCAGTCGCCACCGTTTGATGACAACGAATCGCTCCGCATGTAGCTCGTTATTCAATTAGCCGGTGATTACGAATGATAGCGGTTGCAGTGCTGCGCGAGTGTTGGCGCAACGCGACATCGGATAGCTTAAAAAATAATATAAAAGCAGTCGATTTGTCACCCTCAAATGGAAGCAAAGTTCACACCAACTGATTCAGTACACAATGCATAATTTCATCGGAGGGCAGACGGAACTAGCCACACAAGGAAGACACACATTGAGGGATGAAACACTTGGTACAAATTGCAACACATTTTCAATTATTCTAGCAAAGTGTTGGATCTGTGGCAGCCACAACTGATTTATTTAAATGTTCACGGACAAGGTCGTAATTTGTACAGAAACAATGTGTGTATTTCCAGAAATGGTAAATGAATGTTAAAAGCGGCAGAGCGAAAGCCCATGTAAATGGATGCCTTTGTTCCTAGTTGTCGAATTTATCATCAAGATAAGTGTGCTCCCTTAACAAGTGCCACTGACCGAAGCACTAACTAAAGCCAACATGAAATCCATGACAAATTCCAACACGAGCTATGGCACTGTGAAGACAACAACTAGGTGAACACAAAACGCTCACAACATCCCAAAAGAGTGCAACAGATTCGCGGTTATTGGTGGGGGCACCTACAAAATTTGTATCCTACTTGTATACAATTATTTAAGACTTTGAAAGCAGAGTTCAACATTTTGAGTTCCCTACAAGTATGAAGAGTTAATATAAGTGTAAAAACACGACGAACGTTTTCAGGGTTCCCGTAGTCCCTGTATAAGACCACTTTTACCCAATTTTGAGCGCCGTCACTCAGTCTTTTCAAGTGCAAATGTAAACACTTATGGTATTTATTTTTTAAATCCAACGATTCCACGACTTGTAAGCGGAATGGCGTGAAATCAAGAACCAAAAACAATACTGGCAAGGAGCAAACACATGACCCTCCTTATGACAATTTTTTACCACATGACGCAGGTGTCAACTTTGGAGTAAGTGTTTCCTCAAGATACAGTTACATACATAAAACACAATTTTCTTTGCCGTTATGCGTTTCATTAAGCAAAACTATCTACTGTGGAGTGTCCGGTGACAACTGTAGCGAAAAAATGTAAAGTCTATAAAAATGACCACCGCAAGTTTCCAACCGTTAAGCTGCTAAAAGATCGACAAACGACAAGCCGACAAAAACTGACAGCTTCAATCTACTGTCACAGACACATAACGTATCTTTCGCTTGTCACTTGACCAACGTCAATTGCACTTCTAATGAGTAATATTTGAACAAAGTCAGCTGCCTCTTGACAGTGTTGTGGACGTGGTTGATCAGAAGAGTTATCTTCCATTGGAATATAATAACGAACGTTAAACTTTTTTACCATCTTGATTGATTGTAAACATGTGGTGGTGTAAAGAAATCTAATTTTTTGGATTTACGGTAGGTATATTTATGAATTGTTACGACGTCCATAAGTGGGCCCTTGCCGTTCGTAAGTTTTGTAAAGCCAATTAAGATGGTAGAGACGTCCATTTTGGCTTCACAAATTTTATAATTTTAAATTTATGATCCAAATCAGATCACGAATATAAAACAATACGGATCATAGAAAAATTTTATTTTGGAGTTGTGGCAACAGTTGCTTTCAAAACGACGACGGATAATGTATGAAAATGACAAACTTCACATTGCCACCAGGCATATTGCAAACATTCTGTACAACGTGACGTCACCTTATGATGTCAATCCCCATGACATTTCATTTGCTTGTCGGGGGTGTTACCATATGAAGCAAATTAATAGTTTTTATTTTTGGATATTGTTTTAAAAAAAAAAACTAATTTAAAATTCTATGTTCAAATATGCAACAAATAAACAATATTTTGATGCGGTATTTCGGTGCATTCATGCGAGCGAATGATTTTTTTAAACATTTATGAAATGTTATCGATTTGCTTCAGAAACATTTCATAAACATTTGACAAACATTTCTGTTTTTACCGGTGAAGTGGCCGATTAAGTATTAATTAAATGTTTATGAAATGCTTTTTACTGTCGGAAATTCACGGCCAGAGGCTCGAAAACAACAACACCGCTTCCGTTATATGGTGTGTTTTGTTTCGAAAAGGAAACGAGTTTACCTACAATCGGCTCAAAATGTAATGGAAATCTTACTGCAATTTGCAACTCTGGTCCGCTCAGATCGGGAAATTTATTCGATGTGGAAAAAAAATGTGGCTTGCCTATCGTTTACAGGCACACCAACATTGACAAAAATGAAACAAGCCACCTAGTGGGAGATAGTACAATAAATTTTCAGATCATGATTCGTGATCTCGATGAATAGCAGGATCATGTGCTGTTGTTGTAAGTGCATGTAGTTATTTCGATGATCTCTATGGATCATGGCTGATAATAAAAATGGGCTAATGTAACCGAGAGTATAATCCTCAGTCTATAGTGACCATACGTCCCGCTTTTAGCGGGACAGTCCCGTTTTTGAGGTCTCTGTCCCGTGGCCATAACTGTCCCGCTAAATGTCCCGCTTTTCCTACGTTTGTTCAAATGTGTGTCTGTAGGTCTCTACAATTCTCAAAATGAAGCAATTATCTAATTATCTATGTACTATTTTACATCGCTGTGCATACAAATTGGCGCATATAAAACAAACGTAAGAGCTGTTAAAGAAAGAAAATGAGCCCATGTATATTCTGTATTGTTATGAAGTCTGACTTTTTATTTTTATTTTTTAAATAAATGTGTTATTTGTCGTTTGTTTTGCGTACTTTTTTATGTTTTACTAAAAAAAATCATAATTTCTACTCCCTGCGAAGTTTTAAAAATGTGTCCCGCTTTTACTTCAAATAAATCTGGTCACTTTACCTCAGTCCCATGAAAACACAAATAATGAACTGTGTTGACTTTTCGCAGACAATTTACGATTTCCTTTTTACATTGCAAACATACTCTAAATCCTGGCTAAATGTCTGCGTGGGTATAGACTGCATGTGCTTATAGTTATCAGATAATATCAAAAGTCAAGCTCCGATTTATGCCATTGGTCCGGAAATCACAATTTAATGCTAAAGGGTGATTTTTTAAGAGGCTTAGAACTTTTTTTTAAAAAAAAAAACACAAAAAATTCGAAAAAATGAATGAATTATTTATTTGAATCGATAGTTTGAACCTTGCAATTTAATGTTTAAAGATAATTTCATGCAAATGTTGACCGCGGCTGCGTCTCAGGTAGCCCATCCGCTGAGTCCAATTTTGGCATACTCTTTCACACATATCGGCCGGTATCTCACGAATGAATGCATGGATGTTGGCTTCCAGTGCGTCAATCGAAGCGGGCTTGTCCCTATACACATTAGCCTTGGCATACCCCCACAAAAAATAATCTAATGGTGTCAAATCGCACGATCTAGGCGGCCAATTGACCGGCCCGAAACGTGAAATTAACTGTTCACCAAACTCGCCTCGCAATTGCGCCATTGTTTCGCGTGCTGTGTGGCATGTGGCACCGTCTTGTTGAAACCACATATCATGCAAGTCAAGAACTTCCATTTCGGGCAAAAAAAAGTTTGTTATCATCGCTCGGTAGCGTTCACCATTGACAGTAACGCATGCGAATCGCATCTTTGAAGAAATATGGCCCAATAATGCCGCCGGCCCATAAACCGCACCAAACAGTGGCTTTTTCGGGATGCATTGGTAGCTGTTGCAATGCTTCTGGCTGATCTTCACTCCAAATACGGCAATTTTGCTTATTTACGTACCCATTCAACCAAAAATGAGCCTCATCGCTGAACACAATTTTTCGATAAAAAAGCGGATCCTCGGCCATCTTTCCAAGAGCCCATTCACCAAAAATTCGGCGTTGTGGTAGGTCGGCTGGCTTTAGTTCTTGCACCAGCTGTATCTTAAAAGGCTTTACGCCCAAATCCTTCCGCAAAATTTTCCACGTAGTGCTGTAACAAAGGCCTAACTGCTGGGAACGGCGCCGAATCGACATTTCGCGGTCTTCTGTCACACTAGCTGATACGGCCGCAATATTTTCTTCACTACGCACAGTACGTAAACGTGTTGGTGGTTTAATGTCCAACAAAGTAAATTTGGTGCGAAATTTGGTCACAATCTTCCGAATAGACTGCTCAGAAGGTCGAGAATGCCGATCATAAAATGGAAGCAGCGCGCGATGAACATTTCGAACCGAGCACGAATTTTGATAGTAAAATTCAATAATTTGCAAGCGTTGTTCATTTGTAAGACGATCCATGGTTAAATTGCAAACCAAACTGAAGCTGTTTGACAGAGACACAAGGTACTAAACACACGTCAGCTGTCAAAACCAGTGTTGCCAAAACCAAACCAGCTAAAAAATCACCCTTTATAACCTGCATACAGATGCTCGGTTTTGACATTAATCTCCTTGAATGTGTGTAATTTGCGAAAGAGTGAAAATCCTCTTCACTTATGTCTAAACCAATAGATTTACAATTCAGATTTTATTTACTTTGCTCTGCAAATGTCTACTACGATTATAGTGAACTTTTTATTTGCACAAACCGTTTGATGAAGGATTTGATTTTTTAGAACTTAGCTGCTCTATTTAACTGCCAAGGATTGTGAAACACAAATTGGCAAGATAATTGAAGCGGAAGTGGTCATTCTAACGACTGGCTACATTGATTAACTTTGCACCCCTTTAGGGGATAATTTCGTATGCCGGTTGGGACTATTATAAGCAGTGTGTCCGCTGCAGAAAAGTTGCAACAAAAGGGGGCAATGAGAAAAAAAAAGTATCATTTCTGACGCTATTCCGCAAATTTAGAATTTTTGAACGATGTAAACAAGCTCGCTAAACACTATAAAAGTGTTATCAGAGGCAACTGCCTTAAATTTTAAAGCTTTGTAGTTGGAAATAACACCAAAAAAAGTGCCAAATTGCAACTTTAGTCGCACAGCGGTCACGCTGATTATAAGGCGTTAACTCACGTTTCGAAAGTTCAAGACTTCTTGCGTGGTAATTTATATTTGTAAGTAAAACCCATTTCGATGCTCACCGCATCCCTGCTTTCTCGCAGTTAAAATTGGTGCTGTATTTCCGAATCTCATGAAACTTTAAATACATTCAATGGTACTTTGCCTATGCTATTTTAAGGATTCAACGGGAAGAATGTCGTCATCATCGCTGACACGCTTGTCATATAACAATGAAGGCGACACGAGTTCACGTGGATTGGATACAGATTGGCTGCCATGGCCCGGCTATTTAGTAGCATCATGTTTCAGAGGTTCGAGCAAAAATATGGAAAAGAAAATCAGGAATCCCTCCCCTGCTGCTATGACAATCGCCAATATGGCATGGAGTAATAAGCTGCACGTGTCTGACTGATACGAATCATGGTCGAATGTGCGATTTCAGAGATTACTCGCAGTTCCAACGAAAGTAAGAATCTAATTATAACAGCAGTTGAGACTTCAGGATAAACCCGACATCACTTGCAGATATAAATATCAGCTACCCCTGTCCCGGTTATTTGGTAAGCCCTCACCTATCTCAACCTTGCTCCAGCTACAAAGCAATTACGTTCATGTTCGTAAGCTTGGTTACCATTTTTCAGCTTAAGCTAAAACCAAGACGAATTCGAATTTATCCTTAATCTACTTGCCTTTTTTACAGCCATGCCACTCACTTCTACGATGGTAGTGGGTAGTCGCATGAAAACAAACGCACGATTGAATAATTTATTTGTTGTTGGGTGCGAACAAACACTATGTATGACAAGCAAGCAGATGTCATTGGGAACAACAACAGTGAGTACATTTGCAAGACCCGCAATGGCAGTTAGAGATAGATAGCACACAATTCTAGGTTATAGAAGGAAGATGACGAGATTGGTACATAAATCAATCTAGATCAAGATAAAGAGTTTTTTTTTCTATTTTTGTTGTGCGTCTACTGGATGAGAGCGAGGTGACAGCTTGATTCTTTTTGTAGAATCCGCTAGGATTAATTCAAATTGCTACCTACTGAAAATGGAACTTTTTGTATTAAATAATTTTGACGTTTCCTTTATTGTTTGTGTGTTTATTTGCTGAAATGTGATAAGCGGCAGTAGAGACTACCATTCGCCGTAACAAATGAATGGAGGACAGTATAAAGCGAAAGCGTTCAGGTTGAACATCGAGTCATTTATCTATCTCTCTCGTTTCGTGTGTGTTTTATGACAGTGATGAGCAAAAGTGATTTATGGGCTTAGAAAATATTTGCTGAGTTTCCAAAAATAATAATTGAACATTACTATTTTCTTGAAGGCTAACGCAACAATTGAATTGTTACTTTTTTGAACGTGGCATTCAAAACGTCGGTCGAGTGTGATGACAGTCTGATGTGATATTTTGGAAATGTGTGCTCTATTTAACTCCTTCTTAAAATCGTCTGTTTTTTAGTTTATTTAAGCCCAAATTGGTTGGTAAGATTTTTTTTAAACTTTTTAGACTCCACAAAAGTGTTCTAAGAAAATTGCAAAAATGTGAATAATTTTTTTTAATAGCTGAAATTATTAAAAAAACAGTTTTGTGTCCCTTATTTTCTAGTTTTTATTTATATTCTTAAACTATCATTTAAATAATGGCATTTTAAAGGCAGTAAAGTCAGAGAAAAAAGTGTAACATTTTAGTGCAAAACGTGCAAAAAATTAAGTTGTGGATAAATCATGACAAAACATAGAACATCCTGTCCCTACAGTCTTGCTATAAGGATAAAGAAAGATTACCCACTATTTGGGTATTCATCGTTGAATGAAACAAAATTGCTGAGCATTGAAAATTAGGCAATACAAGCGAACCTCCATGATGGTTGAAAAACAGTTAAAATGAGAAAACTTCATCATTCGTAAAAAATACCTTTAGCTAAACAAATAACTAAGAATTGTGATCGACGAGGTTATTTTTTTGGAGATGAGCTATCCATGTGTATACATTTGACATCAAGATAATCTGTATATGCTGCAAGGAGAACTTCCACTGCTCCATTATCATAAAATGTTGTAAGAATGTTACTGACGCGTTTGATGCCTTTAAGTGCCCCTCCACTCGAGCGCATTTATTTCCGTCTTATAACTTGTGTGTGTTTTCTTTTTCTCCTTCCCAGAATCCCGAAGAATACTCATAACATTTGGACTCAAAATATCAAATCAACGAATATTGGCAACACTTCCTTTTTTTTAATTTAAATTTAAAGAAAAACACAAACAAGGATGATTGTGAACAGAGAGGAAAATGTCGGTGAGCATGCGTGGACAAAGCTGCTAGGCGAAAAGGATGCAAACGGTGCTGTGGTTGTTAAACTAACAAACGCTACTGATTGTAGTTCCAAGGAGAGTCGTCTATCAATGGACCCACCACGGACAGATCGAAAATCCGAGTCCCTACTAGGATCATTTCAAAGGCATTTTAGGAGGTCCACTAGTGAATCTCCAACTTATACAAAGTGAGTTGGTTTTGCAGAAATATACGATAAAAGTTTTTATATTATTTTTGAAAAGTCATAAATTCTTGTGAACATAGTTGCACGCAAAAATTGCTGTTGGGTGTGGATCGTTATATTGCATCCGACTGCAGCTTTGACATTTAGTTTGACAGCCCACGTTTGCTGTACCAGTTCCGATCATCTTACGTGTGTCGTCTGGATCAATACCTCAACAACTTGATCAGAGATGTTGGTAAAAATTATATTGACAGTTGACGTTGGCTGTCAACTTGATCAGAGATGCTGATAGAAACTATTTTGACAGTTTGCAGTAGTTGTGACAGCTGCCACTGCAAATACTATTAACTTTTGGTGAAATGTTTATCCACTAATTTCTGTACATCTGCATCTGCATATACGACTTATATGAACATATCCTTAAAAATATGTTTGTTTATTATTTTCAATTGCAGACGGGTCTTTTTCAAACATGGCGAATGTAATGTTGTTCAAGGCAATGTTACCAATCGAAGGCGAAGGTATGTACAGGTGAGTCGCACGGCTATACTGTCATCGGTTTAGTCTTTGTAACTTTGCTTTCCCACTTCGCCAGGATATATACACAACGTTAGTGAACGCACAATGGCGCTGGACGCTACTCGTGTTCGCGTTTAGTTTTGTTCTGTCATGGACGGCGTTTGGTGTTGTTTGGTGGGCGATAGAGACCACACATGGTGACATCGGTTATATGCACCTACAAGCGACAGACCCTGAAGCAGCTCACAATATGACCTTTAACATGTGCGTAACCGAGATTAAGAGTTTCGCATCGGCATTCCTGTTTTCAATCGAAACGCAATTCACTATAGGTTATGGTTCTCGATACATGACAGAGGAGTGTCCCGCAGCCATCTTAACAATGTGCTGCCAGTGCATAACCGGCGTCTTCATTCAAGCATTTATGGTTGGCATTGTGTTTGCGAAACTTTCGAGGCCAAAGAAACGCGCACAGACGTTACTGTTCTCACGGAATGCGGTCCTCTGTCATAGGGACGGTGTGCCGTGTCTGATGTTCCGAGTGGGCGATATGAGGAAGAGTCACATCATTGAGGCGCATGTGAGGGCGCAGATCATTCGGAAGAAGGTAACCAAATGAAACAGTCTTATGGATTCAGATGTAAGAAATGTCGTCCTTTATTCCAGGTGACAAAGGAGGGCGAGATAATGCCTTTCTATCAGCAGGAGCTGACAGTTGGTGCTGACGGTGGCGAGGACAGATTGATGTTCATTTGGCCAACGACAATTGTACATAAGATCGATCGGACAAGTCCGCTATACAAATTATCTGCAAAGGATTTTCTCAAGGAACGCTTTGAAGTCGTCGTCATTTTGGGTATACAATATTTAGATATGTGTTCTTGGGACAAGACTAATCCGTGTGTTTGTTTAGAGGGTGTTATTGAGTCGACTGGTATGACAACGCAGGCACGTACTAGTTACCTGCCGTCAGAGGTTATATGGGGACATCGGCTCGTGAATGTCGTCTCCCTCCGGCAAGAGACCGGAAAGTATGAGGTTGACTTTACTCTGTTCAAAAACACGTACGCTGTTGACACGCCACTGTGCAGTGCCAAACAATTGGACGAAGTCAAGGCGAAGTTTACTGAGAAGATCAAATCGAGAATGGGTAAGTTGCAGTTGAAAGTGAAAGGTGAACGAATCGGTGAAGCACAGATTGAAGATGGATTTTATTAAATTAACTAGCTAAAATTCGATGGGTGGACTTCACCTGTTCTTCCACCTTCCAATAAAGTCGCTGCAATTCCAGACGAAGCGAATGCCAATCCAATTTGGGTTACTGATCGTATGGTCGCTAGAAGAAGTGAAAGTAAAAACATTCCACCCCTTTCATTACAAACAGCAAGCATGATTGTATCATATATTTAATCTTGGAACATTTGACCGCACAAATGCATCCAATTCCAGCTCCAGCTTTACATGAAACCGATCTCGAGTTCGGAATCAACAAATCGCATTCATATTGCACATCGTTAGTTTTTTTAAATAAATTACATTGACAGTTGAGGCTAAATACCAAAATTCTCTTTACAAAAGCCTGTTTCGAAATGCCCGGAATGCCGTGAGCGGATTTGTATTAATTCAGCTCAGCGAAGCCTTTCAACTCTAGTACAATAATTTTGTTAACATGGTGCCGAATTTATTTCTTAAAAAAATAGTTTTGCTGTCGGACAAAGTTTTTTTCAATAAATTTTCTTAATTTTTCAATACGTTATTGACTTTAACTACAAAATTTTATTAAAATCGACTAAAAAATAAAAAATACACATTCTAAATGTACCATTTTTAACAACTTAAATGTAGAAAATTAGCTACAATTCTTGGAAAGTGACGGCACTCATTCTGAACGCTTGTTGCTTTATTTTCTACAGCACATTGTACTCACATGCCGGTTTTTTTTTTTTCATTTCCAGGACGCACGCTCTCCGCCGATGTCTTGCCCCAAATACCATCAGCTGCCTCCCTAGATCCAGGTAGTGACGATTCATTAGACTCCGGTCGTTTACATATCCGTGCAAATGCTCCAAATACTACTTTGCCCTCCGAAGAAGGTAAATCCATTAAAAATATCTTCAGTAAATCAGTATTGCTGCCACCAATTGGAGCATCAATCAACAATATTAATGAAAAATCAAAACCAGCACCCAGAAGGTTGTCAAGTAAACAGAATAAACTACCACTCGATTCAATTCGCTAAAATGTACTTACCTAACGCAAAGTTAAAACAATCCGCCATATAAGAAAATGATTTTCCTCCTCGAAAATCTTTTATACTATTTTATATTTAATGTTAAAACTTACGGAAGAAATATTGTTTTGTTTGTTTTTAATTTGATTGCAAAGAAAGTCCACGCATATTCAGTTTTCAGTTGACTTTCTGTATATTTTAAATGCCTATACCTTAAATAAATTATGTATTAAAAGAATACCGTGTTGCATTTTATTGGATTGTTAGGGAAAAAACGGAATTATTGAAACTTGAAAAGTAACCTCAATATTAATGGTACTTCCCATATAAACCATTTTGGTTTGTTCGAAAACTTCTGTAACGATTTCAAAGAAAATTGGTATTTGAGCTTAGGTAGGTGAGGTTAACATGACTGCAAACTGTTTACTACTGTACGGAGCTCAAGTATGGCGTTATAGATTTTATGAATCTGTTTACTGATTACCAAAAAATACTCCAAATTGTGTGTTATATATTGAAACTGGTACTCCACCTATGTTCTTGCGTACATTGGGAACACACTTCAACTACGTTACAAAACTACGCGAAATGGATGAAACGAGATTACCAAACATAATACTGAGAAATGCAATAAGAACTAGCGGAAGTTTATGCAATGTATGGAGGAAAATTGCAGCGGAATGGAATTCGTAATTCAGACAAATGAACAACCGTCTTCTTTAAGAGAGGAATTTAATTTGATGTCGGCCAAAGTGGGTCAAATATCGTATAAAAGACATACTGAAGATGCTAGACTATCAGCTACTCGAAAATATATACTTTCTCAACTGCTACTATGTGGACAAAATCAGTACGATCTTTAAAATGAGAGGTGAGATAGTTTATCTAAATTGTATACCCTATCGCTCCGATCTACCAACACCCTGCGAACGTAACAACATGAGAACTAGGGAAGATGTGTTCCAGTGTTGTTATATCGTGGGACGTATCCCTTTTTGTTGGATCTTCGATGTCTATGAAGTGGGGTAAAGGGAAAAGGCACGAAAACGTGGGTTTTTTAGGAATCTCAAACCACATTAAAACTATAAATTTTTGTTGCAATTCCTTCAAAATATCTACATTTTACCATTAAAAAGTGTCCATAAGAAACCAAGAATAGTCACAGATAGGTATGCCAACAATCTGCTATTTTAATACTGAAGGTTAATTTAATATTATTTTTTTCTCCGTGTAGTACAAATTTTACTTTAAAAATTCGAATTTTGCGCAAAAAAGTATCGTTGGATTTTTAAGGGAATTTAATGACTGTGAAATGGGAAAAATGACTACGGTTCGTGGCATAAATGAAGGGAGAGTCCTAACAACACTGATGTGATCCATTTTCTGGCAGTTTGCCCAATTCTGAAGGAACTACGAGTTATGATATTTTCAAAGGACACTCTAGAAGAAGGTGGAGCCTTAAATATGTTAAACTGTGAAAATGGATGGGATGTTCAGGATGTAATAATTATATTAAGGGTATTCAATTAATCTCATAATTTTATGCAGCTCGTAAATTCATACATTTCTGCAGTGCTTTAAGTGAACACACCTCGGAAATGTCATTTCGTAAATCGCTGCGAATAACGATAAAGCAAATATTTTTTTAATTAAATTCTTACCGTCATTGATGCAACTCTAAAATATTGAAAAGAAATTCACACAACGCGGGTAACGCTTGTCACAATTTGACATTTGTACATTTGTGTAACTTTCCGCACTCGATTTCCGAGCCTAATTGATCGCGGAAAATTATGAGGCCTGCGTAAACTATTCCCCATACAAAATCTGACAGTTCATTTACGAGGTGGTAAATATCTGCAGTTTATGAGGTTTATGCGGGTTTTACGCGTTTAAGTGAATACCCTTATTGTCAACCTGGTAGACGGCCTTAGGGCAAACCAAATAGGCTTAGCTATTTAATCATTGTTAATTATATCAATTTGAAATAAAAGTTATGAATAAACTACAAAAACTAAACTCCGAAAAATCGAATAACGGTACTTTTGAAATTTGGACATGTCTCGAAAAAGGTCCATACGATAGCAATAGCAACAAAAATTAAGTTCTAAGGGAAGAGCAAACTCAGTTTTTGTCTATATTATCGTAAAATGGATTTTTGAAAAAAAGATTTTTTTTTAAATTTCGTTTTCTTTAGTTTACCGGAAAACGGTGATGACGATTTGGATCAAAATACAGACTTAGAGTAAAATTGATGTTTCCAAAATTATTGCGTCCTTAATTTTCAATTCGAATCCCCGAAAATGTTTATCTTAAAAACTGCTCATATCTTGAAAGCCCCCGATTAAGATAAAACTTTAAGAACCAAGGCGCTGTGGCTTAGTGGTTAATGTGTTGGACTACTAAGCGAGGGGTCCCAGGTTTGAGTCCCGCAAAAACCCAAAGTCCAACTTAGGGTTTTTCCACTGCGCCACCTCTCGCAAACGTCTGACAAACATCCGAGAGTATAACTGTCTTTAGAGCTTCTCAATTATCCGTTTGGAATCGGAATGAAATTGTAGACCCCTTCCATTCGCTCCAAAAATGAAACTCACACAAAACGAATGGTTGTGAGAAGTTAAGCCTTGGGTCCCTACGGACCTGTTGCGCCAACTATTGTTATTATTTAGCTTGAGCAAAACTCTATATTTTATCCATATAGGTCAATATGTATTATTTTTGCTCGTCGCTGACATTTTTAATTTGTTTTGGTTCGTTCACCCATTTTGCTGGATAAACTCAGCTCCCAGCCGAAATCAGAGTGAGTAGATTTATTTAATCGTGCGCACGAAAACAGTCGTAAAAACTCACACGCTTGCGGAATCGGAACAATCGTGTGCACAAAAAGAAAACTCACTCTTGCGGAATTTGGCCCCTGTACTCAAAAATCTTGTTAAGCGTGAGACCTTATAAAATAGTACACTAGGCGCTTACACATAACTCTCAAACCAGAACTTTCTAGAATCGCATGTAACTTTTAAAAAATCCTATTGTTATTGATATAACTGCCATATTAGATACATCCAAAATTTTATTTTATCTAGTTCGCTTCTCAGATTTTTAACTACGTACCTAATAAAATAAGAAAACAACCAACCGAACTTTCGATGAACGAGAAAGTTTCGTTCGATCCAGTCGTGCACTTTATTTATAAATATTTATATTATTTTATTTCTTGTGTTGTATAAACAAAACAATGTATTATTTTCTGAAGCAATAAAACATACACAATAAACATAGAAAAAAAAATTAACAAGTAATTTAAGTATAGTAAAGCAATAAAGACGTTGTTCCTTATACGGTGGCACACACACATAACAGCACGCTGCACCATCGAGGCTTGCTGCATTCCACAGTATGAGTGTGCTGGTCAAGTTTCCTTTCATCAAAAGTACCGCTGCCGTTTTGATACAGATCACAGAAATGTAGGTCGCAATCGCAAGACGTTTAAAGCTGGATGAAGTATAGAACGGAACTCCGATGAAAGGACATAATGTAATTGTAAATTATAAACAACCATAACCAACGAATGAAATGTGATCTTCTGTTGTGAAGCCTCTCCATTTGGGCCATGAAACAGGTACTCTTTCCACAGAAAAATTTGTATTTAATATACAATATCGCAACAACTGTATCAATCGAAATCAACATGGACAGGGTATACTTGATGTTTGACGACACTTAGGTAAAGCCTGATCATGTACAACAAGCCATAAAATTGTCGCCCAACTGACACTTTAAGTCCGCATAAGTTAAGTTGACGTAGAATGACAACGTTCCATCAACTAATCATAAATAAAGTATTTCCTATCTCTCCGAACAATGTCTCATCTTCCCCGCCATAAACTATAGGTATGACGATTTGGTTTTTTTTTATTTATTTAAATTTGGTCAAAATGTCGAACAGACAGCTTAATCTGCACGAAAAGTAGGGTAAATAAATTACTGCTTTGACACATCTCCTTGTCACTGTAAAAGGTGTATCAGCCCATCCATAGGCTATCTACATTTGCTCCAATCAAAAAGTCAATACTGTCAACCCAGTAATCCATCATTACAGAAATTTCGTATCCGATCGAATATTAACTCATCTTCCATCAGCGCACCGTCAGTCGCCACCGTATGATGACAACGAATCGCTCCGCATGTAGCTCGTTATTCAATTAGCCGGTGATTACGAATGATAGCGGTTGCAGTGCTGCGCAAGTGTTGGCGCAACGCGACATCGGATAGCTTAAAAAATAATATAAAAGCAGTCGATTTGTCACCCTGAAATGGAAGCAAAGTTCACACCAACTGATTCAGTACACAATGCATAATTTCATCGGAGGGCAGACGGAACTAGCCACACAAGGAAGACACACATTGAGGGATGAAACACTTGGTACAAATTGCAACACATTTTCAATTATTCCAGCAAAGTGTTGGGTCTGTGGCAGCCACAACTGATTTATTTAAATTTTCACGGACAAGGTCGTAATTTGTACAGAAATAATGTGTGTACTTCCGAAAAAGGGTAAATGTTATAAGCGCCAGAAAAAGGATGTAAAAGGATGCATTTGTTCCGAGGGTCCAGGTGATAGTACTTTAATAATTTTGAAGTGTTTTTCCTTAAGTAGAGTCACTGACTGAGGAAGGACGGAAGCAAACATGAAATCGATGACAAATTCCAACGGGAGCACTGTGGTGAAGACAACAACTCTGCAATAGATATTGATCACTACCTCACAAAAGTATGCAACAGATTTGCGGTTATTGGTGTACACCTGTAATGAAAGTCTAGAAATATGCAATTATATCAGCTCTAAGCCACAAGATATGCAACATTTAAAATTCCCTAGAAATATTTTACGTGCGAAAAACCTGACGAAAGTTTTCAGGGCTACCATGAACAGTGTTTGTTTGAAAGCCTGTTTTACGTGAAAACTAATCGTTTTTGATTTTCGATTAAAATTGTGGAAATAATATACGATTCTAGCTTTTACGTTATAAAATGTTTATTATTAAATGTAGAGACGATCTACTAACAAAAATGTTTCAACTCCGTAGAGAGATGATTGCAAGAGAGAGAAAAAAATAATACAAGAACGGAAACTGACCTATGCAGTAGAAAACTTGTGGTAATTGTTTGACATGAATCATAGTTCAGTGGAGGAGTAATTTCACCATGTTTATGTCCGGAATGAGGTTTTAATCAATTTAGAAAAACAATAATAATGCTTGACATAGCAATGTAAATTTGACTGAACAAAGCCAAATCAACAACACCTTCATTACGGTGAATAAGGGCAAATGGATGAAAAGTCTAATCGAGTTGCAAAGCGGAAAATGAAAATGACGGAAATTTTACCAATTTAGTGACCTGGCTTATACACAAACTATTGAGAAGCTAATAACACACAGCATTGCATTTTGGTACAATGTTCCCAAACAAAACAAAAATCAAGCGAATGTGTTTCAGCTTAAGGCAGTGAAAGTGGTTCTTAACTTTTTGCCTTCATCTATTTATAAATATATGCAAGCAGCTGTATCGTTGTTAACTCTTTTACATTTGTAAGTCCTCTAGGTTACGTTTTTATATAGAAACTAAATCAGAAATTGTCAAACTTGTGTCTTTTGAAGAAAAGATCAGGAGATCTACAATGATATTTTCAACTCGATAGATTTCAACAATCATGTTGACTTTGGTCTCCGATTTTGGAGGATGTTCTTCAATGACGAATAATAGTAAGGAAACTAAGGAACGTTGTAAAGGGTTTTTCATTAAGGACTTGACAATTTCTTTTAAAAATAAAATGCAAGCTACCTACTTCAGATATCTCGGTCAATAGACGGGTCCGTTTCTTGAGATAACACGTTCACCGAACTGAGACTTCAATAACTCGATTGTTACACCCACTGGTGTCTTTTGGTACCGTCTTGTTGGAGCCTCATACCACTGATGTCCAATTCATGCAATTACTAAAAGAAATAACTTTCCAATATGACTCTGTAGCGAATACCACAAAACGTAAAAAAACATACTCAATGACGCCACCACAAAGTGTCTTCTTGCGGATGAAGAGCTGTTTCATGAAGCACATGAGGGTTCTCAACTGTAAGCCGAAGCCGTTTAACCAAAAATGCGCTTCATCGCTGAAAATTGAAAAGTGGCGTTCTTAAAGTTGCGACCATCGACTCGGAATTTCGGTAGTAAATTTTAATCATTTGTAAACGTTGTTCCTACAAGCACTTCAAAATGATGAAAATCCTTGATTTTACTGAATATTTTGACACTGACAGTTCGGTAAGGGTGCGTTCACACTGAAAGTTTGAAGTTGTCCAGTCGCTAATGAAAGGCCCTTAATATATTTATGTGACCTTGATAGACAAGTCATATATAATTGTATAGTAGACTCAACCGGTCATGGATTGGATGTGACCTGCCTAAGTTATCGAAATGTATCTCAAGGCTGAAGGGCACTTATTTCATAGGCCGGTGTTCCAATTTCAAGACTTCTTACAGAATCTGCCTGCAAGATACCTACGCAACTGATTTGAATCCACTACAGCCCTGTCAAGAAACACCGACTTTTTGTTACCTTTCTACGAGATTTGTCAAATTAGCCCATTCACCCGAAATCTGTTTTATTAGCACAAACCATCGAAGGGCCACAACGTTCAGAGAAGAAGATGGGGGCTTACGTAGATAATGTAAGCATTTTCATTCCACCTTCTATACATCTTGAAGAAAGCACAAGACAACAAGAAAGAAGACTCATTTCGGCAACTTGTATTCTTTCGTGGTGTACTGCAAATATAAAAGACCGAAGTGGCCAAGTCTTAATTGTAGCACAAAGTTCGACAAAACTGTCTCAATATCGACCCTTTGGAAAAAAAAACTCAGTATGCCTCCTCCTCCATCAGATTCAATGAAACTCCACTAACACGTAGAGTTAATTGCAAACCAAAACATTTTCAAATTTAAAAGATTTTCTTTTCATTTTTATTGTCTACATCATCTACTATCGTCATCATCATCCATCATCACCATCAAATATCATAATTTCACATAATATTAAATCAATTTTCAGCTATCACCAAATGACATTTATACACACTCGTCTCGTGCACTCTTTTCTATACTAATTAATCTTGCGATATCCGTTTTTAACAATTCATTGCTGAAATTGTTCATTCCTTTTCTTTTTCTTTTATACTTTATATTACAAAATTCATTTGGTTTCTCGCTTTAATATGTATAAAGTTTTTTTTTATAAATAATAACTTTGAGATAATTTGTTTGTTTACATTCCTAATTTAGGCTATTATGTATAATGTTCTTTATACAACAATTTATATTTATTTAATAGATGCTTTGTTTCATTGTCCCTCAATGAAATAGAAAAATAATATAAATTCGTTAACAAAACACTTGATACAATACAAAAATTTGCATAAAGCATTTTTTTCTTTCCTTATAAGGTTTGTTTTACCACTTCTATATTTTTTTAAATAAATTAGATACATGTATATTTTTTTTGTTTAAAATTTCATAAAATTTTATAGCGGCTGGTTATTCTTTGAATATAACGGGTATATGTAGTGTATTCTAAATACAAATAAAGTCAAGTGGAAAGTGTATGTGCGTAAGTGGTTTTTGAAATAAAATTAAAATAACAATTTAATTTGTTTTACTTAACTTTACACATTAAATATTAAATAATATATATATAGTGGATTTTCGAGAAGAAGATCAATTTAAATAAACAATATATATGGCGGACTATATTTCTTGTTGTTTAGCTAATAAAATATTGAAGTTTGCCTTGCGGTCGTCTTTTTTGTGAATTTATCTAATTTATTTGGAAAACAAGTATCAGCAAATTGAGTCGAGTGGTAGTTGATTTTGTTTAATTGACAATCGTCTCGGTGCCGATTTTGATTTTGATTTCTCATTAATACTATTGATCGATGCTCCAGTTGGCGGCAATAATACTGAATTACTGGAGAAATTGTTATTGGAATTACCATCGGCATCTTCGGTGGGCAAGGTACCATTTGGAATAATTGGACGCATGTGTAAACGACCGGAGTCTATTGACTCATCACTGGCTGGATCTAGGGAGACGGCCGATGATATCCGGGGCAAGATACCGGCGGAAAGGGCGCGTTCTGTAAGTGGAATAGAAAATGATTGTGCATTAGAAAAAATTGCTGAAGTAAAGCAAAAGTTTTCCAGAATCAGTGCTGTCACTTTGCAAGAATAGAAACGAATTTACTACACTTACTCATAAAAATGACACTTTTTTAATGCCTATCGATAAATTGCGAACTTCAATTCAAGCGTTTGTTTGTATTATTTAAGCTAATTGTGAACATAAATGGTGTGATATTGTCGGGAAGAATTTGAGCACTGTCATCATTACATATCCTAAGCTACTTGACACAAATCAATATAAAAATTGAGTAAAAATCATTTTAATGTCGATATGGCGTTGCTTTTGCAATAACTACTCAATCACTGGCTCTCAACAAAAAAGAACAACCTTTACATTTAAAATAGTTTTCTCAGTTGCATTGTAAAATGTCACGACTAAAATACAAGATATGTTTAATCGTTGTCCACTGTGCAAAGCGGAGATTAAAGCCTATGTCTGACTAATTTTGGACTGCTAATGGGATAGAACGATCTGGAAATGCAGTCAGTTTGAGGTTAATGTCGATCCTTTTGTGGGTTTCCTAAGTTCAAACACTGTGACAGAAGAACAGCATGCAGCACATTTTGACTTAGGTTTGATTTCTTAATCTTAGCGTTTGGCGTTGTTGGCAGCAAATAAGAGTAAGCCCAGTGATAGGACTGGAACTAGCAAATACGTATGCCGTAAGTAGTTTTCAATTGAATATCGACTTGAAGGGGTACTCCTCTTGGGATGAGAGCTATTCCAAGGATTTGGGCTGTTTAAAGTTTGATTATGTGTCCACGAACGGGATGCACGCAAAAAAATGCTGTCACAAACAGCTGGTTCACGGATAACGCTTTTAAGTCCCTTTTCACAAGTCACTTTAGTTTCCATCTACATCGAAGCATCGTAATTAGAATGTAGAATTTCCCCAAACTTACCCAGTCCCGATTTGCTGTTTTTACTAAACTCCGCCTTGACTTCGTCCAATTGCTTGGCGCTGCACAGCGGCGTGTCAACATCGTACGTGTTGTTGAACAGAGTATAATCGACTTCATACTCCCCAGTCTCTTTGCGGAAGGACACGACATTCACGAACCGATGTCCCCATAAAATCTCTGATGGTAGGTAACTGGAACGTGCCTGCGTTGTCATACCAGTCGACTCAATAACACCCTCTAAACAAACGCACGGATTAGTTTCTCTCTAAGAGCACGAATTAAAATATTATATACCCAACATGACGACGACTTCAAAGCGTTCCTTGAGCATATCCGATGCGGATAACGTATACAGCGGACTCTTCCGATCGATCTTATGTACAATTGTCGTTGGCCAAATGAACATCAATCTGTCCTCGCCACCGTCAGCGCCAACTGTAAGCTCCTGCTGATAGAATGGCATTATCTCGCCCTCCTTTGTCACCTGGAATAAAGGACGAAATTTCTTACATCTGAATCCATAAGACTGTTTCATTTGGTTACCTTCTTCCGAATGATCTGCGCCCTCACATGCGCCTCAATGATGTGACTCTTCCTCATATCGCCCACTCGGAACATCAGACACGGCACACCGTCCCTATGACAGAGGACCGCATTCCGTGAGAACAGTAACGTCTGTGCGCGTTTCTTTGGCCTCGAAAGTTTCGCAAACACAATGCCAACCATAAATGCTTGAATGAAGACGCCCATAATGCACTGGAAGCACATTGTGAAGATGGCCTCGGGGCACTCCTCTGTCACAAATCGATTACCATAACCGATAGTGTGTTGCGTTTCGATTGAATACAGGAATGCCGATGTGAGACTTCTAATCTCGGTTACGCACATGGTGAAGTTCATATGTTGGGCTGCTTCGGCATTTGTCGCTCGCAGACGTATATAATCCAGATCACCATGTGCGTACGCTATCGTCCACCACACGAACCCAAACGCTGTCCATGACAGTAGGAAACTAAGCGCAAACACCAGCAGGGTCCAGCGCCATTGTGCGTCCACCAGCGTTGTGAATATATCCTGTGAAAGCAAAAAGAGATTCTAAATGAATACTTAGAATTCGTCTATCGACCGCCCGCATCCAGTGGTCCTCCATACAGATACACAAATAAATGGAACACTAACATGAGGAGGGTTATATCCTTTTTGTAGTTTCTGTGTTTTTTGTTTTGCAAAAAGGATATAATCCAAAGGATAAAAATAAGGAAACGATATTATCGGAGGTGTATGGACTGGGCGTGGGAAAGTAATATCGCGAGATAACAAACACGACAACAATGAGAGTAATCCTGCGACTCACCTGTAGATATCTTCGTCTTCGTTTCGCGACATTTCCTTGAACAACATTACAGTCTCCGTGCTTGAAAATGACACGTTTTCGGACACGCCGCGAAGAGAAACGTGTCTGACGGTACCTGCAATTAAAAACAAAACAACAGTTCAATTGAGTGTGTGGGATAGTGACCAGAATAAGAACAAAAGAGGAAAAATATTAATTATATTCACACGAGGATCGTTTAGGACAAAGGACTCTGCTAAGTGGATTCATAATTGTATCACATTGTAAAGTGTGGGTTGATTGCTTATTCGAATGTAGCTGGAACGTGATAAAACACAAGTTGGTGGATGAAATGTTGCAGTTAACTCCATTTTTGAGTGATACCGTGAACACATTTTTAACCTTCATATTCAATATTTTCTAGGTCACAATAGTATGGAACGTGTTGACAATGTGAGCTCGTAAAATTTAGATTGGCTTCTAAAAATTATTGTTGGTATCGCTCATTAGCTTTAGAGTAAACCGTAGTTGGATTAAGCGGGATTAGGCTAGTGTCAACTACATGAGCAAAAGTTCACTTGAACCATTCGGTTGAAGCAAAAGTTCACTTGAACCATTCGGTTGAACCATCGAAATGCACAACTTATCCTATTATGACCCATCAATTGATAGCAAATCCAAAAATCCAAAATAAAGAAGTTTGACTTTAACTGGATCGCACTGACTTATAATTTCTTTTGGTACCTACTTTCATATTACTGTCAGATACAAATTACGCCGCCCCCGTGAGACCCTCAACACGCAGTCCTGGCATTCCACAGGGCTCCGTTTGGGCTCCTGTTCTTTAGACCCTCTCTCAGACGAACAATAGTTTTTCATCAGTTAATTATAGTAGGATTGTGTCAGCTTGAAGTAGTCTCAAAAAAATGTCCAAAAATTCACTTCAAACCTCTGAAATGGGAAACTAATCAGACGCACAATTTCGATAACTTAAGCTGGATTACTATGCCTCAACCCACCCCTAAAACCGATGATGAATTAAAAGTCATAAAAACTTTAAGATCGTATAAAAGCAGTGCCATCTGTAACTGATCTTTCTCATCTCCAGTGATGGAGTTATCTGAGACCAAGAGTTGTGTCGCTAATTTTGGGGGCTGAACCGGTGACCTATACATGTGGATCTGTGGGGACGCAGAAAAAGTGTGAGGGTTATTACTATTTCTATCTATTTAATAGCCCAAAGCGTGATGGTTGTTGCTTAGTGTTCCGAACTACTGAATAAAGGTCTTAGCTTCGACCACCGGGAAAACAAAAATTTAATTTTTTTTACAACGTCAGAGGGTATCCAAATTAGTATGATGAGAATGCTTCCAACTTCAGCTACAAATAAATAATCACGCAAGTGGAGGATGAGAAGCTATGACAAGGGTGTATATTTACGGACCTGTTGCGCCACCTTTTTATTTGTATCTTTATATCAACTTCAGAAGATTTAGGCGAATATAGAAAAGGTAGGGCCTTGTGACACCCCAAACAGTGAGTAAACGGCTGTCCACTTGAAGATAAACGTTTACTGAAGCGATGTTCAAGAGATCCATCACAAATTCTACAGAGGTGATCGCAGCCATTAAACATTAAGTAATTACAGTCTTTTTCCCGTGTCTGAAATACTAGATTTCCTTCAACTTTAATCGTAAATAGGTATAGTTGATAAAAAAATTTTAAAAATATAAATTAAACATGTTTTTTTTTTTTAAGTAGGTATATTTGATATAAATTTTTCTAATCGTCAAATTTAATTTCAAATTCAGAGTAGTACCAGATAATATTGGCCCATAAAAACTGTCTGCTCTTTGACTGTGACATATAACTTGTTCCATTCATAAAATCTCAACTGTACAATTCAGAGGTCAATTTAGTTTAAATAAAAAAATAAATAATACATTTTTGATACTAAAATAAACAAAATAATTAAGTTACTAATCTAATATGAAAGCTGAAAGGTCTAGACAGGTGACAGCTTTCAATAAATCATATTTCTAGTGACTTGCTAATGGTGCAAGTTTATATAAAAATTACTTCGCAGTATGTCAGTCAGGGTTTTGAAAATATTACGAAAGAAACTTGCTGCACGGGAGTGACTTTATGCCGTAATTAGTTGCTGATAAGATCGATTAATTACTATAGTTACTAAGAATTTTTATTGTTGTTTGTTATTGTTGACGGTCATAGATCATAGTCTCAGTGAAACGGTTAGAAAATGTGTGCATTTGCAATTTTTTTTTGCTAAGCAGATACTTGTTAAAAGAAGTCTTGTGACTTGCTACATGATTTTCTGTAAAAAGATTTATTTATCAAATCAATTGACAAAGAGGAGTTTCAGAAGAATAAAAGAAAAATATATAAAAATATAATTACGTAGGAGCTAAGAAGAATGGGAAAGTCAAAGTGTATAGATCTACCCTAATATATTTTTGGCTGCAACTTGACGTCAGTGACTTTAACTGACGATCGTTGGACATGGGTAGGAGAACGCTTTGTGACGATGGATCCCAACCATTACTTAAGATCTCCATTTAAAGTTCGACCTCCTTCAAGACTATTCTGCTAAATCAGCACGTAAATATGTACACATCAGTTTGATTTTAACTATCTCTAACCGACGATCATAAAATATTTGATCGCTGTTGCACAACAAATTATAAAATGATACTGAATTGACGTCAGTCGTCAGCACTGGTTCCTGTTCACATAGACTCCCTATACGAAATGGCAGCTGCAGGAGTCATAGTACAAGTTGTCAAATGGTAAATAATTGAGATTCACAGATCTTGGATCCTTTGATTTGTTCCAAAAACAACAATTTAAGAAGCTACATACGAAGGAGTTGGATGCATAAGTAAAGTCCTATAGAAAGGCGTAGTTTTTTGATATTTTGATCACTGCTCGCTCCAAATTTTGTAGAAAAAACTATTAAGCATATTAAATTAGTAAGATCACAACCGATCATGTCAAGAAATCAGAAAGAAAGCGACTTATGTAAATAAGAATTCTATGGCAAAGTATAAGTCCCTGTAAGGCTGATCATGATAACCGCGATCATTGATCTGTTTGAGGAACGGATCACCTTCAAACTCTTTAGTAACATTTTAAGAATGTTAACAGTTTAGAAAATTGAATGTTGATCCGATTGTTCTAACGCCCTAGACCTTGTTTCTCAGCAATTTGCTGAGCATGATCGTCACGATCGTTGATCTTTTTGAGGAATCAAACAAATTTTGAATTGACTTACTGACCGATCACTAGAATTTCCTCGAAAAATATTTGAAACATCACAGGATCGTTATCAGTTTTAAAAGCTCCCCAACCATTTGCGTCCATAAGCTTTTATTTTTTGCAAATTATATTAAGAGATCAGTACTTCAAGACTATTGATACCATCAGAGCAGATCCATTGACAATCTTCAATGCAATGAATAGGAAAATGCTTTCTGTTCACCGACACAGACTTACAATCACATTGCCATGCAAGGAAAAAATGTAACAAATAACGCAAGCAAGAAGAAGAACCCTCGATTTGTCTTTTTAACGATTGTGATGCATGATCAAATAAAAGAACCAAGGGCAATAAAGAAAAACACCAAAAGGACATATAAAAGTAACCACACTAAAACACAGGAATTTAATTCACCACCACAGCATATGCGCAAGAAAGCCATTTAAATGGATGCCCAGTCCAAAATCTTTTCTAAAAAGAAAAGAAAAAAAAGAATACCATGTAGAGTAAGACTATAAAAACAAGGCGCCATCGAGAAAATGTCAGAAAAAAAGCACAATCGTATATCCTTTGTAGCCTATAAATTGACTAATGAGCTTAATAATTGTTCTAACCAATCTAAGTCGACGACT
The DNA here is from genome assembly GCA_963082955.1 of Cheilosia grossa. NCBI lineage: Eukaryota > Metazoa > Arthropoda > Insecta > Diptera > Syrphidae > Cheilosia > Cheilosia grossa. The sequence continues at coordinate 4,404,668 of OY720144.1, forward strand.
TTCAATTATTTCTAATTGCTGATCAGTCTTGTACTAATTATGATAATTTTCATCTAGTTAAGTACTGGTTGGAGAAATATATGTGCAGAGATGATAATAACTTTGAGCAACAATAACAGTCACATGTCCCATAAGGGACACAATAAATTATATCGAAGAATATGAGAGTGTGTAAAATAATTTATATTTCTGTAGTACAACAAAAGGCCGCCTTGAACAGCAGCTTAGTTAATGTACTGATAGCCCCAGTTTTGATAATGGTGTCGGACGAAAGCAAAACAATTAAAAAACATTATTGACAAATCACACACGACAGATGGACGATCTGAAAGGTGTCTTTCTCAGACATGCACTTAGATCGATTACCATAAAAGCGTCAGCCAAATGCAGCAGCAGACTAAACACACCACGAATATCGGAGCAAGATCCATTTCCGACAGAGTTAAACGTCAAATGTGTTCTGTTTTTGAAGATCACCTGTTTCTTTAAATTGCAAACTAATTTTTAGCAAGTATCGCGTCTCGGAGTGTTGACAAATTGTCCGTTGTAAGAGTGATCACTTTCTGTGGAACCGATCGCGATTCAAAACTGATCGTAGCATCAACTCGCCTTGATCAAAAATCTGAATATTCTTATCAATATTTTGACTGGAAGCACACATGTTCTGCCGCTGATAAGGGCGTGCAGGCAGAGTAGCCAGATCTGTACGATCGGAGGAATTTAGCAGCGATCGCTAATAAGTTTGTTATGGTTAAAAATATTTGTTCGGAACGTTGCACAACTTTTCCGCAAAACAATGATTTCCCAAGACTTTTGGTTTTCTTTTAATTTAAATTTAAATTTTTATGTTCACCCCTACAGTTTGGGCGGCAAATTGTCTCGCTGCAATAGAACGTCATAATGATTGATGCGATTACAGTTTTGTTAAAAAATTTGATTAATGTTTAGGTATTTTCATTTTTTTTAAATGTGCTTTCGAGATGTTTTGCGTATTTGTTTTGTAATTTTGTAACTAAGTCATGGTCATTGTCAAGGGAGGATGTTTCTATAAGTCGATAGAATATGGCGCAAGGTCAAAAGTTTCGAGACTTGTATACAAAGCGATATGATTACGAAAATGAAACATTAGAGTCTGACTGATTTTTAGACTTTGTGATCATGTTCTTAAATGGAAGCCTTACAGTGGGCAGCACATTTCTCAAAGTCCTGTGCCAATAACTTACTAATAAACTGAGAAAGTAGTTGTTCTGTTGATAAATATCGAATAAGAGATGTGATCAGTATCTCTTTAAGGTTTAAACCTAAGCCCGCAACCAGTTTTTGAGGGCGTGTCATGAAATCAGGTACGGCATCAGGGGAATTCTACCATTTTGGTACCGAAGATATTATGGGTACAAATTTCCGGCTCGCAATTGCAGCCACTTTTCGACAAGATCATGTTAAGAAGATCACCGATCGTAAGGACTTTACAACTCTTTCATCAAAAATCAGAGTGATTTAAAGTTGATTTTTCGCCATTGAGTCTTTTCCACTAGCAAATTCAAGAACTACCCATACCAGATATGGTAAATGATGTCACTAAGCTGGAAATGGTAGGCGGGTTTTCTGCGAATGGTTTGAACAAGTGCGACACAATTATTTAAATACGAGCTCATTTTTGATCTGTTGTAAGCAGACTACAAATATTGCTCTCAACGATCACTGTCGATCGCAAAATAGGTAATAGGTGTGACGCATATATAGCCACAATTGCGATATTCGTTAGAAGTAGCCCATATGAGTATAACGCCGTGCGTTGCCATGATCGATATGGACGTAAATGGAGATCATAAGATTTTCACTTCCAGTGATCTGTGGATGGATCAAATCACACTGTTTAGTAGTTCACATTAGGTAAAGTGAAAGACCTCGAATCGTTAAAATTCGTCGCTTTTCTCACAGTGAATTTGGAAGATCTATGTCAGAGGATCATTGATATCTAAGAAAGCTTCGACGCAGGTAATCTGCTTAAAGAGATGTGCAACGGAAATCGATCGTTTAGCTTTAACGCTGAATGTGTAAGTCAGATAACCAAAACTAACTTTTATGGTCAGAAACGATCGATAGAGTTATTAGTTATCACGATCAGTGGGAGGATTGCTATGACTTTGTTACTTTGGCTATAATATCGCTAAATAGGAAGGTATTAGTGAACATTGAAGATAATGTTTAGTTTTTTTTTCGCTCCATAGAAGATCAGAAGATCACTATACAATCTAAATGGCGCTCGATCGCATGCGCATTGTTTTACCACACTCTGGCAGCCGTTCTGATGAGTGCTGAGTGTCAGGCGCTTGTTTTGTTCTCCAAAATATTACGAAAAATGCGTCAAACCTCCGCAATCTCAACAATATTTAAATTCATGCAGCTGACTCAAGTCAAACGCCAATTGCTTATCTGAGATTGTGTTACGGAATTCCCTCCGTGTGCGATAAAGATGTCAATGTTGACGAGTAGTTGCTATGCGGTCTATGAGGTGGCCCCCATGTTGACCCACCGAAAAATTACGAATTACACCAATGCCCAACGTCTTGCCAAACGTCCATGAGCAGTCTCGCTTCTCAATTCCTATTTTTTGGAAGGGTGCACACAATTATCTCTAGCACTCGTCTTAAAACGGACACGAGCGAATGGAACCAGCTAGAGGCATGCGTTCCACGATCGCAGCTCGTCGCCTCCACCTTGGTGATCACGACGTACTTTGAATTAAATTGACACGATCAGCAGCCGGCTGATCGTGTCGGCTATTATCATGATAATCAGTCTAAGCAAGATATTTGATTGATTCGTATCACAGTTCTGTCAGTGACTACAACCTATTGCCCGTGGATCACTGTCACTACCCCACGTCGGAATAGCCCGAAAAACGCGTCAACTAATGCAGATCACCTCGCTCCGTTAACACAAACTTGTGCTGGTTAACCGGCACTATAATTACTCGCACATTACTGTCATTAGCGTCAATTCATCAAGAGTTCCACTGAAATGATCTTGACGACACGTCAGCCACCAATTGATCGTGCGAGGATCACGAGGATCCACCAATTCACTTTACTACAACTGACTTAATCCGATAAGTCGAAGCACAGATCAGTTGTAGCAACCACTAATTGACCGGGGTGATCATGATCATGTAGGTCGCATAATTAACGTCACAGCTAATGGTTAGTCACCAGGGGTATCCCTAGCAAATGTGTCGTGATCTGAACTGATCATGCACATTACCCGCATGTTCGGTAATCACATAGTACTGCGACTCTTCGTGTTCGTTAAAACGATCGTTCAACTAACCGAGGTGATCACTACCATACACACCAAGGCCGTAACGCACTATCACTTATTCATATATGGGGGCGAAGGACTTGAATAAATTTACAAAACATCAACCACACATACATGTTCCCCATACTTTCCCTCGACGTCCAACGGTTCACCGGTATATCCATGCTTTGCACACTCGGCACTGGTCGAAAACACTGGTAAATTTTCAAATGGGTTTCACTTTCTTCGGGCAAAAACTTTATCAACGGTCTTTGCTGCTTAAAACACGGTTCATCCATTGCGACAAATCAAAATATCTAGAGCAGATTTCTACACAAAGCTCAACTCCAACGAGACGTGTTGTAAAACAAACTGACGACTAGGAAAACAACAAAAGCCAATTCTACCGAATATAAATGTTCAGTCAGCTGCTCAGCTGCGTGCTATTTCCAAACTGCGGAAAAAACGCCAAACACACACCACGCACACACAAAAATCAAATGTATCCAACTCAATGTTGGGAATTCGTCACCAAATTGCTCACTAAAAATAGGGAAACAAAATTACGTATATTTGAATAGATAAAACCGGCTAAACTGTCATTGTGTCTCTAAGTGTTTGAAGACAACAATAAGCTGTGGTGAGTCGCGGCAGAGGCATTATTTCAAGCGTTTCATATGGCATCGGAGTTTCTATTTGAATGCCGTCATAGGTGAAGAATTCCATTCGGTGGGTAGTGGTTTTTTGTTTGGCATGACATTTCGCTTGGAATTTGACTGCTAGATGGGGTGCACGTTCACGTAATCACAGCGAGCAGTTTTGCGAAGCGAGTGACACAGCAGAATTGGCCACTCCAATGGCGATTGGGTTGGTGTATTTTTAAATGCTCTGCAACGCATGCAAGAGAGACGGGTGAGACAGAAAGCTCGTGTTCCAAAATCCTTCTGTGGGGCATTCCTTGCGCGCGTGCTAATTTATTGTGCGACCGACGCGACGGGGAGGTTATCATTGAAAGTAGTTTTTATTTTGACTGCACTTTGAGACATTCAAATGAACTCGAATCAGTTCGCAGTGTGTTAAGGTTTTTGCCAGCTGAATAAGTTCCACACTCCACAGAATGAGATGAATAAAATTAAATGTGTTTTAGAGTGGAGTGTGTTGGGGGCGGGAAACTGTGGCAAGCTGGAACTTAGTTATTTCAAAGTTCGATCAGTTTGATTTTTTGTTTTCATTTTTATTTTTTTGTCAGGAAAGGGATGAATGAACTCTTAGCATTGAATATACGCCAGTGTTACATTGAAACGTGTAAAAGGGCAGCCTATATTTAGAATGAGGCTTGAGGGTCGAATTTAAAGAGGGTGTGCGATTGATGTGGTCAGAGAAGAAGGGAGTAAAGTGGGAGATACATGTGGTTTTCAACAAATTAGGTCTTATTTCAATGGTAAGAGCTTCCATAGCTTTCAATCTTCCACGACAAACCTAACTCATGATCAGTGACAATCACTAGTAGAGGAGAGAAGCGTTTTCATTCTGGGACTATATCTTCAGATTTTTTTGTGTGAAGTTTATGTAGAGAGAGAGAGAATTAAAATACACTCCGTCACTCAGGGATAGTTCAGCTGTCTATAAGTGTAAACAAATGTGGAATTGGTTCCATAGTTCTGGAGATTACTCCCTACAAACACATTAAAACTCTTTGTAATATTGCGCAAAAGCAAATGTGTCTTTATACATATATTAGTTTTTTTTTTACCTATTGTAAGTAATTTTATGTTTTGCTGTTTCGCTAAAAGTATTCCGTGTCTAATGTACTAGTAAAAGAACTTGGTGCTTAATTGCACAAAACCATTCTATTTCAATTAAATTAGATTTAAATTACATCTTAAGTTTTTTTTTCCACTGCGCCATATCTCGAGAACGTCTGACAAACATCAGCGAGTATAACTGTCATGAAAGAATTCCTTAATTTGCCTTTTGGACTTAAATTGCAGATGCCATCCATTCGTCCCAAGAATTAAAAACTCACGCAAAACGAATGTTTGTGACAAGCTAGGCCTTGTGTCCCTACAAAGCTGTTGGGCTAAATAATTTATTTATTTAAATTTCAATAAAATTATAATATAGACTGTCGGGAAATGCGGGTGGTTTTTCGACGATGAAGATTTCAATCGGTATCTAAAGTTTTTGAGACTCGTAGCAGGTCAGAAACGCCTTGATAAGATCCGACAGATGCAGCTGATTTTTGAATGACGGCTTAGCTCTCTACAAGGGTTCTTAGAGAAGGTTTTCGCTGATATTGTTAGCGACTATAAGCAGCATCAGTAGCGACGGAATGCAGAAACTTCAGCACCGAAAAATGACATGGTATAAGTAGCTGCAATTGGATCAACGATAAATCTGAATCGGTTGGTGTCTTGCTATACTTTTCTGTAAAACAGCACGATGGGTAGGGATTGATATGATCCTGTACAACGCCTGCTTACTTGGTAGTCCGACCACTTTGCTACTAAGACCCCACTGAAACAGTGATTGGCGAGGGTACTTGTTCGCCTCATCTCAGCTCTGGTGTCAGGGCCCAGATATAGATGGTAACGGAGCCTTTCACTGACTCAAATATATATATCTCTGAAGTTTTACGAATTTCGAATGTGACTTCAGTGGACTTTTGACTATTTTTGACATTCGCTTTAATAATTCTGATATTAGTTTAGTGGTACCCAGTTAAACGAAGAAGTTGTTCAAGTCAATGTTTGTAAAAAGTGTGAGGCAAAGAAAACTTCCATAAATACGTCCATACTTTGGAAACAATTTTCAGATTTAAATTTAACCCAAAAACATGACCCAAATTAGTCAAGTTGCTTCAAAAGTTATTGATTTGATTACGCATCCGCACTGAGTGAACATGCACCACATATTCGAACACACTGTATACATAAACCACAGAGTTGTTGTATGTAGAGGAATTTCCAAATGTCGTCAGAGTGCCGGTATATTTTCGGCCTGAAAACAAATGTTTTCGACTTGCTTTATTTTGGTTAGACTTCGCCATAGCTATGCTGTTGTCATTTCCAAAATAGACAGGCTCAATCTAAAAATAGCACCGCACTAGTTCAAACGTCTAGACATAAACACTCGTGTTGTTTTGATCGTTACTAGCCGTGAGACAAAAGACAACGTGAAAAGTATTTAACAAATCCAATTTCGATATATTTATATTTGGCCAGGCTTGTGTATACTAATACTATACTAAGTTCTTCTGCGCTTATGGGGATTATCCCATCGTATCCAGAGGAATCAATTTGTACCCATCACGGCTTTCAATATGATTAATTTTAATCCAGAGGTAAAAAAAAAAGAAGGCTAAATTCTGTATATAAAGTAGCAGGACATAATTGATTGTATAAACAATAACAAAGAAGTCAGCATGGGGTATAAACTTACAAACCTATAGGCAGCAGATAATTCATGGCTTTAGTTGATTTCGCCTAGTCATTGGAAGCCTCTTTAGCACTTGAGTCATTTAAGCCGAGGAAATATTGTTGAAACTATGTACTTAACAGTTAATGAATTTTGTGATTTATTTGTGGTTTTACTTTTGTTTTTGTATTATTGGAATATTATTTTTGTTTGTGTGTCGATTGTGATTTATTTATTGAAGTGGTCGATTTTTTCTTCGTAATATACTTTGTGGACGATTTTAAATATTGTCGGGAATACATTTTTCGACAAGAGCAACATAAGAAGAATTAACGCAACGGAGTTTCAATGCCCAAAAAATGTACTGATATCTCTTTCTTAAAAATGTTTCTATCATTTTTGACAGTTTTTTGACAGTTTAATTGACAAATTTCTCCTGAATAGACAGACACTAAGAGAAAGCTGGCCCGTCGTTAAATATTTTCCGGAAAATCGGTTTGTTAATTGTGTTAACGGGTTTTAAATTAACAAAAATTGACCTTACTGTGACTGTGAGCAAAAGATTTATACGACTGAATTCCACCCTCAAAAAAAAAATATATAGGTAAAGAGTTTTTCAACAGGGACGCTACAAAAGTAGAGCGACAGGGACAGCAAACGACGCCGAATTTCTTGTCGCTCTTTTGACATTTCTCTTCGGTAAGGTTTGCCATTTCATGATGGAAAGATATACGAGCCAACAACGGGTCGAAATTATTAAAATTTACTACCGAAATTCGGAGCCAGTGGCCTCAACGTTAAGAGCGCTACGTCCAATTTATGGTCATCATAGTCGTGCTAGCAGATCAACAATTGAGCGTCTAGTGGGCAAATTTGGATCCACAGGCACAGTACAAAATGTTCCCTTGCCAGTGAGACAAAGAAGTGCCCGTAGTGTCGAGAATATTGCTGCGGCTTCAGTTGAAGAAAGCCCAAATGTGTCTCTCACACGTCGTTTTCAAGCTTTGAGCATATCTGTGACGTCGTTGTGGCGAATTTTGCGAAAAGATCTTGGCCAACATCCTTACAAGATTAAATTGACGCAAGAACTGAAGCCGCTTGACCACCAGAAGCGTCGAATGTTCGTGAATTGGGCTGAGCAACAGCTTGAAAATGATTCGGATTTTCATCGAAAAATCATCTTCAGCGATGAGGCTCATTTCTGGCTGAATGGCTTCGTCAATAAGTAAAATATGCGGTATTGGTCAGGCAGCAATCCACACGTACTCCATGAGTCATCATTGCAATTTCATTGATATCCAAAACCATTTTTGTTTTATTTAAAAAAAACTTTTGTAGCGCTCTTATTGAAAAACCCTTTATATCGCTCTTTAACTGTCTCACCCTTGGCGAAATTCTGGCTAAACTCCGATCCCATAATTGTACTGAGAAAGCGTCTTTTATCAGCCTTTCGGTTTTAGAATTAATTCTAGGGCTCTACCGTTCTTCCCAAAAACAGCAAAAATTTGCATTTTCATGACTCTTTGAAAAAATAAACACAAACAACTGATTGTACGATTCGAAGGTTAGAGGTCACTTTAAAGACCTGTTGGGCTGACTAAATCGTTCTTTAAAATTGGTGATCCTCTTAAAAGACAATTTACTATTTACATCCCTTTGTAATTTTTGAAATAAAAATAACACACAACTATTTCCACGCCACATATCATTCACATCTTCTCAGATTATTTAAAACGTTAATTTCCAACGATACAACTTTCCCAAGCGAAACAAAATTCACTAAAAACGACAAAAACCACATGCGTCTCTAAGTTTTCTTAGCACAGCCTATCTTTATTTCTATACTGGGCCAAACTGCCTATATACAACTTTTCTTGTCACTTTTAAATAACACCTGCCACATTCCTTATTTTTACGGCGCTAATTCACACTTCTATTGCCGGCTGAATTCTGCCTCTAAATGTCTCGTTTTCAACTATGTAGGTACTGCCCGCTAACAGATTGATATTAGACAAAAAAAAAATATTTAAAACCTCAGCCAAAAGTTGCGGAGACGAAAATATTCATACAACCTAAAATGCATTACCTACGTCATAGTTGGCATGAATTATTTCATGCCATAGTGCGGTGAAAAATTTGAATTGAGCGAAGAGGCCATTAAAGCACCGAAGCGCAACAAATGTTTCTAATTATAAATATTTGTTACGTTTCGAAAATGCCTCCTTGTACTATTGGTGGGAGCTGGTTGACAGACCTTATAAGACTTGCAAATGACACTATTCACTTAATACTTCTTTTGTGCATTTCGAACTTCGAATAGGTCTGTTCACTTTAAGAATAAGTTTAGAATATTATAAAAAAAAAACTAATGTAGGGTATGGATCAACCAAGTAATTCTCCCAGTATCTGTCCAAATTGTTTGCCAAAAGGTTGGATATCTCCAAGCAGCTACCTGCTCCATATTTCCTCAGGGATTTCCTCCCCTAAGTCCGATAACTTTACGAAATTCGAAGAAATACCCACTACCAGCAGAAATCTCGTTTACACTGCGAGTAAATTTAGTGTTTTGAGGAATAAAACTTCCGACGAAACTACATTTCTTTCTGCCACAACAAAAACACTCCTAAATTAACCACCTACATAACGCCGATTTGTTTAATCTCGAAGACGTAGACAAAACAAAGCAATGACTAAGAAAACTCCTTTGATTTGAACCAAAAGTCACTGCTATTGACCTTGTTCGTTAATTGATGCAAATTACTCATCCAGCCCGCTGGTTGATGCAGTCTCATTTAACGAAAGCGATAAAAATTCCATCGAAAGTCGATTTCTTCCCACAACTTAATCCAATATTTCTGCGCTAAAGTTGTCATAACAATTTTAGCGGCGGCGTAACGCACGCTTCTCAAACCGAATCCAAACAAAAACAAAACATAAAAGTTCGCAGATCACGATCACGCTCTACAGGAAAGGAACTGAAAAAAGTGTTCCGCTACGACAGACCTTGACTTTTCTCAAAGACCAACAACTTTTCCCCAAAAAAAAAAAAAAACACACACACCCGTCTGATGATATTCGTTTGACATTTCTCTAAACTAGAACTGTGACACTGCTTGTTAGAACTTACTTCAAGCACTCTTCACGCCATGTTTGCTCACTTGAATGTGACGCCCGGAACACTATCATCGACAGCTGACTGAGGGCACGCTTGATTTCCGGCATTTTTAAGTAGGGCGGGTATGGGGCTCGATTCTCTCACAAGATATCACAAATTTTCAGGTATATGTATCTTTTGTTTCAATTAAAAAACCTCAAAACAATCACAAAAAACACAACACACTGTCACCGTCGAGGTTAACATGAATCCATTCTGAGAATGACCATCGTCTTATGCAACGGCACCGACACTGAACAGCAACTACACGCGGCGTGTAACTGAATCATATTTTTATTCAGAAAAATTTATCTTTTTCCTTGATATTTTATTGTATTTTTGTATTTTTTTGGCGTAAAAAGTAAATAACCTTATCGCACAGATGTCACTGGGTAAACTACTTTCAACCGGCGGCGGCGGCGAGAGTGATTTGGACTACCACTCAGCTAAAGACGGTTGGTATAGCGAAGCAACTGGGGATCCGTTCGCGACTTTTAATTACGATAGACTACTTGCAGTCGACACAGTTTTTTGTGTAAGATTGACGAGAATTGTTTTATTTTTAAACATATCTTTACAAAAAGCACACACACACTCTGGCGCACAAAATGGGGAAACTTTTTACCTGTCGCCATTACTATTTTTAAGCACCAAAAGGAAGAACATCTACGACTTGTAAGCTTTTTTCGAAATCGGTACGAGTATTGCCAAAGTGAATGTGTCGCGTGGTGGTAGTGCTGCGTCAAAAGAATACACCCGCCGAAAGGTGTCCATCTCGCGATGGAAATTTACGACTGATACCAGCTTTTGGTTGTTTGATTGGTATGAAAATTTGAGAATATGCGATATTAAGTGGGAATGTGTACCTACTGAGCACAGTGGTTAATTATCACGAAATTTCATATCTGCGGCTCGTGATAGCTAGTGCCTCTGCCTATCGTATGTGTGTTTGATTGATTCGCGGTACATTCGCTGACTGATAAATAAATCAAATAACGAAGCAATAAGTGGTCGGCTTATTGGTGCGTCACGACCGTGTTATGACAGGGATTTCAAAAAATAAAGTGACGGTGATTTTATTGGCTTAAGCCGGATTTGGAGGTGCTTTCGAAAAATCAGGGAAATTCGACAAACATTTAACGCAACAAATATCGGCGTGATATGAATTGTAATAGTCTGGTGGTTAAAACGTCCGCTAGCCATTTAAAGAGAGCCGTCTGCAATCTGAATGAGTAATTCGAGCGAGCGCAATTTGCGAGGACGGCACATGCCACTTCGGTTTGATGATTAAAACTCTACTTATAAGCTCTTCCGATGGTTGTAGTCAAAAAAACTACGAGTAAGTGCTTTGGTAGATGGTATCCTTTTCGTTCTCACTCTGAATATCACTTAACAACAAAACAAGGGACTAAAGATATGTACGATTCTAGGTCCAGCTTCTCAGAAACAATATTAACTCATTCCAGAAGTCTGAATTAAAAATCTTTCTCATGACAGCTACAAGGCTACAACCTGTCAAAAACTCGACAACTATTCTGAAGAGTGGAGGTACCCACTTGGAAACACAATTCTAGACCTCACCGAACTATGGCTTTCCATTATAGAGCGAAATAAAACTGCTTGTAGGTTTGAAAAAGGCTGCAACGCGTCTTTAAACTCATTACAATATATTGTAATCGACTGTTCTTCACGACCGTCAAATGTAAGAAAATCATCATAATAATTAATAATTGTTGGCGCAACAGGTCCGTAGGGACCGTAGGGCCTAGCTTCTCACAACCATTCGTTTTGTGTGAGTTTCATTTTTGGAACGAATTTATGCCGATTCCAAGCGGCTAATTGAGAAGCCCGTTAAAGACAGTTATACTCTCGGATGTTTGTCAGACGTTCGCAAGAGGTGGCGCAGTTGGAATTTTGCGGCATTCGAACCTGGGACCCCTCGCTTAGTAGTCCAACACACTAACCACTAATCCACTGCGCCACTGAAAATCATCATGCAGGCCAAAAATAAACGATCTGTGGCCCTACTCTGTATCTCGTTTCGAAAGTAACATTTTTCAAAAATGAACGTTTTGTACTCTCTATTTCGAATGAGATGTACTACTAGTCCTATTAAGAATTCCGAAAGTATTACAGAGTACCAGAGGATTTACCTTCGGAACGAAATAGAGACCTACTCTCTGGACTTTATAAAAAGGAAGGGTGGCTATTCTCAACATACGGTGAATTAACTGGAAAGTATGTATTTTAGGTTCAATAATAGTCTGCGTAGTTATTTCAACGCGGTTTGCACGACGACTTAGTTTGTGGATAAACCAGCTTTCTTTCGAAATGCATATTATATTTTTTTTTTTTCATTTAAACAGGGATTTTCATCTTGAAGAAATTAGTTTGCAAACCCAGCTTAGTCACGCCTCTAAGGAAATACTTCAACGCTTTGTCAAACTTATAAATTTTTGTTGACTGATCTTCGACTGTCAAACTGGCTATGGCCCGAAAAGGAATCTTAAAGTCTATGGAACAGCAACAAGTTATGGCGACAGCAATCGTGGTACCTACTTTGGAGCATAAACTGGCACACCGCAAGGCTGCACTTTAAGACCAATTATGTTAAACTTAATTACTGAATAAAAGACGGGGGCTAACTATGAGAACCAATGTTTCCGACAAGGGCAAAGTGCAAGTACTAGCGCTCTCCTCAAACCAATATGCACCGATGGCATGATGTCTACAAATCGAATCGAACAAGTTCAACAAGATATATCCCTCAGCCGGCATTTGTACATCAGGCTCCAAGCAAAAAAAATGTCTGACAGCAGCCATAGGAATTATGTTAAGTTTTTGTGAAGGAAGAAGAATATCCCAGGGCTGCCTCACAGGGCGTTTTTAAATGTTCCAAGTATTACTCCAATTCCTTTATCCAAGCACTTGTAATCTGATCTGCTGGCACCAATCATGAACAGAGTTGCCACTTTGCTGGAGCTGCAGTAGATCTACTGCATTGTTTTAGAGAATCTACTGCAAAAAAAAAACCGTAAAGTGACAACGCTGATCATAACGTATGCTGAATTACCTCTCCCAATTCCTAATTACCTCTCTCTCTGAACATCACCACTGTGATCCACAGTAGAATTGCAAGAAAGTAATCTAGCTTAAGCCATCGTGCGGGTGCATTGACATTGTATGTCATGAGCACAATAGGAATAGTAGTTCTTTCAAGAATTCGCTCGATCCATTTTTGACCTACCTATATTTTATATGGCAAATCAATGTCATTTGCTGGTGACACATTTGTCAGTGATTGAATAGGCTAACGACAATATTAAATATTCAGCATACTGTGTTTGACAGCTCTATAGGTGGGCATAATTGAAATCGTAGTACCTATCACTATGTCGACTTGTTTGACAACTCAGTGTATTTCAATTGGCAATTCGATTTTGGTCTGACATTTGGCATAAAAATAGTCGGTAGTGTGTTTGTAACTAATTGCACGTGTGGAAATTGTGTAGAACTGGTTTTTGTACATTGTAACTTGTATGCCTTTCTTCTGAGAAGTCAGATAGCTATACCCACGCTTAGAAGAAGCATAGGTAGTCATATTGACATCACAATGACAATAAGCAGTTTTACTGTGACGCGAACGTATGTTGCGAAAAGATATATTCATCGGACTTTGAACTTTTTAGAAAGCAAAGAAATTTTATTTATATTCAGCTATGTAAACAAATTTTTCACTACATTCTTACCAAGCCGAGGTTAATGAATTCTACTATCGGAACATGAATATTTACGGTACAATAAACTCGTTTTTTTTATTGCAAAATTTATAGATGCCACCATAAAGCTTTTTTGTGAATGAAAGTTATTATTCATCGTGCCACCGAAACAAGTAAAGTCTTTGTATTTTGTTTAATTTTTGTTAACATGTCAGTCTGTCATGCCGACCGAACGAACCTGCTGAACCAGACCCACTCTGTTGTTTTTATTACTTTTTTTCAAGCTGTAGCGCCATGCGCACCCGGTTTTAGTTCACATATTTATTACGAATGACGAACAAACTTTTATTTGGTTCCGCTTAACAAGTTTACAGAATTTTTAGGAATTCGCAAACGAGACAAGCCGACTAAAGCGTGACAATTCGCATAACTGGCACTTTCTATAAAAAAGATATGCACACCTTGAGACTTACTAGTAATCATTTCTAACCATCACCATCACTAAATTTTGTAGGTCACAATATATAATTCTATAATTAGATTAAAGTATAATTAGTTCGTGGAATGTATCCCGAACCCATAAAAAGTGTTATTAGTAGGTACCTATATTAATTTGAAATGTCAAAATTTCCAAATGTAATACCCACCACTAAAAGAGTACTATTTATAACCATAATCCCCTCAAAATAACAGAGTATGATATTTACTCAACTGACACTTCTCATGCAACATACTCGCATACTACGTATTTTTTAATGTCAGTTACCGAATTTATTTTTAACGCATTAAAAACTTTCCATAGCACATTGAGTGAGTGCTTGTTTGTTCCCTATTCCCGCAGCGATTCTAAAGAATTTATGCATATATCCTTCGAATGACGGAACACATAATTGTAAATGATGAAGAGATCCATTGGTGACCCTTTTAAATGCACAATGAAGAAAAGAAAATACTTGTCAAACGACATCGTTAGCTCGAGTTATACACCGTTTTATGGGGTTTTATGTTTCCCCCTTTCTGTTGTGAAGTGAAGCGGCTTCATTGAGTGCCAGTACAACGTGTCAATGGTGACAAAAAAAAAAATTAATCATTAAGTATTTGCGTATCAAATGACATTTGCAACTGATGGTATGACACCCTATTTTTAGGTTCGGGGGAATAATAAGGTAAGTGATGAGATTTCGATGGACCATCATTTTTTCGCAGTGTGCATCGGTTGAAAGTGAAGAATATTAATAGGCTACGGACTCAGCGAATTTCGAATCACAAACAAGCGAAAATTTGCCAGCGATTCTGTTTGATTTTTAATGGCTAAGCCGAGTATGCACATGTTTCGGGGCATGCATACTTCATGTATATGTTGTGAGATGATTTTACTGCTGAGATGTGGGAGTCTGTTCAAAAACTGTGTGAAAATTCAGTTGGCTCATTTGCAGTCAACTGTCTTAAAAGTTTTAGCTATACGAAAAGAGTACTTTCGCGTACGTACTTTTTAATAAATTCCTGAGGAGCTTAAGAATCGCCAAACTTTTAAGTAAATAGCCGAAATTCAGATAAATCCCAAATGATAATTTTAAGAAGCCAGTGAAAAGTTCGAATAGCCAAATCTGAGATAAATAGCCAGTGTTTGTAATACTATTGTGTAGCAGTAAATTTGGAGAAAGCCGGATATTTTCGTTCCGAAACAGCTGCGAACGAGGGTGGGTTTGTGGATCGCAACTTCATTTTGTGGATTGTGAATAAAGTGTGACAGTTCGCGGTAAAGGACTATTCACATGAGAGCGACCAACTACCTACGCACGAACGATTATTCGCAAGTTTTGACAGTTCATTCACATGATACACTTTATTTGGTCGCAGATAACCGCGAATCCGCTGACAGTCGCTGTCATTTGTCTCTATTTTATTAATAAAAAAAACTCCAAATTCAAGTTTGAGGTTAGGTTCGAACGAATGTTTTATTCGCCAGTTTGTAGAACGCGAATTGAATGATGTGGATTGTGGATTGACAATTCGCGCCAAGGGTGTATTCGTTCGCGGCAAAAAGTTTGCAATTCGAAATTACATTATTAAAACTGTTCATTTACTTGTTGTCTTAATACATTTTAATGGGATTATTAATCATCAATAATAGTAAAATGTGCAATTTTCTGTTCATAAATGCATTAAAACTGGTTTGTTCGCATTTCACCAATTCGTTCTCTCGCTCTCATGTGAATAGTCCTTAAGAATTTTAAAGCCGCTGGAAAATTTCTGTAATTTCGCTATTTAAATCAATTGAGACCCATTTTTTTTTAGATTATATGCCTTATTAATTAAATATAATGCTTTTGTGTACTTTTTCAATTCATAAATCCAAATGGAATATTTTTCAAATTCACCTACTATCGCAATTCGCGCTCATGTAAATAGTCTTTAAAAGCGATCTTAATTATAAAGCAATAAACCTGGGTGTGCGATGCTTACAGAGACCTTAAATTTTCCAAATGAGAAACTGGCGTGCATCAGAACCTTCGCCAATGGGATTTTCGTTTGTCCCGTTGGGATGTTGGGAATTGGAAAGTTCACTTCTTATTCGCAGGGAACAATCATAAACGCCTTTCCAAGTGGAATATATTTGCGAAACTGACTGTAAGAACTGATGATGAATGAGTTGTGCAGTTTGACTGAGGTGCTCTTGACAAATCGAATTAGAAGCCTTTAGAATAAAAATCAAAGTGTGTCAAAATATCACAAATATTTTCGATTATAATTTCATTTTAATGATCAATTTCTGGAGTTATAATTTCAGAATCTGGGGCTAAAACAATACTTTTTAAAATATTCCTCCAGTGGTTAAATATTGCAATTCGATCTGACTTAGCAACGAACTGATCTTTTTTCTAATTGGAGGCTAAAATTAACTTTGTTCCTTTCACTAAATATAAAATAAATAGTTCGAACCTAGGCTTATGTCTTCGCAGTCATCTATTTGCTGAACTTTTTGGGGCAAATGGAATTTTGAATATTTCCCAGTCCACCAGGAAACTATTTACTTCACTTTTAAACTTTTAATCATCATCGTGCTAATTGGCTTTTTGTTGTACCGATTTTGTCGTTACTTCAAAATCGATTGCTTTGTCAAAAATGAAACACATTTCCAAAACTCACAGCCTTTTACTTAGTCGATGATGTAGCGGCTCTGTGACAATCGCGTTGAATTTTCTTATACACTTTAGCAGTCTTTTTAAAGAGGTCTCTGTCTCCCGTAATCAAAAGTGAACAATGCTCCAATTGAATATGTGATAATCTAACGACAATTGGGCGCGTGAAGTTAAACGTAACAAGGAGCGTTTTCGTAGGGTATTCCATACACTATTTGATGTGTTGTCACTTAATTGCTGTAGAAACTCATATCCCACAAACTATGTCCTTAAATGGGAGCTTTTACATTGCTTAAATGCCACTTCTACTGTAGCAAACTTAAGATTTATCGTGGCCAAGGCTTCAGATGATCCGGACGCCCTTGTTGGTTGCAGACTAGACTGTGCAGCGGTATGAATCTCAGAAATATAGGACTTTCGTCGGTTTTATAAAATATAAGCTCAAAAACTAACGAAGCATTTCGAGAGAAAGATCCTATAAAGCTGGGTGTCTTTTACGGGTATATGGTCCAGGCTTCTACTTATCGGTTAATTTCAGTTAAAACTAAGAAATGTGAAGATTACTTTAAAACAGCTTTAAAGCAAAGTTTGTGAGTACCTTAACTGAGAGAATTTTACGTGTCCATTGTAAATGATACCTGATTGAACAATTTTCTTCTGGTAACCCTTGGAGTGAGAAAAAGAATAGAGTCACAAAGCAGTGGCAAGCTTTTATGCGAAAGTTGCCTAGCGAAATTCAATTGTAAACATTTATTTTACAAACACACACAAGTACAATATGCCAATGCTTATAGCTATTTCGAACCAAAGTTTTGTTTGTTTTAACAAGAAACAGATTGCCCATATGGGGACGTCCCCTCCACACCGTCGAAGCAGAGAGAATGGGCAATCGCCGCAAGAACTGGACAAACAAAATCGCAGCGGATGTTCCTTCAGCAAATGACAGATATTTACGTAGATATCAGCAAGCGAAGTACAAGCCCAATGCCGGAATTGACAGCAAAATATATAAATCTTCTGTCAACAATGACATATTTGAAAGAAATTCCACTTCAAACCGCACTGCACGTACTCCGTAGTACGTACTCATGCACAGTGTCCCATTGAAGGGTACTTAATGCGATTAAAGAAAATCATATCTAATTGTCATCCCCCACGGAGGCACGGTACTACATGTCATTACACCGTCATAATTTGAATTAAGATCAAGCCATTCATTCATGGTTATGCATATGTATATGCATAACTGCATGATTGTGGTAGGATATCGCGAAAGGATGTCATCACGATCTCATTCATACAACGCAGAGTCAATCTACAGTGAGAGTGAACAAGAAAAGATTCACTAATATCACACTGTTTGCGAAAATTTATTATAATTGCCACACCGACCACAGCATTGATCGACACGACGAGGCGACGTTCAAGAAAGCGTCCGTCAGCCATCACACCAGCGCACGCATTTGTGTCTGGAATTTAAATGGCTGACAAATTTATATACCCATATAGGCTTGTTGGATAGTCTCGTGTGGCGAATTGTAACTCGACAAAGCGTGAACATCTGCCAAGATGATGTATAGGCTGGCAGGTCGTCATGGTAGTCGTGATTTCCGCAATATTTTCAAAATGCTGCTGTCATTATGAATTGGAATTGGAATGGTTTGGGCCAGAGGCGAGTGGGACGTGCTGGCGGCACGGCTGAAGGGATTTAATTTGATAATGAAATAATGACAATAGTTTTGCTGATGACCTGGTTAGAGGTCGTCATATGACAAAAAAAAAGAACAATAATCATACGAAGGCGGTGAAGTACTTTGTTTTGATGTTACAGAAGCACTTTGTTTTGATGATACACATAGATATATCGGCGGGGTAAAATAATTAGGCTGCGGGGCAGTGATTAGTGTTGTCGTGATAAAAGCGGCTGGGCTGTGGGAATTTGTGCTACATTTTAAATGAATTGTGTTTAAATTCTAGCACGGAAAGTAGTCATCACAACGGGGGAAAAGTATTTAACGCAAGACCTTGCAGGTAAAAAGGAAATTTATGGATTGCTACATTCGGTCGAAATTTTGATGCCAAAATTTGGCCGAAAAAGATCTATAAACGCCAAAAAGAAGGAAATTATTCAACGCAAGAGTATGTACAGAAAAAATGTGGCTCAAAGGCAACGACGACTTAAGGTTCGGCTGAAAACTTAGAGCATTCTGCCCAAAAGGCGGTTCAAAGTAGGAACCTACCTTATCAACGCAAGAACTCTCGAACAAAATGAAGGCATATGAGAAGTGTAGAGATAACTGATACGGATATCACATACGGTTTAACTTAAACGATATGAATATAGTTTTGCAACGCAGAGCTGTCAAATTGTGTGAATAAATGAGCTCACTTAACAGTCGACGATAACGCATAGAATTTTCGTTAAAATCTTAGAGTCCTCTGACTGAAAGGCAGCTCAATCCTTCAAATCGGAAGAAAGCAGTTAGCACCCAATGCAAGAGCGCTTATAATAATAATAATATTAATAATAATAAAAATATTTCTTTATTTCAATTAAAAATATACAAGTATTAGTATTGAATGGCTTCAAAAAGTTAAATAATAGCAAATTAAGCAATATATTTTTAATGAAATAGTAAGAACATTTTGTTATTCGAATGAATAAGTGGCGAATGTACCATTAATTAAAAAGATATTAAAAAGATATGTGGGGGTAAGTCAATTTAAAGATAAACTAAAGTATCTGTGTATGAACTCCACTACCTGCCGTTACAATCAAATCATTGGGCTTATTATACACTTTTTAACTTTACTTAAAAATGTTGATTCATTTCTCTCGCTTCTTAATTCATCGGGAAGTAAATTAAATAAGCGCGAAAAAAACTGGATCTAAACACTCTAGAAACACTAACAAAATTACAGTTATTAGCTCTTAAATTTAAGTCTTCGTGTTCACTTGCAGAGCTATAACCTGCACTTTTAAAAAATAACTTTAATACATTAAAAAAATACAAAGAAGTTTTCCGTACACATCTCAAAATTTATGAATCAATAAAAATAACCCATCGGCTTGAAATTTTGTTGACATTTGACAGCTCTTCGTTCGAAAAATGGCTCCGAACAAAAGAACGATAGAAAGTACTTAACGCAAGAGCTGTCAAAAAACTTTATGGAAATTGTGGCTCACTGATACGCTAAATGTGACATCGACTGGAAATCAAGTTGAACTCATAAAGGATTTTGCAAAATTATTCAATACAGTCGCTTGCAAGTTTGCGGAACGGGATGGAAAAATGTAGTCTCTCATCGAACAGTATTTAAAGCAGTAAATCGTTACTTTGGACATTTAAACAATTTTTAGCTGGCTATATGACTTTATTTGCCATCACCTTGTTGCAAACGTGATGCTCCTTTTCAACAATTTCAATTTGTCTTAAATCCTGTCAGATATCAATTTCCACAACAATTTCAGATCTCAACAAAGTCTAAGCCCACTTGTCGGGGTCTAAATAAACTACTTAATAGTCGCATCTAAATAAACTGCCTAATAGCCGCATAAAATCAAACTCAAAGGATCATAAAAAAAATGTTTAAAATAACTTTAATTATTTACACGCTGCCGCCGCCAGTGTTAAATTTATTCACACATTTCTATACTCACCGAGTTCGTAATTAAAAGTCATTAATCATAAACGTATCAATAAAAAACTCCAACGAAAATCAATTCAGAACCAAAATGAATCATTCCTTTTTCTCGTGCGAAAGTCGACAAATTTTGACGCAAGCATTGACCTTAAACACGGCGTAGATCGTGTTCGTCTACGAGTCTTGAAATATCAATATGTTGGCCGGGTGAGAATCTAATTTTCGCAATTACCTTCTCAATAAGTAGATACATTTCGAATTAATCTTGTTGCGTCATAGAAAATACTAAATGTCGATGGTGCGCCCCCTACATACCCAGTACCCACACCCATCGAACTAACATAAAAGGTGCGCATTCTACTCGCTGCAAAAGTGTTTTTCACTTCGCATTGTTTTCATTAATGCTGCTGTGCATTTCTGTACGATGGGAGAGTGGGAAAACTTGGCAATAGTCGAAAGGAAATCCCACTGGCTAATCGCCAGCAGCCATATTTGTTTGATTTCTTTTCAATATGCCAGCGGCATAGACGAACTGGGAACGGTGCTGAATTATTGAAAACGTAGAGAGTAAATCGTACATTTGAGAATATTTACAATAGGAGTGTTTATGGGTTTTTGTTTATATACTGCAGTTGCAAATATGTGCCCAGTGCCTAATGCCTTGATGGATTTCAAGAAAATTAATAAACGGAAAAATTCACTTTGCATTGCTTAAAACTGTGGACATATTGATACAGAAGCACTCAAGCCTTCAAAGGTTGTTGAGGATTTTAGCATAGCCTTTGAAGGTTCGAGTGCTTCTGTAGCAATATTTCGACGTCGTTGTAGCGCAGTGAGTTTGGATCTTTCGCTCTTCCCCGTCAGTCGCTAGAGTTGATGGTTGAGTTGGACTGATGAACATCCATTCGACCCTGAGGCATTCCGGCCCGTTCCGCCACAGGGAACGTCTCCGCAGACCGCATAAACATGAGTTCCTAAACCAACCGTAATAATCCCACAAAAGGCACAAGCTAAAAATATTTCCAAGATCTAAGAACACATCCTGCATTCGCGCTAAATTACTCGGGTATTTAAAACCGCAAATTATATACAAATTCGCAGAGTTCAGTAAATATTTCGACGAATCACTTAAACTACCACCACATTTAAGCTTCTTCAAAATCTTCTTCGAATTTTATTAGATACCTACCTATGTAAATAGATACTTTAAAATTTGTATTCACAAAGATGTAAGTTTTGCTTTTTTTTTTTTAAATCGATACTCCCGATGAAAAATATCTGACCATCGATTTATTTCTCTCACAGATAACCTTGGTTGCAAATTATATTTCCCGGTGCAGTTCTCTTGCTTGCAGTGCTCATATAGAATATTTTAAAATCTATTTGCTCCATTAGACATAGACAAAGACATCTGGCAAGTGAGATGCCGACCGATCTACGGTGTCATAAATAATCTATTGAGAATATCTTTATCAATATTTATTAGGTCGATTTCTCGCATTCGTTAATTCTCTCATTGTTAGTAAAGTTGTGTATCTATGGGGAAAACGCATCATTGCAAAAAATACAAGCTTAACAACGCGTTCCTCCAGCCGATTTTCGACCATGCAATATATATATATAATTTCCTTCTCCCAAGGTTAAGGAGCCAGTCTATTTTCCAATGATAACCGACAGGAATTCCCTCCATATAAATACTGTCGATAAATATTAATTTAATTAGCAATAGTTGCTGCCCTCTATTGAGATTTGTCATTATCTGCCGAAGCAATCTTTTACTACTCACTGATTGCATTTATTTAGAGTGTCACACATTTTTAAAATAAACTCTCAAGTGGCTAAAATTCCCCACACAAATATTTGGAAACGCCACATTCCAACAAGTATTAAACCATCTAAAAAAGCCTTTCGCGACGATCTCCAGACAAAGCAAGACTAATCGACACCAAGTACGTGTGAAAATCGAAACTAACTTTTATGAATGAATTTTAATTGTCGCAGCCATTATATGAAAAAAAAAAAAAATGTTCAGCATTGGTAAACAATGGACACTGTTTATCGTGTTGAAAAGCTGTGCCGCTTGCTCGCATGAACTGTATTAAATGCATTTGATAAAAAGCGAGCGGAAAACACAAATTTCAATCAAGATAAATAAAAACTTAAATTGACTGAAACAGGCTTTTTTTGCGGAGCTCTTAAAATAGTACAAACTTTTAACGGGCGACTACTCGTGTGTGGGCCGTTGACGACCGGCGCTCTGTGCAACGCCATCACGGAGACAAAAAAAATATCTTAATATGTTCCTAATAATATTTGATGAGGAACCAGAATGTAAACAGACTATACGCTGGGGAAGCTGCCAAAATTGTTTATTACGAGATCGGATTTGTTGGACCTACACGATGATCAATAGAATAAGCAGTCTTGATGTTGCTTGTGACTGCGGACTTGTGTGCGGAAAAAATTCCTTCAATGTCAAATGCTGATAAATATTGACGGGAATTGTTGCCAAAAATGTTGAAAATTAGCTAGATTTATTGGAAAACTTTTTACGGAATCTCGTTTCGTTTGTTGGGTTGTTTGAAGCAAATTCAATTGAGGTAGGTCGACTCGCAGTGGGGTTTCATTCATCCTGTGGAGTGTTTTGTTTTCTTTTGCAGAGCAACAGAACGAAACGTTTAATTTAGCTAAATGTGCTCACAGTGCGAACGCAAATTAAGGGGAATATAGATTATCAGAGCAGAAAGAAACGTCCTGCATGAACCCCACTTGATTGAGCATTGAATTGCTGCACATAAGTTTAAATTGACATAAATCTTCACTCTATTAGACATTCCGGAGTTGGAGATGCACACAACTGAAAAAGTACTTGCCAATTCGTAGATATAAGCAACTCGGTCCTCAGGTTGTTGTAAAATCGACTTGAGTTCGAGTCATCTACAACAAGATGTATAAGGTGCGCCATCTATTGCTTTTTTTAAATACACTTAATAGGTTTTTGGAATTTGTTGCATCTCCGAAGAGAGAACAACTATCGAGTACACTTCACGATTATGCATAGTTTGGCAGTAGCCCAACTTGTCAATTAAATTTCGCAGCGTCTAAGAGCTGTCAGTGTCAGGATAGTACTTTTAAGTCAGTTGAGCAATGAACCTTCAACTAAAATTCCACATAATGGCATCACAGCATGATAAGATGCGTCTGGCAACCAGACTCAGTCCTTGTATTCAAACCAAGCTTTTAGTTTCAATAAGCCCAAAGAATTAGCAAACATAGTATGCTACACGCGTAGTCTGTAATTTGTCAACGTCCACAACATCCGTCAAAAAGAAATACAAAACCCTGGATGTGTGTTCTTTACCTAAGAAGTAAGTAGTGATTAACGAACGAGTTTAAAGCAAAAAAAAATAAAATTAAAAGAAATTACGAAACAACACTAGCTACACCCTGATCTCCCCTTGGTTGTATAGCTCCAAAAAGCGCACGCGCCCACAGACCAAAGTCACATTTAAAATTCTGCACACTGTTACCAGGGAAGTCGATGCAGACGTCGCCTTGTCATGTGTTTTTCTAAGAATCTCTTGCTATTCAGTGTTTGTTTTCATATACCCATGTCGATGAGTCATTGGCATTAATTGGCCGCCAATAAAACGCGACTAGGTGTCATTTCGTAAATAGGTACCGATTGTGTTTGATTAGGTTCGGCAGTTCAGCGCTAAATATGGGAACATATAGAAAAGTGAATGAATGTACGGGAATAGGAGGATTATTCTCTAATAATAAAATCAGTCCATTGAACTTCTGTTAAATGCTTTAAATGAGCTACTACTACTTATCTACTAATATGGAACTGCGCACGATTTCAATGCAATCGCACATTGGATTAAGCCATACTTATGTCGCGTGGCTTGCAATCATCATGGCTCTAAGTTTAAGGCAAATGACATTCATATCATCCACTGCAGTGGACCTTTTTTTTGAAGTAGCTCTCTTGAACTTGGATGATGTATAAACAATTTACAGTGGCATTACTTTGTGTACGAAATGGAATGAAAGTGACGCTATTTTCATAGAAAATAACGCCAAGTGCGCTCGCGTTACGTAAGCACAGATTGTTCGAACAGCGATTAACTAACTGAACCGGTAATATCGTCTTCCTTTCAAACTATAACTTGTGGTTTTGAATATATGATTAAAAATAACAATTAAATGTTGGAGTAACAAGCCTATAAAGGAAGCTCGACCTAATGTCTAGTATTTAAAAGTCTGAATTCAGAAGCCTCCTTGAGACGCGCTTACACTCGGAAATTTGTCAGAAGTTCACGGGAGTGAGGCAGGTAGTGGAAAAAAAAGTCACAGTACCGTGACGAACAGAATTATAGGTTTTAGTACAATTTAACGGGTGTTAAAAATTCAAAATGAGTGCCAAAATCTTTGAAGACGAAAAATCAACAATATTTTAAAGGCGTAGGCCTGGTACAAACAACAATTTCTGTACCGCACAATTTAGAACAAAAGATTTTGACATCGAAAAGTCAATTAAACTGAAAAGTGCTGGGTTTTTAGTTTGCGAGTGGGATGTGGTAACCAAGAGAAGAATGCAACGAGCACGTCATACGTGGGAACACTGGGAAAGTTTATTTGTGACTGATTTAATTCTTTGTACAAACAATATGTTTTGTGATTGTCATATGAGTGATGTATAAATGAAATGAGCATATTCATACTGGTATTGGTATAAATTCATACACTAAATTCAACAAAAAGAATGGCCGCTTTTGGGACTGTCCTTTAAGCGGTTTTCAAGTTTCAGAATAGTACATGTTGCAGTACATTCAAGAATTATGTGGCAGTTGTACTTTCTGTACTATTCTACTGTTACTCATTGAGTTGTAACGTATGTATGCAGACGATAGAAGAATATAAGTGGCGAAATTTTCGATACAAAATGCCGCCACAATGGCTTTTGATTTTTTTTATAGCTATTAGGCTTGGGCCATCAAGAACAAAATGTTTAGTGAAAAAAAACCCTTGCTCTTAGGCTTGGGCCATCAAGAACAAAATGTTTAGTGAAAAAAAAACCCTTGCTATAACAATACTGCCTTTATTCAAGTGTGGGTCTAATAGAGTGAAAAAAATTGCTGAAAAGCCAAGAAACAGAACTTTGGAGTTGCCAAAAAAGCCGGCGACAGCCACACAGAAGTGTTTATGTAGCCATAAGTACTTATATAGAATAGGCCAAAAATTGTAACAGATAACTCAAATTGTATACCTACAGTCCTACATAGTGTCTCAGAATTGTAAGTCCCAGCTCATATTCAGAATATCAAACCAAAGTTCGTTTATGAAGCTTGCATTTTAAGCGAGACTATTGACTATTATTACTAAACGTCGTTTTTGTTGATAAAATTGTTGAAAATTAAAAATAATTATCACACAAAATGTGTTGGCAATATTCTTCTCTGGAAATCGTTGATACAGAGTTATTAGCCACGCCCAATTTTTGGGGGTGGTTTACCACGAACAAAAAAAATAAAGAACGTGTTTAAAGCCCTTTGATCAGATGTTGGGTTTCTTAAACAATGCCGCATCGTTCAAACTGAATGAAATATTCTTTTTACCAACATAACACTTCTGAAAGGTTGTTTAACATACGTCACCTTGTATGGGCGCCGGTGTAATACATATTACTGGAAAATTTGCGAGGAAATGGAAAGGACTTCCAACAAATCTTACGAAACAGCCTTAAGATCAGAAAGACAGTAATTCATTTATGACGTTTCATTATATTGGCTTTAGCTGTCGCCAAATATAGATAAGAATTCATCGTAAACTGAACCAATAAATAAGCTTAAGCTGACTTAAGTTCAACACTCATCTGCAAGCATCCCGAAAGAAGTTTCTTAACGAATGCGCAATCCTTTTCTCCTTCTGTTTAGATTTAGTCCTTTTTTTTATATTTTATACTCCCCATTTGACCTTATTGTACTAAAAATTGGACCGATTGTCAGTTTAAGGGTTGCCCCTTTATTTTATGTAATTGTATATTTTCAAAACTTAGTGCCGCCATCAGATTAGTTAACCAAGTGTCAGTGCACAATTTGTGCTATCTAATTGAGCCGGAAAGAAAATATTGCAGTACAAATTGTATTGCTTTCATGTTGGCATGTTGTGTCAGCATTTGAAGGAATCTTCTCACAAGTCGTTCACGAACATGCTGCAAACATGTTGTCACAATTTTTCGATGCGTTAAGACCCCAATGAATAAACATTTCACCAGTAGCTAAGACTTTTCTCCAGTGGCAGCAAATGTCAACTGTCAAGAAAAAAACTGAAATGCAAAATTAATTGATGATCCACACGTGAGTTGTTACGAACTGTCAGAGCGAACGTCAACTGTCAAACTTAATAATAATAATAAATGTTGTTGGCCACTATAATGTTCCGAGAATAACAGTAGACAACTGTCCGGTCAAATCGCTGTCAAAAATATCTACTTCGCTGCCCGAGACCTAGCAACAGAGAGACAACTGATCTATATACTACGGCAGCTACTTACCGTAAAAGTAAATACTACACGCATTGCCTTGCAAACCAAACTCACCTTGTAATAGGTCCCGGAGATTCACTAACTGCCTTAAGTGACATCCTTAAATGCCTATGGAATGTTCCTAGTAGGGACTCTGGTTTTCGATTCGTCTGTGGTGGTTCCATCGACAGAGGACTCTCTTTGGGATTACTACCAGTTTCGTTTGTTAATTTAACAATCACAGCACCGTTTGCATCCTTCTCGTCCAGCAGCTTCGTCCAAGCGTGCTCACCCACATTTTCCGATTTGTCCACAATCATCTTTGTGTTTGGGTTTGTGTTTTTTTGGTCTTAGAATTTAAATTAAAAAAAAAAGGAAGATATTGTTGCTAATATTCGTTGATATGAGATTTTGAATCCAAATGTTATGAGTATCCTTGGTGATTCTGTGGACGAGATAAAGAAAACACACACACACACGTTATAAGTACACAAATACAAAACGAAAATTCGCTCGAGCGAGACGGGCGAATTGAGTAAAGCATACCAAGCGCTGAGGCGTTTAAAAGTTAACTTAAAAGTCACCGAACGGTGTCAATGTTTTTATTTGGACTTTCACAATGCGATAAGAGACAAGTGGCAGAGGCAGAGAGCAGCGAGTTTGCAGAACACGTCACGGAGTTACCACCCATTCGTATGAACGGTTTGCATATATGATTCTGTGAATCATTGTGTGACTATCAACAGGGTATCTCACTTGCGTGGAAATTTATCTATACAACTCAAGCTCAACCGACGGGAGATACGCGAAAGCGAGTTACTCAGAATAAGTCGGCAACTTCATAACCTATTTATAGATATTTTGTTTTGTGTATAATATTGCCGTGAGGTTTTTTGTTTTCATTGTGTTATGATTGTGGGGATAGCGCGAGGGGGCGATATCATCTGAGATAGCAATATCACTGTGATGCAGGTCAGCGGGACAGAGTATATCACTTCGCGGTAGCGTGGCGACTTTGCCGGTTCACATTTTGAAATTTATATCTCCTTCGCTTGCGCGTTTGATTAATAATTAAGATATTTTCAGTCACGTTAGAGAATTTATTGCTTCTGCTTTTATATTGACACAAACAGGGGCGGGGTGTGTAATCACATCCGCCCAGTGTGGTGAGGGTGTCTGGATTTTGGTGCTTGTCAGTCGATTTGGTCTATGCCATGAATGGAAACGGGTGGGGCAGCGATTGGGTGTCGCGGAAAAAATCCCGATGAAAGTTAGAAGCGATCCTTGGTGTGTGTTTAAGTTTGCGAGCTGTGCGATAAGACGCCAGTGGTTTCCAACTGTTGGTACTAGTAGAGCGACTATGCGTTTCATGGGTTCAAATATCCAGTGGCAAACTGGTAAGGAGATTAACAGTGAATATTCGTGTGGCGTTTAACTGGCATGGTCGTTGAAAAAAAAACACATGTATGCTTACTAAAGTGCGACCTAAAGAAACTTAATTCGAATCACTAAATAGCATTTTTTACATGCGGGCATACGTGATTTCATGGCTCCATTCATATGAAGTAGATTAGGTTCTGATGGTCGTACGTTTTACAGTCCTTGGTCAATTCAGTTGCACGATGTAAATGCAGACAGCTGCGGACTGATTTTAGCATTTGTTCAATGGCCATTGCCATGGATTACAAAGTGTGAGTTCGTGACGAAATGTCGCTCTACGCATCTATAGAATATGGACTCTTTGTCCTGCGGTCTATATCGATATATATAATATATAATATATGTAATATTATTGTTCTATAGTTCGCACCTATAGGTGAACAAGCTGTAAACCGACATCACCTAGCAGCGCATCGGGCGTTTAAAATAACTACGACAAGTAGGGCGATTTGACATCAATTATCAGGCAATTAGAGTGTGAACTAACGTATGTTCATAGGAGTTTCATCTTCCGACAGCTATCTCCTACCATTAAAATTTTCTAAACTACTACCATGTCGACATCAAGAGAATTGAGAAGTTATACTGACACCACACATAAAATACTGACTGTAGCGAGTGCCCATGTAACTGGCGCCCAGCGTGAGACACACCGTCTCTCAGTATTTCGTATAGATTTTGCTCGGATCGATTGCGCTCCAAACATGACTATAAATGTGGTCACATTGGTTATTGCTCATAGTGGGTTGTGAGCATGACACGGAGATCGTCCTTTTTATACCTACGCCAGCCAGTTATAAAGGAAAATATCCACACAACCGAATGCAATAAAAAAGAGCCCCTATGGTATACCCCTGATAAATATTGTTTAGAAAATCCATACACAGATCGTCCATCACCACAAAGCAGAACTGCGATCATGAACAATCGTTGCTGACATTTTTCGATTTAATGAATTGATTTTAGCTTAACGGTGTCTAATTAATTTTGGTATATATATGCCGCTCAGTTCCGGAAATATTTTGGCTCCTTTCAGATGTGTTCCCCCTGTATTGATTCAGAGTTATTTAAGAAATATCAAGTCAAAAGCAGTAAGTGGAGTCAGAAGAAATACTTTTTTGTTCAAAAATACCCCCAAAAAATAGGCGTGGTAACGAACAATATAGCAATACAGCCTATAGCCTTCTATGTGTCTCAAGAAACTTTTCAGAACAAGGTGGATTGAAATCTGCTAGACAGTTTTTACGTCAACCCGTAACAGACATAGGAACTCAAACAGTTTTATTAAATGCGTTTATCAATAATCAACTTTTGCGAAAACGAGATTCATTGGAGATGCCCTTCGACATTTTTGCTCGTAAGTACTTGCCAATCTGGGAGTAAAAAGTTGTTTTCTCAATAGAACATAATTGTTTGACATGTGAAGGTTTTTTCAGTGCAGCCAAGTTTCTCATCTGGGGTGCCTCTTGGTTCTATTCAGGGTCCAGTACTATTTTTAATTTGCATCAAGCTACTGCGAGATATTTAAATGGAAGGAAGAAATAGTCGGGCTTAGAAGCAATAATATGATCATCGATAAAGGGCATCTGGTTACAGACATTGCCGGGTTTTTTGTACCTGTAGCTTTTTATCTAAGAAAGACTCTTATTGAAACTTTTTTAAAAGATCTCCGCAATTTTTGTAACACCGAGACCGCAAATATTTCTAGCTCTATGAGTAACAACTAGTGGTTTGCATGGGTTTTCGGCAAAGATATCCATACACTCCAAATCTAGTGGTATGCACTATTGGCCGACCAACGGTCTCAGGCATTTGCTCATCGGGATCCACCTTGATTAAACAAAACTAGGGCAGGTTGACCGTAACATCGTTTAGAACCTTCTACTCCTCCTCTGGAACTTTCTAATCGTCCTCTAGAGCTTTCTTCAGCAAAGTCGATATGTGCGTTATCTGGGTAACTAAGTATTACAGTTGTTCTCGATCTGATTTTGGTCCTTCGAGCCGGATACTTGGTTTAAGTTGAATGCTCACATTAACAAGTTACATAAACTAACTGTAATACACCGATTTATTTGCACGTTTTATCTGTTAAGAATTGGTAGCGTGAGATGGCAGGGTTTATGATATAGAGGCCGAGTGCCTAAATCTCGAAAGTGAAAAAAAGTCTAAAATGAATATTCTGTAACTTTTTTATTGAAATTAGTAAATATAATAAACAAATAAATTCGAAATTGAAATCAATGATTCAACAGAAAATTAATTTTGCATTTTTTATGTGCTGCTCTAGATTTCTTTTTTCGAGATCGAGATTTTTTCATTAACATTTTTTTTATTTTTTACTATTGTTTTCTGTAATATATTTTTCTAGATATCAGGTAGACCCCTTGGGAAGTCGTTTAAACTTCTACTTCTACATAATCGCAAAAATCACGTATTAGAAAATTTCCAGCTGAGCTCACCGAGGAATCTTGTAAAGCTTAACTGCCTTTGACGGTAGCGAAGTGCTAGGTTAAGTTAACATGGTATGTTACAAAAAGAGTTCCTTTATGATAGGAGATAAGCCTTAAGAGGGAGACCGGGGCATGCTACAAGTCCACAAGTTATACAACAAGTACCTGTTGAATTAATCTACAAGTAGTGGCAACACCAGAATCCCACTTGCAAGTCATAAGTGCTACGAAAATGTGCTTCACTTGTTCAACGCTGTTGAAATGCTAACAAGTTTTTATTAATAAAATACAAAATCTTTTTGCAGAACTCCCTCATGAACACATCTAGAGGGATCTAGATCCACTTGGACACAATGGACCCAGCTGATGGTCTAAGTGAAGCTGTGGCAACCGCCTCAGATGAACCCATTTACACACCTACCATCTAGTTTATTAATCGTGCATTCTGTCTTCCGCAAGACATCAAAAACGGCCTCGTTTTCTCTCAGAAAAGCGTCCCAGTTTTAGGTACTAAACAACTCTCCCTCCATTGCTCTCATTTCGTGCATATTTCATTTCACTGAGTCCCAAGACCGTTCCCATTCTTAGTATAAACAATACATTCTTTGAAAGACTTTCCGCAGAACTTCTTTCGCACAAGTGGGAATGGGTATACGTAGGACTTTTCGCGTTCATAAACAAACTCCTATTTTTAACTCATTCGACACATACTGCAACCTCAACTGCACTGCACTCGTTTGGCCAAACTAGGCTGGCGAGTCATTGACCTGAAACACGAATACCACAACAATGCACCTGAGTGAGTGATTCACTCGCTTAACCGCAACTCCCTCCACTCAATGATTGATGAGTTCACACACGAAGCCGACTCGTACACCATGTTCCAGATAGGATATCTAGGCACTCTACAGCCTTAGCGGCGCACCAGATGCATGCGTGATGAAACAAAAGAGCACTTGCATAATTAATCACAGCCCGAGTGTTGGCCACAGACATGCGATTTCCGCCCCCTGTCGGGATAGTAGCGTATTTCGAAACCCGCAAAGGACACATTACATCAAGCGCCGCACAAGGGTACAGTGTACCACGTACCGCGGAATCAGGTTAAAGTCAACAACGCTCCGCTCGCGGAGGCCGTTCACATTTTATCGACGAGATATGCCTCCTTTAGAAAGCACAAGTCAGTGGGTGTTCTAAAAATATCCCTACCATATACCGCAGCATTGACTTGTTTATGCTTCTCGTGTAAATCATATCATTGACGCTGTGTCGTCGCGTCGCTTTGTGGTGTAACACATATGCGAGTACCTGTCGCAACGTGGTGCAGTGCAGTTTCTATACAGACCAGAGGAGTTTCAACTATTTTTAGTCACCTGAACGAGTGGGGGTGCTTCTAAACCGGAATGGCCGACACTGTGCATTGGCTGGTGCTGTTCGCTGCTGTGCTGAAATCACTGAATGAAGGCAGTTGGTCTTTAACCTCCATGTGGGACAAGGCTTTAAGATTTGTTTACCAAAAACGACACCGCGTATAATTCACTGCACTTCAGTTAAGTCAATTATTTGGCAAACGATAACTTTAGTTCGGCCGATTGCGGATAAGAGTCGTGGGAATGAATGGAAAAGTATTCGGTAAAGTTTGTACTTTCCTAATAAGTTGAAGAAGGAGAAAAAAAGGATCCAGCAAGTTTGAATTCGATTTGGGATTAGTACAGAAAAATATTTTAAGAGAGTTCAGTGCCTTGGCAATGGCAAAGGTTGTTGATATGCCTTTCGTATTCATTCAATAATTTGAGATGAATAAACCCTTACGTGATGGGAATTAACGCCGGCCGACCCGAGCCTTTCGATGGTCAATATTTTAATAAAGTAGTGTATAGTATTTGAATGAAGTCCGCCAAATGTCAGCTACTGAGGGAGGTTGCCAACACTTTACCAAATCTGTCGGCACTATGAACAAAGTCGCAGACAGTTTGGAAAAGACATAAGACACGGCCAGACTTATGCGTTTGTGCGTTATAATTAAAGAATATAGAGTCGACGGGTCAACGAAAGGCATTCGAGTATAAGGATTTAGCAAAAGAACTTGAGGACCAATTTTGTTCCCTCAAATATACCTAATAAACTGCCTCGTGCATGATCACACCAATTACTCATTAGTCGGTCCCACCTAATCAGCTGTCGACTTCAAACCCCGCTCCATTCGTTTTCCCGCCTTAACTCATTGTTTACCAAAACATGCAACCCCTGCCCCACTGACTCGTCGAATGCCTGCAACTTTTAGCATGAAGTCATTTCAAGTAATGTTCTCCAATGATCGCTTCGGATTACTAATAGTGCTTCGCAGAAACCAACAATTAATATCGTTGAAAGCAATAATTTATTCAACGGTTACTTTGTTGTTTAAAATCTTGCAATAAGCTTGACTTTTACTGTAGACAACAGCCTTAAGCGCCACAAAGTTATTGCCTTTAAGAAGAAAAGCGAAACGGCAGAAGATAAAACTTGACAAGATTATGCAGAATCTGTAGTGATCTCACACGTTTTTAAACAGAGCTTACCTACCACTAGGGGGGATTACAATCTGCAGTCCAACCGGTTTCCATAAGCTCTATTCGCAACCAGGTTAAGCTTGTTGCTTTTGCCCGCAAGACTCTCTACTGTTGATTTATTTATGTTCATTATTATATACATTCTTTTTCAATTCCTAGAATCTTCTACTGTCAAAGGAACCATTTTCCTATCAAGGTTAAACGTAACAGCGAAAATTGCGCTTTGTTTTACATAAATGAATAGTTTCGTCCCCACTCACAGACACAGCCAGTTGTGATTCCAGGCTCCCCTCGTCGTTACAGGCGATTTTATTTTTTTCCAAGACAATTTGGCGCCACCCTATTGAGTTTTTCACTGAAATTTGCGTATGAAAAAGCCTGGAAAATCCAATCCATTGCATTTCATAGTCCTTTGTGGCGTTTGAGTGATGCAGCTTGTCTGCACCGATGTCATAATACATACGAGTATATTATATAGGTGACTGTCGTGGTGGGCAATAAAACATCCTGTCTTTTCTGCTTGTGCAAGTGCACAAGGAGTGCTGGCCAACAAAGAAAGAAATAGACGAGTCCTTTGTTTTGGTTTTATGACATCCAATTGGGTCAAATGGGGAATTTATTTCCAATGAAATTAGACTTGACAATAAATTGTATTGAGGCGAACAATTGGAAGTCTTAAAGGATACAAGTCTTACAATTGCGCAGGGTTTTATGGCAGTATGATGGATTCATAAGGACCTAATTAGGTTCTATCAGCATCCTATAGGTTTGGTGACTTTTACTGGATTGGAAAAAGTGCGCCGAAAGGTTACCAGCTTTATGGAAATTTGTGTGGCAGTTTCTTATTGAAGGCCCCCATTGTACGAATGTTTAAGCACACCCCCACTGATATTTATGTGAGAACTTGTTTCACAAACTATTGCAAATTAGTTTTTTCTGCGAGATAAGGTGCGACAATGTCGTAAATTATTTTAGATCATAAACTTTTTACGATGATTTGAAATCATGTAGGTATGCAGTATAAATGCTGGGATATTGTTTCTGACTTATGTAACCAAGGTAGTCTGTAGAAATTGGTTTTATATTTTTTATCGCCCGAGAGGTAGTCCCCCAGGTGAGATTTAAATACATTCGAAGACCGAGTGCGGTTGCTGTTATTTTATTGACCTGATTTAGCGACTTATTAACAAGTATTTTGATCTTAAAGCCGCAAATCGTTTTTGCAAAAATGTGGCTTGGCTTGCAATTTGTCTGGTCTTAAATTCGTGTGACTCCCAAAACTATACTGTTCACTGTCTAAAATTGGTGAAGTAATGGCAATCGTTTAAAGCTGTTTATAAATAGCAATTTTTATAGTTTCGTAAGCCAATGAACTTCAAGTTACGTTTAATGGATTTTTAATTCATTCCCTGTACAGGCAGTCTTTATGCTAAAAATATTGCCAATGCGCATACAAAATTCAACAAAAAAAAACTGTTTGGAGCAGTTTTCGGGTAAATATTTTCTTCAAAAATGCAATGTTCAGTATGGTTCTTTCAACTGATCACGTAAACATATTTACATGTGTGCAAACTATCGCCTATAACGAATAATACACACTCTTTAGAAATAAGTAGGTATATTTGATAAACAAAAACTAAGCAAGATAATTTTAAAAAAAAAAGTACCTTTCCCCAGTCATAAAAATTCACATCACTTTCGTGTCCAACTCTTATAGAGCAAATTTTGATCTCGATATCCTATCCTATCCAAAAAAAAAACTTAAAGGCTCGCAAACGAATGGTTCTGAGGAGCAAGACCAAGGGTGCTATTCATTTTGGCTTAAACAGCAAGTATACACTTTGAATTGCGTTTTTAGTCTTGCCTTGGTTTCCAATTCGTTGTTGTGAAAAAATTAAATAAAAAGTACTGTCAAAATTAAAAATACATATATCTACAAAGAAGTCACTTTTCTCTATGCCTGAAGCGCCATCTAGCTGAGAATATTAAAGGGATAAAATATTTTTTGTTACAACCAATGAAATTGGTCAACGGTCAAAAACCTGCAAAGGTTGACCACATTTTTAAAACTAAACCAAACTGCGAACGCAATTCCAATAACGCCTCTTATGTCCGCTGGACTTCTTGTTTCAAATCGTTGAATTCGTTCTCATTAAATCGCTGTGGTAAGTTTTATTAGAATCTTAGAGCCTCAAAGTCAATTCTAAACAAATTCTCCGAGCACTCATCATTAAAAGTTGGGTAAGAATGAAATCGATAGTTGTTTGTGCCCTCCCTAGGTCTAACACCTGGCGAGTTAAAAGCCTCTGTAGCAGTGCTAATTTTGTCTGTATTAGCTTAAGAATATATTGTTATGGTAGTAAAATAATAATAATAATAATAAAATAAAGTGCACGACTGGGTAGCAGGAATCTTTTTCCTTTCATAAAATGATTGGTGTTTTTTTTTTTGGAAATTTTATTAAAAATGTACGTAGGTAAGTAAAAAGCTCAAAAGGAATACTATATAAAATAAAATGGTGCAGAAAATACAAGAATTGTAGAAATGCTAGTGCATATCAAGTAACAAATGTGGATTTTAACCTAAGTTTAAGCTCTCATTAGTCACTACAATACAAATCTCCCTGAGTTCTGGTGAGGAAGTCTTAAGCGTCCAATGTAATACTATTCGTTATCTCTTTCACCTTACAATGATCTTAGAAAAGTACTGATTTTTTACTGGTCTACTGGTATTGCGCATAGCCTAAAATTTACATTTGTATCCAACTCAAAAATGGTGTTTTCGACAGAAGTAGTAGTTTTAAAAACAAATACTTTGTGCGTATACGACATCCTTCTCTAACTACGTATACATATGAGAGTAAGTTCAAAAGGGCGCAGCAAATCTGAGGGCCTGTCTCTTTACAAACATTCGGTTGCGGAAGCGAAGTGTTACTTTCAATTTCGGATACTTTCCAAAGCGATAGATAGCGCAGTGGAAAAAAAAAACTTTGAAGTGTCATTTGTCTTTATCGGGCTGGCAAACCGGACACTATTTATATGTATAAAGGTTAATAAAACTGAATTGTATGTCCGCAAAAATCTAACGAATTATTGCACCGGTTTACAAATTTCTTTTTTTAAATATATGAAATAAATGTGTGTAGGCTACTTTTGTTTTAAGAATAAAACATTTTTCATTTAACAAAATTATATTTGTGCGCATTTAAATAAAAATGTTAACCATAGTTATTATTTTTCCCCTTCTTACAAGGCCTCTACGATGGTGTTTAGTTATCGCGTACGAATCTTCGCTGCATTTACGTAGCTTTCGAGAAAATATTATTGAATAGCGTTTTCTTCTGATAACTTTAGTAAAAAGGTTAATATATATATGAGGTCTAAATTAATTTTGTTATGAAAGCGAACCCATTTCGTAAGCTATTTTTTTACGTTTCCATGAAAATTTAGATCTGGTTGCAGTTTACATATACTCTCCCATCTAAAACAGCAACACCAATGTTGCAACTTGGACAAGATCGAGTAACCGAGAGGGTACAACATTATCGCCAACAACATCGGCTTACCCACCAAGGGCATCACAATGGGTCCACATGGACCTAAGTGGGGTGCGGCAGGACTCGCTTTTGCCGTACCCACCCATAAACCTAACCTTACCATGTTGGAACTTATAAACGCAAATTTTGCAAGGTTTTTTTTATTATAAATAACGTTTTTCTGTATGGAGTCAGTTAAAGACTTCCGTAGAGTTAAGCAAACTAGACAAAGCGTTTATAAACACGACTGGGTTATTTGAAAACTCAATTTCTCACATTAGTATAAAAAGGGTATCTATTATTTTTTTTAATTTTTATTTATATATTAAATAACTATAACAATGTAAAATATAACGGGTATCAACTTATTTTGTTGATTTTCCTAAAAGGAACTGTCCGCCATACTTTTTTCGCTATATAATTGATCAAATGAACTTAATTAGATTTTTAAAGAAACTTAAGCTTCACACTAATTAAAAACTGAACAAGTAGAACATAATACCGATGAATTTTAAGAACGAACTAAATTCAACATACATTTTCCAATCAGCAACAGTGGCCGAAATTTTACAAACCCGACAAAGCCTCAAGCCTTCGCTTTCAATAAAACCTCTCACTGAGCATTATTATTTTCAACGAACAAATTTAAGTTCAATGCAAATGTTTTCACAACCGATCAACGACTTTTACTCAACACTGTTTCAGTTTACACACGAAAAAAATTAAATTACACAACTTGTTCCAATTCCAAGTGACTCGATGTTCAACCTGAACGCTTTCGCTTTATACTGTTTTCAATCCAGTTGAATGTCAGACTCTATTACCTGTTATCATGTATAAGTAAAGCAAATACAAACAAAATAGGAAATGTCAAAATTATTGCATTTTCAATTAAAAATTGAAAGTAATCCCCGCGGACTCAATATAAGACCCAAGCTGTCACCTCGTGAACAAGTATGCTATATCTTTTTTAGATGGATTTATGCACCATTCTTGTCGCGTTCCCTCTTCAAGCCACAACCGATTGCTCTCTATCTGTGTGTCTGATTTGCATATCTACAATTTGTCAGTTTGCTGGACATCAGTTTGCTTGTCAAACATAGTGTTTTGGATTCAATCACGAATACAATTATGACTAGCTTCAAATTCCAATTCTTCTTGGATTTAGAAAAAAAAATATGCTACTCACGTTTACCTACATGAACCCATTTGCTTTGTAGAGCAAGGTTGAGCCGAGTGATATTGTTGACATTTATGACCGTAAATAAGTTATGTAGAGGTGTATTCTACTAAAAGTAGATTCTTGTATTCAGTGGAATAACGTTTCGACTCCAAAAATAGTCCCACAATGGACCATGATATGTATCAGCCAAATTTGTCCCCAGCCACGTGCAGGCGATTCCCCAGTATAACGTGTCGGCGATTGTCATAGCAGCATAGAGGGATTCGACAAATTTATTCACATGCACTGACGCAGTCCAGCAGGATAAGGAATCATTTAGTGATTTTCGATTGGATATTTTTGTTGGCACGCCTGACACTTGATGCCATGGCAGTCAATCTGTATCCAATCCACGTGAATTCGCTTCGACTTAATTGTGAAAAGAAAAGCCAGTCACCATTGAACCTTAAAAATAGCGTAATCGATATCCCGTCGAATGTATTTTGAGTTGCATGAGAATTGGGTCAGAAATACTGAACCAATTTAACCGCGAGAAAGCAGGGATGTCATGAGTTACTGCCGAAATGGGTTTTATTTAAAAATAAAACTATCACGCGATAAGTCTTGAACTTTCAACACGTGAGTCGAAAGCCTTTTAATAATCTGCTTCGAGGTTATAATTTTAAATATCGTCTTAGTATGGGCAGAGGATAAAGCGATGCCACCAAAGAGTGCTACGAGTCGTTCTAGGTGATTTTAAAGGCGGACATTTTGGATAGTGTCGTTCGAAAACAAAATGTCAATCCATGGAGATCGAGGGTTTTACTTTCCCTCAAAAGGTAGCACAT
Source organism: Cheilosia grossa (assembly GCA_963082955.1). Classification (NCBI taxonomy): domain Eukaryota; kingdom Metazoa; phylum Arthropoda; class Insecta; order Diptera; family Syrphidae; genus Cheilosia; species Cheilosia grossa. The sequence goes on from OY720144.1 coordinate 4,443,562, forward strand.
CAGCACTGTTAATGATGCACAAATAATAAAGAGTTCAAGTTTTCTAAAGTTTCTTGAAAATTGAAAAACAAAACAACTCATAGAAATAGATAAATTTAAGGCCGAAAGGCAATAATTTTAAGGATATTGATAAGTTAAGACCGCTCGCTTGGAGCCAGTAAGCTAGAATAAGATAAATGTTAGTTTTAAATTAGATTTAATCGTTTTTGTCTAGTGTGTAAGCTTAAAGAAAGAAAAATAAAAAATGAATTTTTAAAGTAAAAGTAATGATGCACTGTTAATTACTGGTTGGGGACGCTTATCCCGTATGTGCCAACATACTAGACTTCTGCAGGTGTATGATACAAGCATGACTAGGATTATAATATTGTATCTAAAAAAAAAAAATGTTTTGCGAATTTTCTTTCTCGAAGCTGGCGTTTTATGATGTCGCCTGGACACAATTGACCCAACTGATGGTCTAAGTGAAGCTGTGGCAAAATTGCCACAAGAGCAACCATTTGCCCTACCATGATGTCGCCTATTGTGTTCCTTTTCCGCCAGTCAATCATTTTTACCACAACCAGATGGGCAACGTTCGCAAAGCCCTCCAACAATCTTAATTTTTTTTCTTTTTTATGTACGATTTTATTTTTTTGTAAAGGGTGTTATTGTGAATGATCCGCTATTTCGGTAGCTGTCACTTTTGAAGCTTTTATTCTTTGACATTTGACAAGTAGAAACTACGACATTACTAAAAATGGAACGATACACGCTTCAACAACGTCGTGTCTTTGCTGATTGGGTCCTTGAAATGCATGAAAATGATCCGGATTTCCATCGAAAAATCATCTTGACTGATCAGGCCCATTTCCACCTCGGTGGCTACGTCAACAAGCAAAATTGTCGCATCTGGGGCTCGGAAGACCCAAGAGTTATTGTTGAGAAGTCTCTCCATCCTCAACGTGTGACTGTTTGGTGCGGTTTATGGTCCGGCGGGGTCATTGGACTTTACTTTTTCGAAAATGAGGTTGGATCAACAGTTACGGTGAACGGATTGTGCTATCGAGAGATGATTAATGATTTTTTATGGTCGGAGTTGGATGGTATTGATCTGGACAACGTTTACTTTCAACAAGACGGCGCTACATGGCAGACAAGCAACGAAAGCATTGATCTTTTACGGGAAACTTTTCCGGACCGTGTTATCTCTCGAAGAGGTGATCACAATTGGCCACCGAGATTTTGTGATTTAACGCATTGCGACTTCTTCCTTTGGGGCCACGTGAAAGATAAGGTCTACGCCAACAGCCCAGCGTCGATTCAAGACCTCATAGATAAAATTCGTGAGGCTATCGAGGACATAGGGCAGCCACTTTGCGATTTGGTTATGGAAAATTTCATTAAAAGGATATGGTCCTGTATGCGTGCTCGTGGTGGCCATTTGGCTGATGTTGTTTTTCATTATTAACGGCATACCTGCCTCTTTATTATGAAATAAACGTCCGATCATTTATCTCAAAAAATGGCGTATTTTGCATACCAAAATAAAAACCTTTTATGTCATATTAAAAAGGTCTACAACACAGATTTTAAGGGCCACCAAGTGCACTTCGTAGCACCTCCACAAGAGCTGCGATAGTATTCACTGTGACTCTCTGTCTGATTCTCCCTTCCGCTTAGATTCACCTGTAACATGTGGTATGACTAATTTCTAATATTGCAGATGACTAAAAGCTCTATCTCGTTCGTTTCCGTACTACATATTCGACAAGGGGATGCGGGCCTTGACTGATAGATTAGTTCAAGTTCTTTCAAACGATGCCAAATAATGCATTTGCCTGTGAGAGTGCTTCAGCAGCGACTCTCAAGGTGCTTTGACTTGCTTGAATTTTTTTATAGATTCTTACATGTCACACATCGTGTGATTATAAATAGCACCGGCACGCTTGCACATTTTTACAAGAATCGGTTACGCGATGAACTAGTTTTTATTGACCTAATGTTCACTCAAATCTCGCATGCACCACCACAAGGGGGCCCTATTCGTCTATTTGGGTTTCACAACTCGGGGCCCTTAAATAGAGCAGCAGCTGAGTGCTAATTATACCGCTAGGGAAAAATCATATCATTCATCAAATAGGTATCTGAATTCTGAAATAGGCGCAAATGAAAAGTGCACTTCATCAGATTGCGGTGTTTGCTCAACATTCATTGCAGAGCATGTTTTGATCTGTTTACCATTTGCAATTGCCACTCCCTCTAAATGGGGATATTGAGTGCTTTGAAGAATATATTTACAAATCACTCAATGGCGCTAGTTTTATACACCCAGCCATAAGTACCTTGGAGTAAAGTCCACCATGACGAGGGTAATTTCTTTTTTTTAGCACCATCAGGCGCACTCTTATCGCTTGGCATACATAATTAGAAAATTGACAGTTGACGCGAGATAGTACAGTTTGACAATTTTGACAATGTTGACAGTTTTATTGGCCGACCAGTCGTGCTCAGGTGGTGGGCGTTATGTGATTACTGTCCATCAGGAAATATTGCGATTTGCGATCGCTTCATCCATCAGCACTGCCAACATGCCACATGACTCATTTTTCTTTTTTATTTGATTAAGTGTAATCTGAATCAGAAACGCAACAAACTGTATTCAGACTATTGAGTTATAAAGACGAGATAACATTTTAGTTGTAAATCTCTTGGGTATAAACGAGCAGGGCTTTTTACTCATGTGCTGGGAGATTTATGACGGCACGGAGCTTCTGTTTACTCGTTTATGGGGCTTTTTTGTGATTTCGGAACAATTGCCAGATTCGCAGCTTATCTTCAGATAACCTGGTAATTTTGGGCACATTTTTTAATTATAAGCAGCGTGTTTGCAATGTATAAAAGAAATCATAAATTATTTCGGCAAAGTCAATAGATGTTGTTACTGTCTGTATCTGACTTTAATTTTAGAACTAGATAGACTTCAAAAAATGCTTTAAATCAACTGGCTGTTGGAGGTAATTGTTTTGAAAAGAGAGCCTATGCATGGAATTTAAAGGTTAGGTTGCCCGTATAACATTTATTAAGCCGTCAACGCAAAAACACAACAAAATGTTTGTGTACATAGTCCTAGCTTCTCACAACCATTTGTTTTGTGTGGGTTCCTCTTTTTTCAGGATAAATGGAAGGGACTTTCAATTTAACTATGGCTTACAGAATTAAAAGAGTCAATTGATGAAGAATTGTGAGAGCATAACCATTCGCCACGTTACTTTGGCTTAACACATGATTGTGATTGCATTTATAATGCCACAAAGATCTTGCAGTAAAAATGATGACACTTGATTTTGTAACTCTGGAAGCTTTATGAAGCATCTTTTATAGTCCATATTGTTGGTTAATTTGAAGCGGATCTTTATGAAGCGAAAATAGGTCAAATGTGCTACGACGATCAGTTGGGTCACGCTGTGAGCTCTTGAGATCAATCCGCGATACCAATAATCATCTTTAGAGTCCAGGGGTCAGATTCTGTAAGGCGAAAACGTTGACACGTTTTCGTGCGCACGAATGATTTGCTCGAAGTTGTAGTAGTAAATCGTTGGTGCACACATTTGAACTTTTCGCCTTACAGCATGCCGACCCAGGCTATATTTTTCGTACTCACATGCCGACATTTTCCATACAGAATTGCATATTGTGATTATACCTCAAAAAATATGTTAAAAATAATTATTAGTAAGGACCAATAAATTTTCTTTTAATAAACCGTTCTATGGGAACAAACTTTGGAAAAGTTGCCAAGTTGTCCTCTTTTAAATGTGGAGAAAGGAATATTTTTCCATGACAAGATAAGTGTTAGAGAATAATGGGAAATTAATTTTTCTGTGTTAATTTCGACCTTAAGTCTCAAGTGCGAAAGATGACTTCGTGGGAATTTATTTCGTTTATAAAATTCAATGCGGAAAGTTCACAGACTTTTAATTCTAACCTACTAAATAAAATCGATTTCATGTAGTGATAGACAACTGGAAATAATTAGAGAAACGCAAGTCAACATTTTTGGTTTATCTTTAATTTTTTAGTGACGGTTTTGTGTATCAAAGTTTTCTCGTGGTAAGTTGCTGTCAAATCCAAGATCATTTGGCTGAGCATCATAAAAAGAAAAAGCAAAGTTCCCTTAAAAAAATAAAGACAAATGCAAATATTTCACTTTACGCTTGCGTTTCCTTTAATTTTGTGCAGCTTTTGTGCAGCACTCATCAGTTTGGGATATTTTTACTTTTTATTTCTCCAAAGCGTAACGACAAAGGAAATATTTCGATCCATAGATATAGTGATTGAGCATAAAATCGAACATAAGTGCAGACAGCATTAAACTTTTTTTTTAATCACTCATTCATTACGATTTACGAAATGGGCTACGGCAAGTAATCCTCGCATTAAATCTTATTTTCGATGTACGATTCTAAACTTAATGTTAAAAGATTTGTTCTATTCAGTGTGAAAGGTATAAAGTGAAAAACTAAATGATTTATAGCGAAATTGACAGCTTCGAGTTCTTTTAGAGGAAATTTTCTGGTAGAAATGCGACTGAACACTGGCCGGGAGGGATATTTTTGATATCATCCAGTTCACCGGTAGAGCTGACACAGCGAAACTGTAGAAAATTAACAAGCGACAACCTGCCGGATATTAGACAAACATGAATAACCGGTGTGAAACTTGTCAAAGTCGACAAAATTGACACAAGACTAATTGCCAGTTGCAACATTTGTGAGGTAACTTACCACTGGGTAGGATCTGTTAAATGCAGCGCTTGTTTCACTGGACATATATATAAAAAAAAGAGCGATTGGTATACGTATAACTTTATTAAATTAATTACTTGACTGAAACTGTACGTATAAGTTGTACAATATGACCACTTTGTAAATCAGTACACATAATAACTTCCAAATTCACAAACGCCCTCATTTTTGTATGCAATCCACATCAATCACAAACACGGGCCAAATAAAAATTCGTGAAAAAATGTTGCCTCAAAATTAGTACGAAAAACGCTTGAATCTTCGTTCCATATTATTAGCAAATCCAAGCGCAAAACTTCTGATTAGGGTCTACATCGAAACCGCATACCCACCGAAATCTATTTGGTTTCGTTTAACGATTTCAGCGGAAAGATACACAAATATCCACAGCCACTTTAAACAAATAAGTTCGGTACCTATTTATCCATTGTTGTCAATTGGGGATTTCCCTAAAATTATTATAATGCGACGCAAAATTGAAAAAGTCTCCATTCGGTATAGGTAAACAACAATATTCTGGGAAAATACGTCCATTTTGGATGCGATACGATCTACTAGGGTTCACCAGCGCAATTTACGTCTAACTGGGAGTACTAATTGGACAAATTAAACTGAGAAGAGAGGGAGGTGTGGTTGCGAAGAAAGGGGGATGGTGGATGGATCAACGGTTCGTGTAGTACCTTGCAATCGTGATTGGATAGGATACAGTCACCTTTTAGATGGGAAATAATATGAATTTGAAAATTGCTTCGGCCAGAAACGATAAAGACAAATCACAAATAATTATTGAATGACAAACAGATTCAAGAATGAACTCATACCGATCTCGGTTATCTGTGCGTAGCTGAACTGAGTCAGATTTCCCTTTAAATTCGTCATTGGACTCGCTCAAGAACTCGTTTCAATTTAAGTATTTAGGAAGCCAAGTCTCCGCTGCCGTCTGCATTTATTAAAATATTTCTGACGAATTAAAGTGGCAGGTAGGTGACACAACGTCCATCTGTTCAAATGGCACACACTACCATCTGACATCTATTTAGAGAGAGAGACATTTCTATTTTGTAATTGTCAATTGGCATTCCCAAAAAGGTTATTAAGCAATTTATGCAGTGGAACTCATTGGCATGTCCTTGGCAGTGGGTGGCGCTAAACTTATAATTACTTCTTTAACGCGTGGGATGACGTAGATACACACAAATTTGTTTGACATCCAGTTGGCGGTCGGATAAATATAAACCGCTTGAGAACGTGCGCCGCACTTTGAATCCCGAAGAGATTTATACATGAGTTGGCCAATTAATTTTCGCAGGAGAGACACATCATGGAACTTCTAATAAAAGTTTTTTTTTTTTGTTTGTATACACGAGTGCGTAGCTTATGAGTTGCTATTCCGTTGGTATTTTTCCACGTTCCTTGGTATTAGGCGTTGAATTGTAATCGGTCGACTGAAGTGTTTGCCAGCGCAATGAATTCTGCAAGATGGATGGGATTAGAGTTATAATTGTCTTAAGAGGGCGTTGGCATGATTTTTGGAGGAGACGTTGTCTGATCTTTTATTCGATGACAATTAAGACTTTCAACGCAGCAACTTTCAAGCTCTCTGAAGGTGAATTTAACACTTTTATTGTGGTCTTTCTATTTGTATGGCGGTGCAAACTGACGAGAAATGACTCCTACTGTTTGCAATTTCTCAGGATTTATGCAAGCGAAGTGCAATTACAAACAATAAAAACGGCAATTCCTGCCACCTCTCTCTCCAACTACCCTTTAAAAATATATCCACAAGCAAAATAGCGCCCCGCACACTTTGAGCTAGAACTTTCCTAATGAAACTCACCGCAAGCGTGTTTGACTTTTTGTGTGGAAATCTTATTAAACAACGAATTTGTTAGAACTTCACACCCGATTCAGACTAGCTCCCTACCTGCATACGTGCTTTGTGTTCTTTGGTGTGTAGTTCCAAGTGAGTGTGTCGCTAAATCCAAATGAGTTCCGTTCCAATATATATAACCTCCGAAAAAACTTATACTGTTTTGTGATAGCACGTTTCTGTTTGCGAACTTCTTGAATTTCGATAGCAGCGTCATAGTCTGCAAGGACATTCAACGTATAGATGTCATAGAAATTTATAAATATAAGTTATTGAAATTCCGTTTATTTAAAGAATAACTGAGGGCATCACACATGTTGGCAGGACTTACAAAACAGGAGGCAGGTTGACTAACTATTTTGGTAAACTGTCAAAAAACCTTCCTTTGTTTGTCTGACAGATTTGTTTATGTTAATCACAGCAGTCAGTTGAGTTAGTTCAAATATTAGTCACAGTTAGTGACTTTTTACGCGCACATCACCGAAAAGCAGCAACAACGAGATACACCTGTGACAGCTGACATCTGAAGCTTCACGTGAATCACACCCAATTGGCAGCTTGCGAAAAAATAAAAACTAACTGTTTCTCCATATTGAGCCTTGTCTTTTCTGATGGGTACACAAATCCACATACAAAAAGAAAATTTCCACAATTACTGATTATAAGGAATTTCCGGTGAAATGGGGTCGGCATATGAAAACTGTCAGTCTGACAGACTTTACGGGCTGTGTTTCGATTCACCAAAAAAAAGGATTTTGTCCGTTTTCGCATTGAATGGAAGTGGCCAAACTGTCCACATAAGTTGTCTCACCCAAATATTTGCTTTTCCTCAAAATACGACCAAATTTTGTGCAAACTTTAATGTAGAATTTTCTGCAATCTGAAGACCTTTGAGCTCAAAGTTTTCCAAAATCGACTCATGAACTGGGAAATACATTTGCTTAAGCTTTTTAAGAAGCCTGTCATTAACGTCCTTTTTCATAATCGCATTGAATATTCGAAACGCACAAATCCTCTCCGAAGAAAGTCCACGCCTGCAATACGCCAGTCGCTGCGCGCCGGCAACGAGCTTCGAGCTATAATTGAAAGCATAACAAATTCAATTTACAAGTAGGTCGATGTCCCATAACAAGTCAGAAGGAATTTCATCTCATCAAATGGAGTTGTTCATCCTGAATCGAGGAGGTGAGATAACATGGAGACATTTCTGTTCTTTCCCACACAGAGTCCGATTCCTGATGAAAACAAACAACCATTCTTCACAGTTGGATGGTTTATATAGGTTCAGGGTCGGTGCTGTAATAAAATGTCTCATTCACCCGCAGACGTGAACACTGAACATGTTTGGCAATGCGAGTCGTTTCAGTTTTTTCAACTGGCACTACCGTTGCCAAAACGATGTCTCATTTATATAATCAATTTTTGAGGCATCCTTGTCGTAGGTCACAATAGCTAATTTTGTATAAAAATACTGTCACTGTGGGCAATCAAAGTTGGAAGCTCCGATTGAATTTGGGAATTCTCCTTAAAGTCTATTCGTGTTTTCGTAACAACAGTTTATTATCGCATCTGTCATTTTGACAAATGTGTGAAACATTTTGTTAACCTCTTTCCACGCGCATTTTAAATACTAAAGCGTAGTATGCACATGATCCGAAACGAAATTTTCCGGTGGTCTCCAAATGGACAGCGAAACGTCTGCGAAAAGGCAGCGGAAAATAATTTGCGGAGAGTTCCATCCGCTGCTGCACAAATAGAAGTGTTACCAGCACTGGCGTTTTATCTCCGATATAGATACTCGAACTTTTCGCTGGCTCCTTAAAATTAATTTAGACTATTTAAAGATTTTTAGGCTCCTTAGGTATTTAAAAAAAAAAAAAATACGCATCCTTCTATTGCGAACGTACTCTTTTCGTATAAGTCCCCAGTTACATATAGCCGTATACGTAAAACGAAACCATAAACATTTCCTTTTGCTTTTTTGGACCAATTAAACTTGATAGTTGAACTCAATCTTGGTCTTCAATTGTTGCTTATGAATTATAAAGTTAGTTAATCAAAAGAAATTAGCAAATTTTCTTCAAATTTTCTTATTTTTTCCGTACGAAAAACTTCTCCCATCAACTTCTAAGTTAATTTCACAAAAAATAAAATAAATCTTTCCACTTTGCTGTTCCATCTATCAGGAATTTTTTTCTGATGGAATCCTACCAGTAGTAGTTGACTTGCTTTAATTATTTTCGCAGGGAAAATATTTTCTGACAGAATTTTTGCTATGACCGCCTATTTTTAATTTTACATTGTCGTCTTTCAAATAATTTAATCAGAATGAGTATGCCAATGAAATACACAAAACAATGTGCATTTGATCTTCATTTTTGAGCTTTGGTATTTTTGGCGCCAAAATTTTTCAATTTGGCTCCATACCTCCTATAAAAGCTGGCAGCACTGCAGTACAAATGTCACATTTTCGCAAGCAAAAAATGTGCCGGTCCCGGGCAATAAACGTGTGCGAAAAGAGAGTGGAGAATTGTACCAAGCAATCTACTACAAACACCCACTTTTCCGCCATCATTTCGCTGCAGCTGCGTACTGCAAAATCAAAAGGAGAGCGAAATTTTTCGTTCATGATTTCGTTGGCCCACTTTTGTATGGAGGACCAAGTGCGTACTAACCTTAAAATGTTAATTAGTTTCGCTCTTCAACCATAAATAATAAGATTAACATATTTACCTACACAAACTGTGTAGGCTAATTTTAATTTATTATTAATGCGAATTTTTCGAAAGTGGTTGAATTTATTTTTAGAAAAACATCAACTTAAAGTTCTGTATGTTATGTCAATCAAACAATAAAACTGACAGAAAAACGTATTTTAGGTCATACGAATGATAATAGTATCAAAGCGAAATGCTCTAAAACAAAACATCAAAATACTCGTAGGTCAATTCGTACTTTTCCAGAGTCAAGCAACAAAAATTTGTCGAAATCAAAAAAATTTGGGAAACACTCTCAGAGAGCGGGAAATATTCTCCAGAGTCCAAAGTACGTGTATAGACTTCTAGTTTCTTTGACATCTACTAGTATCGAAAATAAAATAACAGATATAAGGTGTGCCTTCAAAAACAGTGAAAACAAACTAATTCCTGACTGATGATTTATAATTGTTTGTTGTTAAGAAATCACACATTTTGTATCAAAGGGGGATAACCGCTACCAATCGCTGCCGTCATGACAGAAAAAATTATTAGCCAGCTGGTAGTTGATTGATTTATTTATTTTTTTTTTTTTTAATTTTTGTTGTGAAACTTGAAAGTAAGTAAGTAAGAATGATAATAATTTTCTTTCCATTCCAATGCAGAGTGTTTTTTATATGAGGTGTTTAATACGATTATTTTGTTGACCTAGTATAATGTCCTTTTTTATGTTTTTGGTCGATTCTTTTCAAAATTGTTGGTTGTTCAAACTTTTCTGATGCAAATATTTATTTATTTTGTATTGAAAAGGTTGAAAGCTAACTTAAAGTGATCTTATTGTGAGTTTGTACTGAGTGTGGCTATACACGATATGAAGCAAGTTTAGCGGGCTAAACCATTTTCCTAGCAACCATTCGCTTGTGTGAGTTTTTAATTTTTCGAACGAATGAAAGGGAGAATTCTATGCCTAATATGAATGGCTGAATTGAGAAGATCTTTCAGGATAGATGTACAATCGGATGTTTGTAAGACGTCAGTGGAAAAAACCTTAATATTTAGGATTTAGATTTTCTTTCCCGGAACTCGAACCTGAGACCCTCGCTCAGCAGTTTAGGACACTTACCACTGAGCAACTGGACCAGAACGTAACGAATAGAAAGGTTGGTTAATATGTACATTGAAAATGAAAATTGTACTGCGATTGAGCCGAACACTCGTCCTCCATTACGTAAAGAATTTAAGGAACTTTGCCGTGCATGACACAGTCGATCGGGAAATTAATGTATCCATCTCAGTCTGCTTCTTTTTGTCATTTTCTTCACTTCCACTTCATTTGTATTTCAGACTACAAAAGCCCATGAGCTGTGTGGGGCTCCTATTCAATTTGAAATAGGACAACAGTCTTGTTTTTGGTGGACTAGCAACTGCCGCTAGCTCAGATCCATCAGGAAAATAAAAACCAATTATTGAGACTATAGTTACGGTGACCATCATTCATGTTCATTATAATAATGAACAGTTTTGTATTTGACGACGATTATCATTATGAATTATTTTGTGTACAAAAGCATATAAATGTTCTGTATTTTAGAAGTTCTTTATTATTAATTCTGCATATTATTAAAATTTTTAAAAACAATAACACAAACATTAAGGACACGAAAATTTAATGAACAAAGTGAGAATGCTAACAAGTAATCGATTACTGAAAAATAAGCCCTATTTACAAATTTTCTTTATAAATCACCTGTTTATTATTCAACCTTTATACTTAACATAAGCCATTGAGTAACTATATTTTGAATTTCATTAATCATAAATTAACCACTAACATCAGAGTTCACTTATTCAAATTCTACAGACTCACAGTCAATGACATTCCTGTGTTTTTTTTTTTTCAATGTTTCCAAACATTCATAACATTCTTTTGCTGCCTTTGACAAATTCCCTTCCCTTCTACAACGCTTCAGCTTTCATTTGGTCAATATTTCATTCAATTTGGTTTTAAGATGCGGCCCCAATCGGTCCTACCAAAGATGTTAAGCATTTATGTGAACCTTCAAGCCCCAAGCAGTAACATTTCTCTGTTTTATGTTTTAATTTATAAAACCTAACTTAATATTTCCGCATTGATATGTTATAGCTACGCAGATATATTGACTATTTAATTCCTTAAGTATTGTTGCCGCTCTGGGTTACTTACTTCAGATTTTGTTAACAAACGAAATGAAACTCAAATGAAATTACCTTTATTATTCAAATGGAACTTATTTGTCTTTCCGTAAGTTACAAAATGTCTACTTTACTTTTGTTATTGTTATAACATACATTCTTTTAGTTTCTTTTTATGTGTTTCAATCTCCGTGTACTATACTAACCCCAAAACTTAATAAAGCAATGCATGTTCATTTATACTGACAGGTGACGTTTATTCTGTCCCGTTCGTGGCTGCCGAGGCAGGGGGTTGTTAACAAGTATTATTTATAATATTTTTTTATGTTCCGCAATGCATTTGTTTAACACAGCACATTCAGGTGAACCACCAAAATGTGCACTCTACAAAATGTGCCACCCTATTAGAAAATAATAAACAGCTACGTACATTTCTGCCTTGCATATTGCAGTAAAGCGCACCGCAAGCAGCCTCTCTTTTGTCTTTCTTTTCCAATCGCACAACCGGTTCATCTCGACCAGCAGCAGCACAACGATAGACCAAAGGCAACCATTATCATTAGCATTATCATTCCAACTAATGCTTTATTAAAAAATTAAATGCCCCAAACAACTTTATTTAGTCGTTACTAAGAATAATTTGTGTGCATAAAGTAAATAACCTAAACAATGCACTCTTCGCGTCTTTTTCTAGTTCTCTGTGATTGCTTCTGATTTGAATTGTTTTAAATGAGTTTAAAATTAAACTAAACAAGTTTCTTTTAATTCAATTGTCTGCCCAAAAATTACCTACTTTTGATGACACAAAATACAACTGTTGCTTTTTCTTCGTTATCGCCGTATTTTCTTTTTTTAGTAACATCAAATCTTTATCACATGACAGATAGAAGTTGTTTCGGTTAGTCAGCTATTATTCTCAGAAAATGCTATCAACAAAAGCAAATCAGTCACAATCCGCAGTTGTCAACAAGAGGCAAATATATTCCAAAAAATCTTGCTTACCTGTCCTAAGCATTTTCCCATTTTAGAACGCAAATCTAAAAATATCCTTTCCCCTCTATATCCCACTAAGCATGTAAATCAGTCCACACAATTACCCTGCACGTATAAAGAATATCCTTATATCCCAACAACGTGTCTACGCATTTTGCAATATCAACCCCCTAGAGGATTTGTATCGTTCTGGGAAGTGGAGGAAGCGAAAAACACCAACGAGCTGAAAAAGTAATTATTTTCATTCGAAAAGGTCATTTATGTGAATAAGTACAATCCCTGTTGTGCTTCTGGCACCAAATCATTCCACTCTACTTGACACCGCCTCGACTGACAATGAAGCCCCAGGCGACATCTTTCACTTGTAGAAGGAAATTGCCAACGAACAGGGTCACATTTGGTTAAACAAAAATACATTCTTAGTAATTATTTTATCAACAAAGTGTTACTTAAAAATGTATACACATCCATCCTCCCGCCATTGTCTTTCCCCGGGGCAAAAGAGAGTTAGTACTCGTATTTGACTGAATGATGTGACATTTCTCTTTTCAATGTTCGTTAAATATTTTATTTTGTTAGTGGAATACTCAAATGTACACCTGGTTCAACAGATGCTTTGTCATCTGCCCTGGTGGTTTATCGACAGCAAATTTCAATGAAAATATGTTATCAAGTCGTTAGAAAAAAATGTACAATTCCATCTTAAATAGCGAAACTAATAGGTTGAGAGAAAAAATGTTCCACATACGCCCCAGATGATAAGGCACACAATGGCTTTGACTCACAAGTAAAATCTGTTTTCAATAAAATGAAAAACCTCAACGATCACGTATTGGCCTTTTCATAAATCCATAAATAAACAGTTTATCGACATTTTGTTTGGCTTACTATTTAGATTTTTCTATCGACTTTTTGCGCATAACAATCACGTCAAGGTAAAGTTGTTCATATCGCAATTTGTTTTTTTATAACACAATAATGTCTCGAACTATTACTGCATTACTGTGGTTTATGATTTTTTGTTTAGACTAACAGCACAAACATTGTGGTGGCTGATGTTGTTTGGATAGGTAAGACAGCAGATTGGAATGTCAGGGGAAGATTTGAACACAAATTCATGGGTAATATTACAAGAGTTTTGTTTTACAGCAATTCGTTTAAGTCGAGACACTTGCATGCTTGTCAGTAATTATTGCTCTACGGTCCATGATTAACGGTTTAGTATACTAGGATAAAAGTTTTCCCTATGTAACACTTGTTGCTTTTGGGCTTTAAGAATTGTACAGTGAAGTGCAAAAAACCAACAACTCATATCTGCAAAGTCAATAATCATTTTTGGTTTCGACTTTAAATTTACGGAAGCTCAAAATTGCGAAATTAAGAGCCACGACTAAAATTTGTTATTAATACCGCTCATTAAAATTACACTAAGTGATCTAATACTTTCATTTTCCTTTTTGGGTTTGAATTTGTTTTTACCTAAGACTCAGAGACGAGACTTTCAGTAGGCTCTAAGATCATCTGGTGTATTTTTCGGCTAGTCCCCTAGATGTTTTCTAGCTACTCAAATGAAGAAATTCAACGAAAACGTTTCAACAATTTTTCAACAACTGTAAGAAATTTTACGCAAACGCTTCAACAAATTTCAACAATTGTAGACTTGATAAAAAAAATACAAGCGTTTGTTTTTTTAAGTACTCAATATTAGAAACTTGAATTCAATGTGCATGTACCAAAAAAACGTTCCTAATAGTTATAAACAGCTTTTGCACCTTTTTTATTAGCAGTTATTCATTTATGTAACTGTTTTTGCAATTTTCTATGAAGGAAAAAGCACAATTAGGACTTAAACACCGTCTTGGGGCCACAACTCATTGGACGTTGGACCTATCGAAAATGAGTGAGGGGTATTTTAGAGAAGCTTAAAATCAAGAGTTGAAAAATCAATGAAATTGAACACTCCCATTTCTGCCGGCGGCAATGGGTTTTATTGGTGAGGAGGTTTTTTGTTCTGTTGTAGGTTGTCCAAATCTTCCTTGAAATAACGAAGTTCGTGAGTTCGTCCCCCTAGTCTCCGCTTTTTAAGTAAATTGCAAGATAATTGCTGTCTTCTCATATTCCAGCTGTACTTGGGACTTTGCTCAGTTAATTGATGTTATAAGATTTACTTATAGGGCGAGTCACCAAATCAGTGATCCAACGGTGACGACGGGACGTATCACTGCTGTGTACTTTATCAGCCATGATTACAAAGGAAAGGAAGGGCTAATACAAAGGAAGTTCTTCTCAAAGGCCAGGTAGATCCAATGCTCAGCGTTAACTCTGCACTCCCATTGACACATGACACTTTTTCGTATTTCCGTGGCCTTCTCACAAACTACTCAACCGATTTTGCTGGAAACTTTACACTGTGTTGCTTTCAGAGTCGGCAATGTTAAAAGGGTCATTTAAAAAAGATCCGCTAGGTGGCGCTGTTATTTTCCTACAATGTTTACGTTTTAGTACATCTATCAGTTTGGCCGCGCTGATCTCGAGAACCACTAATCGGATTTTGATGCGATTTTCACTGTTATTATAAGCATTTTTCAAACAGTTTTTATGTGTGACAATTTTTAAAAAAAATCTTATTAGTACTTTTTCCTTTGAAACGATTTGCAGACTGTGAAGTAAAATTCTGTAGGACACCTACTTAAACTTCAGAAATTCGTGCTGCTTTATAGAAAAGTAGGCTGTATTCAGCAGAATCAAATACCTAAGTAAGAAATAATTAAACGAAAATTTGGTTTACAAATGTTAAATCTTGCCGAGCTATTAAACTTTTTCCCCTTTGCTTTTATTGTTATTTTGTATACACTATTTGCCTTAAAGCTAGGTTACAAAATGGTGGCGAATAATTAATATTTAAATGGGTTGATTCAACAACAGGGGGCAACGGACTTTGTTTCTTTTTTCGGATTTCACACTCGTAGTATACATCGTTATCTGGGTTTAATTCAAGGTGTTCAATACCAGTGGAAGGCTCCATTGAATTCCAAGCCCATTTCTGTTCCAGTTCAAAAATAAGACATCTGCGTTCAGTGATAGTTTTAAGATCTACTCTATACTTAGTAAATGGAAAACATTGTTATACAATCTTCCAGGCAATGCTTCTTCTTTCACCCTTACCTAACATAACTTACCTTGCAAGACACACGGATACCAAAAGCCGTAAATGCTTTCGACAAAAAAACGATTTTATTTACACCCCGGTACGTAACACTTCTTGCACTCCCACACATCTTTCGAGACACAATCCTGTTCATTAAAGTGTCAATAAAATCCCACGTCCAGTTAAAACGCATTAATCCACGACGAAGGTAATTTAATTTTACAATAATTTTACCGTGCAGATGGCAATCTACGTTATCTAAGACATGTTGTCGATTCGAATAGAAAGTCAGTTGCAGATTTCAATCAAGCCATTGCGTCGGTTGTAGTTTTGGTCATTTTCAAGGACGTCTTGTAAGTGAAGTTGATTTTCCGTTACCAAGACGTTAGTGCACTACATCTTTCTTCTGAGTTTTATTTGATTTGCAGTGTTAAAATTGGTCAACCCAAATAATTGTGCTCCTAATCAAATAAGTCTGTCGGGATAAATCAAGTGACCGTTCCGAATGCAATATCACCTCTAGGTTTTAGACAAGACCTTAACACGCATTCGGGCCAAGGTAGTAACTGCAAGTAAACATTCCCTGTGCTTTCTTGCATTCGGTAAAGTTAAATTTATCTGTAAGACTAAGTCTAACTTCAATTGGAGAACGATCACTGCCTCCAAAGAGGTCACTTAAGGCTGCAACTAATTACATAAAATCGTTTGGACCTGTGCTGATGTTTTTAGGCCCCAAATTATGCTATACCACTGTTATTCGTTCGGAAGAATGAACATAAAATGTGGCATAAGTGGATATTGGTCTCTTGCAGCTCAGGGTTACTATTGGCCACCTCAGCAAAATTTTCCAGGTTAGGCCACAATTTTGTACAGACTTCCAATTAAACTTGTTAATCCTGACATTGACAGTGTCTCAGTGGTTAATGTGTTGAACTACTAAGCGACGGATCCCAGGTTATATACATATAGTTGGCGCAACAGGTCTAAGGGACTCAAGGCCTAGCTTCTCACAACCATTCGTTTTGTATGAGTTTAATTTTTTGGAACGAATGGAAGGGATCTACAATTTTATGCCGATTCCAAACGGCTAATTGAGAAGCTCTAAAGACAGTTATACTCTCGGATGTTTGTCAGACGTTCGCGAGAGGCGGCGCAGTGGAAAAAAACCCTAAGTTGGAATTTGGGTTTTTGCGGGATCCCAGGTTAGATCCCCGGAGAAAAATAAATTACATTTAAAGTTTTTATACATATTTACTTTCTTATTGTTGGATATAGGGCTGTTCCTACATTTCGGAAATGTTTCCGTAAGAGTGACACAGTATAGTGTATCAAAGTACGTGCTGTTTCCAGTGCAGGATGGAACGTTGACTAGAGCGGGGAATAAGTTTAAGCTCATACAATTACTATTTCGGGAAACACACATAGTGGTATTTTGGCTATGAGTTGTAACCGAAATGTGACAGAATTTTAGTGAGCTGTCAAATTGGTGTTCATGTGTTTGTAAGTTGGTTCGCACAAAAAGAAAATGTCAAATAGAATTACTGTACCAATATAAAACGTAGGCATATATCCTTCCCTCTTTAATGGAGATGCTAAAGTACCCAAACGAACAAAACGTCATCAAAAAGGTAATGCAGGTAATATTATGCGAATTTAATAATTGCATAACTTGGTACCCGAGTGGAAAATATTCAAACGAAAATAAGTTTTACCACAAATATCAATAAGTTGTGGTGGCAAAAACTCACGCGCTCAAGAAATATTGAGGACAATTTAAGTTTTTTTATTTGTTTTTGTATCCCAATTGGAACCAGAAAGCGGCCATTTGCCAGCCATATGTATTTCTTTAGGTAGGACCACAGGGTGCATGTACATTCATTGAGGAAATGGTTTTTTGTTTGCGTTTATTACTATTAAGTCGTAATACTTTTAAAGTATGAGGACATGCAAAGCAAAGTTTGGCGAAAATAATAAGAAACGGATTTGCAAATTTTAAGATCTTTTCGCCTCTAACTTTTGGTACTGCTATTCTGGTTTGCTAAAAGCTACATGATAAAGTGAACATATTTACATGTAGGTATCTTACGGAGATACAACTTGATAAATATAACGTTTGTAGTTCATATGGGAATATTTTCTTACCAAAGAAAATTGGTGTAATACATCTTTGTAGAAGGTTTATGATATTCTAGCAGTATTTCAATTACATAGTATTTTGAATATTATATTTCCACTTTTTGCAATCAAATTTAATTACTACGCACTTCATTAACTGTTTCCAATTTAATCTGATGCAGTTTTATGTAGCAAAATCAAAAATAATTCGCATTTTTCTGCTACTAAAATATTGAAACGTCGTAAAAACATAGATAAAGCATAATTAAAAGTTTATTCGATGTTGAAATGAAAATTATTTTTTTAAGGAGGAAAACTCATTAAAAGATATACGTATTCTAAAATAATGGAGTCTCTGAATTTTATATTTCGATTCTTCTTAGATAAATTCATTCGTAATCATTAAACCATTCACAATGTTATTTTTCGTGCCACCCTATATTCCCTTTTACGCTTGGTGGGCAATGTCATATTATTTTTCGTGCACTCCCCGCATGCCTACATTAGGCGTTTTTCTTTTTGGTTCAAATCTAAGCACTGAACTGAGCTCGAACATTATGAGCGCGCTCTGAACCGAGTGTGCTAAGAGCGTTCTGATGTCTTTTTTTTGTTTTTCAATGTGACAGGAAGTATGCTTGTACATGTGTAATCAGCTTTTTCCTCAGGCTTCTCGGTCAATTTATTCTGAGCTCATAGAGCGCGCTCTGACCATGCTCTGAACGAAAAAAGAAACACAAATTTGATCTGAGCTAAAAACGAAACACGAACTTTTTGTATAACTGTTCAGGTTCTGCTCTGAACTATAAAAAAAAAAAACGCCTGTTAAAAGGAGCATGTTGCTTATGGGAGTATAAATGCTGTACCTACTACGTCTGTTTAAACAAAAGCAGCCATTAGTTTGTAGTATGTGTGAAGATTGTTTGCAAAAAAAGCGCCAAAATATTATGGTCGAATTCGGTGGTTACAATTCAGACTCTGCGCAGTCCGTTCGCATAGCTGTTAAGAGGTAACATAAAATAGCAACCTCAAAGTTTTTGTCTGTTTTGAAATGTTACTGTAAAGGATATTTGTGGCTTTGCGACACGTAATGGTAGCAAAAATGTCAAATAGCTACCATCTTATTGGAATGCCTTTATCGAAACAAATTTGAGTCAAATATACTGAATGGTGACAATAATTGAAAGTAAAATTGGATAATAGTCACTTGGGAAGGAGCTTCTCACTGGCCGTTCGTTTGGACTCGGGATAAAATTGTAGATATACGTAAAATTAAAAGCTCACACAAAAGGAATGATTGTGAGAAGCTAGGCCGATTTTTATTTGTTTATTTCCGACAGTATTACCATTTGAAATGCTCTGTGCAGATAAAGTGAGTAAAGTTACAGCAAACCATCTGTCAGCTCGCCCATGATTTGTATACCTCAAATAGCTATAAAGCAACAATTTAGCAAATTTGACAATTCATCGAATTCATGAAGCCCACTTCCATCATCACCGACTCAAATTAGCGACACACGCGATACTCTAAGAGCTATGCAAACATATTGCCAATCCAAATACACATGAAATTCCATTCAAGCGATAACAAAGTCTTTCCGAGCAGTTTTCAGTGACACATTTTGAATAAATAATAAATTTTGCGACTCGTCACTGTTTACCCATTTTGCGAAATGCGCCACATCAAAGAGCCCCCCAAATGGTTATAAGGTGTTAGAACCCCGCCTTTGTCTGTTTTGACATATCTGCCAGTTGGCATTGCTCACGGGCAGTGTTTGCTGGCGCAATGCCACTAAATCGATGTAAATTACCCACAAAGCAAAACTGCTATTAACAAATGAACGAATTAAGCGAAATAAAACTTTCGGTTTTAGATGCGTGAGCTAATTAGCAACCAAGTATACCTCGTTTCGAAAGGGGACAAGTGTAAGCCCAATTCAACACAAATGCACTTTCGAAGCGCGCTGATTGACAGCAAATAAAAAAGTATTTTCAAACGCACATTGACCTCTCTACATACGAGTCAGTAGGTGTAATAGGTACATATATATAAAATCACAACATCAGGAAAGACAACGACAACCGACAAGACCCTGCTGAGGGTTCAGCATTTTACTGATTGTCAGGTGATACACGGCAGCCACCATCGTATAGATTTTGTAATAACTAGTGGTGCAGTTTTTAATTCCATCCGAGAAAGTGAGACCCATTTGAGCGCTCATCCCTCAAGCGGATGCGACTCACACCTCACTGGAATATCATATGACGTCGGGGGGATAGCAACAGTGACAACCACTATATATAGCTTGCACAGAGAATGACGTCGGCTCTCTGGTCTTTTGCGTGCAATATTGTTTTCAATTAATTGTTTAATTTTGTTAAGGGGGATGAGAGCTCTACAGAAGTTCTTATGTGATCTGGGCAAAGTGGCTCATTTCGCAACCCTATATATACTGGATGCATGCAGTTGACAAGGAGCACTCTGGCTATGCGGGTGTAATGCAGGCTGATTGGCGGAGTAGAGTGGATGTGTGTCAGCAGCACTTTGGGGCACTGATTGCTTGATTAATGGTCGCATCAATGATATGGCGAATATGAAGTTTGTGTGGCAGCAAAATGTTTTTAGAGAGCGCACAACTTCGAGATTGTTGAACTCATTCTTTACTGAGGGATTTCCTCGCGAATTTTCTTTTTCCCGATCTGTAAATTTACTCATACAATCGTCGTATTCCGAATCAGGAAGGTTCCTCAAAACTCTCTCAAGGTCATCCTAATATGACTGGCCTCTTGCAAACCGTAGCTTGGGGGCTTTACTTAACGAAATTTAACGACAAAGTATTTTTAGAGCTCTTTTAGGCCAAAGGAAGCAATCAGCGTAGGACGATGGAAAGCAAAAGCAAGCAATACTGCCATATCGTCACATCAGATATAAGGACACGCCTTGAATATGGAGAAAGATTTGAAGGTCACTCGTTGTCAAAGCGGTTCCAGATTACACCCAAAAGACTTTAAAGAACAATTGCATATAGGTATAGGTCTGTACGATACCGAAGACGGACCAAGGCCAGTATAACGCAACTCCTTCCAAAAGAAATAAAGCAAAAATACAGAAGTAACAGCAATGACAGCGAGGGATAACACGATACCAGAAAGTATGTTAAGTCTAGTCGAATGACAGCGATCGATCCGAAAGTGAAGGCGCACATAATCATACACAAAATCGACGATTGGTTTAAAGCATGGCGAGCTAAATTTCCATTGGACAGGGATTCTTATAAGCCATGAATTTTTAAGGACTTAGTTTTGAGCGCGATGTCAAACCCTTTTGCCCGAGCTGTATAAGAGATCTTTGTCGGATAGCTAAAATAAATAAATAGTTGGCGCAACAGGTCCGTAGGGACCCTGGATGGGATCTTCATTAGAATTATTTTATAATCCTAAATATTTATTTCTATCAATAGAGTTAGAGCGGTTTTTGTGAAACTTTGCAGTCAAAACAATAAAAAAAAAATTGCAATATTCAGTTTGATAAATACAATACACATTTTAAGTTGAAAACTGAGTAAAATATATTGTTCGGGATGTAAGCATTATTCCTTTTTTTAAAGTTTTATCGAAATCGAAAATGGTGTTTTCGAGATTTGAACTGTTTCTAAAATTAGCGCTTTCGGTGATTCGAATTGTAAATTAAGAAGAAGAATTTTGGAAACATTAATTTAACTCAAAGTATTCATTTTGGTAAAAATCTTTACTGACATTTTTAGGTAACCCAAAGAAAACCAAATTTAAAAAAAATGTTTTTTTTTCACAAATGCATTGTTCGATAATATGATAAGAAACTAAGTTTGCTATCAACTTAGAAATGACCATATTACCTTAGAAATGAATTTTTGTTACAATCGTATGGACCGTTTTCAAGATATGTCCGATTTCTTGAAAACTGAGTCCACAGTCATGATAACCTCACCTCCTTAAGCTCAAATATCACTTTTAGTTGAAATCGTTACAGCCGTTTTCGAACAAATCAAAGTGGTTAATATTGAGGTTAGGTAGGTGGGTAGGTAAATGGGTGCTCTTGGGACAATTATGCCACAGCTTCACTTAGACCATCAGTTATGTCCATTGTGTCCAGTTACGGGAACCATCCAGTGTGACCTGTTGGAAGACAAGAAATAAACCGATTTTCATTTTGGAGCCACATAGATTAGTAAGAATCTCATGGGCTATTGAGCTCCGTTGTATCATGTTCCTCTAGTTCGTCCTACTAGAACCACCCAGATTTGAGTACGAATCTCAGGAGTACTTTAAGATCAACATTCCTCAAGTCATCTAGGTCATCGAAGAAGTAACTGTTGAGAGTCTCCTGTCTGCTGTTTTTAAGGGCTGGGCATTCGCAGAGCAGATGTCGAACAGATTCTATTTCTTCAACGTCCCTACAACTTCTGCAGAAATCATTTTGCAGTATCCCCAGCCGTTCCGCATGTACGCCTATCGCACAGTGTTCAGTAATGACCCCCGTGAGTATGTGAATATGTTTGCGGCTTAGTCCGATCATGTATTTAGATCTCTTTTTGCTCACCTCTGGCCATAGTTCTTTTGTGTGCCTGCATGTAATGAGATTGGTCCATCGTAGGTTTGTTCTACTCCAGGATTCAATGTCAATCTTCCTTGCAAGTGTGCTTAGCGGAGTTTTTACTGATTTTAGGGCCATAGAGGCATGTATTTTCGACCCGTTTCTTGCCAGCTCATCCGCCTGTTCATTACATGGAATATCCATATGACCCGGTACCCAGCATAAGGTCACCGCGTTGGTCTGTGATATTTTGTCCGGATATTTCTTGCACCGATTTACTGCCCTTGACTTCACCACGAATGACTCTGTCAGAGTAAATGGTGTCGTCCCTTAAGGTCCTTCGCCGCTTGGGTAATAGCGGCTACCTCTGCTTGAAAAACATTGCAATCATCGCTGATTCTGAATGATTCCTGAAGGTCTAGTGCTTCGCTGAAGATGCCCGCGCCTGTACCGATATCCCTCTTTGAACCGTCGGTATATATGGCCAACTCCTCTTCTTCGGTTACTTCCTTGTTCTCCCATTCGCTTCTGTTTGGAATTCTAGTAGTGAATCTCCTTTCAAAAACGAGGGTGGAGGGTATGTAGTCTGTAGTCACCATCTCTTTCGCCGCGTCCCATTGGCTTTCAATGGAGGCGTGCCCATATGGTTTCGATGACCACAGTCCAGATTCTCTCAACCTGATTGCGGTTTTGACCGCCTTGCTGCTGCAGTAGATGTCCAGAGGGGTGAGGTTTAGCATCACCTCCATAGCTGCGGTGGGAGTGGTTCGTAGGGAACCCGTAATCCCGATGCATGCTGCCCTTTGCACTTTAGTTAGGCTTGAAAGATAGTATTTCCTCTCAATAGCCTTCCACCACACTGTTGTACCATATGTAAGGATGGGCCGCACCACAGCTGTGTATAGCCAGTGCATCACGTGCCGCCTGAGTCCCCACGTGTTGCCGAATGCTCTTCTGCAAGCATATAGTGCCTTCTGCCTGAGGTTAGTTTACAAAAAACAAAATAGCCCCGAACTGTAAGCCCCAAAACTCCAAATCCGATCCGGTCAGCCATTTAGGCTGTAGAACTCGGGACAGACGGACAGAATTTCGAGACCCACTTTTTTCATCATCCTTATATCAGAATTTAATAACATCTCGAATTCGAACTTTTTTACGAATACAACATCTTTGTCTAACTACGTAATCGAGAAAGTTAACAAAGAACTCTAGGCACTAGTTCACAGAATTCCATTTCTAACCAACTAAACATGTTTTACTCTAAAAATTACTAACCTTAAAAAAAACAAATCTCTATTACGTTCTCCTTCTAGAGCACCCTGAAATGCTGGAAGAAAAGTTGCAGCTCTCAGAAAACGTGTCCCTAGAAATCGAGTGACAAAGTTTACTGTCCTATAGCCAGACGAAATTTGGAAAAGTAATGTTCTCGCCGTTGTCCACAAATAATGTGCATGGCTTGTCTATCTTTTGTATTAATAAAGTTTCCAGCTCTTCAGTAAAATTTTAATTCGTTTCCAATTCCGACCGCAAGTGTGTCATCTTTCCACTGATCACAAACCTAAACTACTTAAAAAAAATAGCCCTATTACTTTTGCAGCCATAGCCACCCATTAAATCCACCACAAGTCACCCAACGATCACCAGGAACAACAAACCCATTTCGTACACTTCCAACAAGATCCACACGTTTGCACAATGGCTGTCGCTATTATGGGACGACTTTTACGAGTGCAATTCAAAATCTATCTATAGATGGTACGTTTGCGTCTATACATACGAGACCCCTGTTAGTCTTCGGATTGTGCGCCATAAATAATATTGGGCGCTGTAAAGCACTTGAAGTGCAAATGTTATAGGTACCCCCAATTTAACGGCCCAAAGTGCTGCAATAAAACTACAAATTCAATTTTACTCATAGCGCTTCGTGATTTCTCGTGAGTTTATTGTTTCGTCTGCTGAACGTTTGACGAGTTTACACTTAAGTAATCGAGAACGACTCTACGAAGGCACACGATTCGTTGAAGTTCATGAGAAATTACGTCAATTGTGAGTTTTACTCAGCCGCTTTGCATTCTGTGTTTGCCCAAATCGAGTGTGGAGCACGAGCACAAGTGCGATCGATAGATAATCTTATCTGGCATTGATATATCTATTTACTATTGAAATCGGAAAAGAAATCTCCTCGCTATTGCTGATAGAATTGATCATCGATCTTTGTAGTAACCTTAGAAAAGGGCTACCGCACTTCTGATATAGCTTTTGACAGTTGACGGATGCGCTCGAAATGAAAAGTGCTTGATAATCGCTGTAACACGTTCTAGAACCTGTTGCAACCCACACATCGTAATACATGTTGTAAATAATTATTTGTTTTTTTTTTATACCCAAATGGGAATCAATTAGTAAAACTGACACTGACCACTTACCATTTCTTTCGAAAATCCGATCAAACTTGTTAATAGATCGATGATGACAACCGATTCACACTTCCATTTAGCGTGGTGATACATCTTTGTTAGTCGTAATTAAGTTTCTAACTATTATTTAAGGCTTGAATGAATTTCTACCCAAAAAAAGAAGCTGCGCAGACTTCAAGTCTTACAATAGATCTCTTACGGTTGCATAGACAGTCCATTTATGTCTTTGATCATAATTTGCTGGGCACGACTGACTTCCATGTGATTTATTTTCATTCAGCATGGAAATTAATATTGCTAATTGTTTGTTTATTATTATACGGGTCTGTAGGTAGAGTTTATGGATAGATTTCGAATTAGATCCACTGGAATTGGGTAGTAGCTATTTGGATTTCAAGGTGGGATTTGGTTGGGCAGTGACTTTGACACGAGCGAACAATTCAATTAGACGCTTATTTTAAGGAGAAATTATGAGTGATCCGATGTATGATGTCAACGCAATGGAAAATCTCCCACGATTGATTATAATCTTTCGGCAGCCAATTGTGGTTATGTTTGAAATGTAGCCCGTTTTGGTCATCCTGTAAGAGCGGTTGTCAATATTTTACGTGCTTCAAGGTGGTTAAGAGACATTTTTAATTAACTCTTGATACAAAGGAAGCCTTCTTGACAGTCGAAGATGAAATTAAAAGACACAAAAACTCGTCGGGAGGGATCTGTTCTGCTACAAAGCAGCAACTCAGGAAAAGAGCGTTGCATTCATTTTTGTCGCACGACTTTTTTCAAAAGATGGGTACCAAATCCAAGCTCCTTAATTGCCTGGGTAGTTTTCAAATACCTCTAACTAAAGAAGATCTTTTGTTTCTAGGGCCAGAAAATAAATACCGCGGAGGATTTATTTTTCTACTCGAAACCCAGATTAGACCAAAATAATTTGAGAATTTGTTTAAAATACTAAACCTCACTGGCATATCGGGAGTGAGAATTCATTTTGCATTGATTGCATTAAGTCAGTCAGCTTCTCTTTGTATAAGAGGCAACTTCGTTCTTGAAAGGATTGACCGAAGTCTTATTTCTAGGGGACCAGTCACAGATAATGTTCAAAACTGCATTAGGCAAATGATCGGAACAGATATCGTGAACAGATATCGTCCTCAGCTTCAAAGGTCTTTTTACAACATCAACGAGAGCGAGTATAGCCATATTTGTCATCTACGTGAACAGCCAAAGTTTCCGTACACTTTTTTAGTATTTATTCTGAAATGAGGAGATCGAAACTTATGTTATTTGAAAGGAACTGTACCATCGATGTGCACAAACAAAAAGAGGGTATGTGTCGCCCATAAGGATGGTAAGCTTAAGTTATGGATTCCCCAAACAAAACAGGTGATTGAAAGGATTTTGGTGACTTTCAATTTGTCGCTACCATATTGCCATAGTAACGTGCTCGAATACAAATCATTTTAGATTAGAACCTGTTTCCGATGGAAACAGCTCATTTACGTATATTTTGATATCTAGATGTCGCTCTTTTCGTTTATAAAAAAATAAACATAAGTAACGAAAATAATTGAGGATTATTATTACATACTTGTAAAAGGTATGGTCGATTTTCGGCCACAAGCGATACTACTATTACTTAATTAACCTCACCATGGTCAGTTTAACAACATATTCTGGCAGAGTTTATTCTACATCTTTTTGCAGCAGTCAGGCAATTTGCAACTGCAAAAGCATATCTCTATAGCTTTATGGATTGCTACACTCACGATTTTGTATATCTACAGAGGTATAACATTCTTTGCGTTCTGTGCCGCAACAACAGCAACTTCTCCATAAGGTATGTCAACCAACTTATATTCCAGCTGTCACACTGACCTTTTCCGGTACCGGTAAATTCTTAAGCTGATTAAATAAAATAATCTTTGTTATTTCAATACTTTCTTCTCTTCATTGCACATCCAAATAGACGTTGGTTCAGTCCTCTTTAGTAGCCACCGCACAATAATTTTGGATAAGTGTTGCCATCAGCTCTGCCGAAAGAGCTACAATAGGAGTATTATACTCCTTTTTCGTCTGCCGTACTCCCCTACTTTCCAAAGACTAATTGTACTCCTATGTTTAATTTCGGATTTACCTTTTTCACTTGTCTTGACATGTATGTGTAGTAAATTGCAAAACAAATTTTACTTTCTCGATGTTCCACTAAGTTTTGCTTCGTGTTCGGTTTTTTTTTATATTTGTCGAGAAAAAACTCTTAAGTATCCTTAAAACCAAATTTTCTGGCACTATTTTAAAGGCTTTTCCTTCAATAAGGATGGGTCGAAGTTAAAGTCGAATAAAACAGGCTGTGTTTGAGGTAATAATAAAATACGGATCCGGGTCGTCCAATTTTTGGTTGATTATTCCCCAAACCGGTTGTCTCGTATTTACCCATCAAAAGTTGAAGACTCGGCTTTGAAGAACTAAAAGTAAAAGTGGCTCATCATTTGGAGCACTACCAAAGGTCAAAAGTGTAATTCACCATGGCGATTTGGCATCAGTGACTTAATAATAAACACCAGATTAGACAAAAGCCACCAAAACAACATGGCCGTCATAGGTTACCATCATCGATCCGTCTCATTTGCAAAACTTTAAACTAAAAATTAATATCTAATTTTACTACCCTTCTTCTTCTTAAAGCATTTCATGAATGTCAGTTAATATGAGTTGCGGTTCCGTAAAAAGAACGAAACGAAAACAACTTTCGCATACTAAAAAAAAATCACTCGAAAGCGAAAGTTCGCTTTTTGTAATTTCTTTCGTTTATTTTATTTGCATAGTTCTAGTGATATTTCTTTCTTTAAAGCCATTTAATTGTTAGGTGTAAAAGCCGCTAGTGGGATATACCATACACAGTATACACCATAGAAAAAAAAACAAAGAAAATGAACAACTTCAATGGAAAATCCTTCCTTTCGCACGAAACGAAAATGTCTTTCGTTTTTGGATCTTGTTAGTTGTTGAAATAAGACACAAGATTTTTAAAACGTTATAAATTGAACTGCTTTATTTGTTGGTCGGAGAAGTAATGATTCCAATAGCAAAACTGCACTGCTCCCCTTCATTTTGTCACTTTATATTTCAATTTTGACAACTTATTGACTTATTGAAGAAAGGCAGAATAAGAAAGTAACATGAATATATTAATAGCACATCTACATTTGGCTGTAACAATAACATGACAACAGAACTCCATGAAGAATAAAAAGTCAATTGAAAGTGAAATTTTTTTATATCTGAGTAGTTTGAATTGAAAGTGTAATTTTTATTTTTGAATAGATACCGTAAATATTTATATATTTTTTTTCTTTTTTCTGAAGACTTTAATGATCAATAAAAATAAATAAATTTGTTGTTCCAAAAACATATTTTTTAACTGTTATTTTGGGCTATTTTTAGGCACGGAATTCCTTACTCAAGAGAGAGTTTTATTTTAACTTATACAGATAGGCAGGACAAGTACATTTAGATGAATGTGTAGTATAAACGACAAAATACATTTTTTTTTGTGAAGAAAATCTGATATAAAAACATTTTGTTTTGTTTAGCATTTTTTTATTTTGCTTCATACATTCTAAAAATTGTTTGTAGTGTAGGATTTTTTGAAAAATATGGCAACACTCTTCTGCAGCTTGTCGCGGTTCGATCAATCCACGTCATTTGTCGTTTTTCGTCGTCAACATTCAATCTTTACGCTTTCTAGTCATGTCCAACCATGTCATCTGCAATTTCGCTACCTTTTCAGCGGAAATATGGTAAAGCAATACCTGTAAATGTTTAATCTCTGTCATCGTGATCGTGACAGAAGTTCGATCAAAACATCTAAAAAGTTTTTTCATTGTCGCTTTTTATGACACCACCATTTACAGCACTTTGATCAAATATCTAAGGTTGGCAATTTAGTAAAAGCCCCCTAGTTAATCGCTTGATTCGACATTTTACACGTCGCCAATTAACCTTTACGCCTCTAACTGATCACGCATCTCATTGCATCAATCATTACACCAGCAACATGATTCCGCCAACATTGTTCAAAAGTTTATTCATGTATCGTGCGCATTGCGTCATTAATCAGTGTAAAGTTATAAACACTTTTATGACTAGTTGCTTGATGATTTTAAGTGGCGCATGTTGTCTTGTAGCAATTGTTTCAGCTAATAATATACATCTGACTGATCGTCGCCAGCGCAGACAAACACTAATTATACGAACGTCTAGAGGAGTGTTGCTTCTGAGAAGTTGGAGTCGATTTGCTGGTAAAAAAAGAAGAAACATTGTTTTCGCAAAAGTCGTCGATTAAATCGGTTACATGAATGGAGGTATTGATTTTCAGCCCACCGACAAAATATGGATATCATCCAACGAGCCCGAGATGTGCGATGTCATTCAAATGTACTCAAATCTGAACAGAAGGAGTGGAATTTATACAGAAAAAGAAGTCTTCGCTGGCTACCAACAGACTCACAGCCACTTGTCGCCCATAGCAACAAGTTGGTGGTGCGAAATGTAGCCATTTCCATTAGGTACCGTCGGCAGCCTTAGTGGTGTGCTATTGACTATACTTTTGGATTGCTGCATTATCAGAATCGGTGAACAATGGCGCTTTTAATTAGTTAATTACCCAATCAAATTAAAGCGTACCCTATAGACCTACATCCATGTCGAGATAAGCTATATATACCCACCATCAGGGTATTCCCTCACACTGAACAAGTCTATAGATTGACTGGATAAAGCGAAGTACATCGTCCACGGTTAATTACAGTACGGTTGGCAACAACAACAGCTGTTGGATGACAGAAGGAACATTTTCGTGCAGAAATTTCACATCACCCATAGGCAGACAGACGGAGACAGACAGACGGTGTGAACACAACTTGATCTGCCTCTGCGTCTGGAGGCCACATGGAAAAGTCGTTGTTCGGAAAATCAAGTCAGTTCCCATTAACCTTAACACAGATTGATGATATTCATG
Organism: Cheilosia grossa; assembly: GCA_963082955.1. Classification (NCBI taxonomy): domain Eukaryota; kingdom Metazoa; phylum Arthropoda; class Insecta; order Diptera; family Syrphidae; genus Cheilosia; species Cheilosia grossa. Next base: position 4,473,350 of record OY720144.1, read on the forward strand.
AAATGAAGTGCTTATGCATACAACTACTGCAAGTACAACGCCATCGTTGGTCATCGGTAACAGAGGGTTAAGTAGAGAACCGTTTTTCTGTAAACACTGGTGGGTCATTGGAATTGCAGATGATTTAGCAAATGTGACGGTAGCTGACAAATTGCCTATAATGTCAAATGATTTAGAAGTGCTGGATAGGGATGCATCGTGTAATAGGATAGCCACTGCTGGTAGAAACAATGGATGTAGGTCTATGTATGTAGCTACGTTCCTAAATGTATATCATCATCATTATAATTTCAACTTGGGCAGCACGAACTGTAAGCAGAGTTCTGGCTGGACGTTAACGCGGTTTGGTTGTTGTGGGAGTTTGGGGGTCTGTTGCCCACAAAGAATAAGTGTCCTGGATTGCATTTTACAAAGTGTTTATGACAAAACATATTTGATTATAAAAATATTAAGAACGGTCAAAATAAACATAAAGCATCCTATGGCAAACCAACAAAACGTTAACAGTCAAAGTGACAGCTTGAATAAAACGGTGTTAGCAATCTGGCAACATCGAGAAAGCAAAAAGGAAGAAAGAGAAGAAGATTGTCGAAAGAGCGGTTCCACTTTTATCGCCCTTATTAATTGGGAGCAGAATAAAAAAGGATTGTTTAACTCTCCGCGCTTTGTAATCGTTCAATTTAATTTCTTAATTTTGCTTGCTTGAAATAATCCTTTTTGATATAAAATAAATAGTTGGCGCAACAGGTCCGTAGGGACCCCAGGCCCAGCTTCTCACAACCATTCGTTTTGTGTGAGTTCTATTTTTGGAACGAATGGAAGGGATCTACAATTTTATGCCAATTCCAAATGGCTAAGTCCAAATGGCTAATTGAGAAGTTCCTTCTTGACGGTTATACTCTCGGATGTTTGTCAGACGTTCGCGAGAGGCGGCGCAGTGGAAAAAACCCTAAGTTGGAATTTGGGTTTTGGAATTTGGGATTCGAACCCGGAACAAATAAAAAAAAAAAAAAAACAATCGAGAGTCAGGGGAAAGAATATTACTTCTCGTTGGTTGGCGCAGTTAGCCCAAGATCGCGCTAACTGGAGAGGTGTATTGGTGGTCTGTATCATTTAAGTAAGTAGGTAACTTCCTCTTTTACTGAGTACATGTACAGAATTATTTGGAAAATGTGTCCTTTCGCCTGTTTGAGAAAGAACTAACAGCCCCGTCCAGACCGCCAAGTTTAAATCTTAAAATCTTGGATCTGTGACTCAAAACTGAACTGACTCACAAAAATACAGACTTTAGCAGAAATAGTTTTCTTACAGTATTAACTCGCGAACGTCTGACAAACATCCGAGAGAATAACTGTCAAGAAGGAACTTCTCAATTAGCCATTTGGACTCTGCATAAAATTAAGGATCCCTTTTTAGTTCTAAAATTGAAAAAGTCACACAACACGAAAGGCCTAGGATCCCTACGGACCTTTTGCGCCAGCTATTTATTTTTATTCACTTTATTAAATAATATGCTAGCAAGTAGCTATACATACAATCTCACCAACGCACTCTTTTCAAAAATCAAAGTTCGCAACTGACTTACACTTTGGTTTGTCGCATGGCACCTGCCATTTTCCAATTCCTATGCCCATGCACGTTGCACAATGCCCATAAGAGAGAGTAACAATGAAACTGTTTATAAACTCAAATGAACATCTTTTCCAGTTACCCCATACATATATGCCTTTTTTTATAAACCATTTGACTATAGTCTATACAACGTCGCAGCAAATAATTGCAGTTAAAAATTCAACAATACTTGGCTCGGTGGCTCCATAAATAATTTAATCAATTCACGCTTCAATGCTGCGCGAATTGTCTGTTCCTCCTTTTTGTGATCTCGTTTCATTTCATTTACTACAACACATTTATATTTCAAGACGACCCTCTTGACGATTGCAATCGGTTGATCTAGTTGACGATACAATTTTTATATTGCCATCAGCATCGGCAGCAAAAAAACCAACTGTCAGTGATTTGCTGTCAAACTTTTCAATCACCACAATTAAACTTGATTCCAATAATTCCAGTCACATTATCGAAACAAGGCGACACATTAACCCTCACCCGGCAAAACAAACCACAAGTGTCGCCAATTTGTGCGACATATGCCAAAGTGACAGAACTGGTGTGCGTGGTCAAAAACAAATCAACTGATTAGTATGCCTTTGGTTAGTGCCGGCAACGCACACATCGAACCGCGCTAGGTGTCAGTGGAACAATAAACGATCCGAAAAGCAATTGAGCTTCCGAAAACAATAAATGGAAATGTTTTTGATTGAATTATCGAAAGTTGAAATCAAAAACAATTTTGATAAATGGTACTTGAACTTGAGTGCGTAATTGACAGATGCAGACATTGTGACATGTGACAGCGATCGGTGAACGGACGGCGCGGTTGGGTTGGGAGCAAACTGGATTTGGTTTTGGGTTGTGCTGGTGCCCTTAAGAATGGACTCAGTATAATCACCTGGGGGTTGCTTTCCGCTTGTAATTGATTTATGCAAACGTAATTTTGCGGTAACTACTCATCGGGGTTGTTGTGTTTTGCGGATGCCGGAGTGTGGGGTATCACCAATTGTGGATGTAGGTCAGTGCATTGCGGAACATGATTGGCGGGAAAAACTACGTACTTGCAGTTTTACACAATGACTTGTGATTATGCTAATCAGTTTGCTGCTACTAGTTGATGATGAAATACATCCGGGCCTTAGTGTTTTTCAAATGCAAATATTTCGCTTACTTTCCCGTTTGGTTTTATTTTTCATGCGTATCCAATGTTACCTTGAAAATTAGCACTGAGAGGGGATCGATGTGGGTAATCACTTTTTTAATATATTTCGATGTCTTTTGCTAGTTACAAATTTAGCAGATTGATGGCTTTTCGAAATATTATGGGTTGGAGGTTTACGGCTTTAGTCTGTCAACATCTACTGGCTGCAGATTATCTCGAAAAATAGCAGAAGGCCAAGGCCAGGATATAAAAAGGAAAGTTTTGCTCAAAGATGCCTGAAAATTAAGGAACCTATGTACCCTACATGCTTGTAGATGAAATCTCTACTCATAAAGCCTACCTAGATAAAATTACGAAAAAGTCGGTTGTTCTGTTGTAAAATGGATATCACTTGAAAATTTATGACCGAAAGGGGGCCTCAGCCACCGATTCACTTTAAGTATGGTACTTCAAAAGTTTTAGAATAAGTCCGCCACATCTATCGAAAGATATTTTGTAGACTGAGTTTCTCGTGTTTAACTCTGCAGTGAAACGAATTGACGCTTTTCCACTGATCCATTTCTTTATGAAAAATGTTCGAAGAAAGCTTCTCAATTCAGCCGTTTTGAGTCGGTAAAAAATTGTAGGTTCCTTTCCTTTTATTCGAGATCTATACCCTCACAACTTATCCTTGTCAAAAGCTTGAGCTTGGGTCCTATAAACGTGGCTATAGCGCCAACTAAATAGAAACCTTTCTTAGTTGCAGATGCAAAAAAAAACTCCCATCTATCGACTCTACTCTTAAGCTTAAAAATCTTTTACTGTTGCGATCTACTACATTTCCTGATAGTGCAAAAATTCTGAATCCAAAGCTTAGGCTGCGGCTCGCAAGTACTTTGCACTGCCACACTTTAAAAATAGTGTTCTTGGTTTATCTGAGATGCGGGATGTTCTTCCACTTTGAGAGTGAACTTGCTGCGTTCCCAGCTTTTTAAAGGCGAATTAAAGGCTCATTTGGAGAATGCACAGAAAGGTGCAGTTCCTATAAACGGAAATTCCGGACCTCTTAAGATGGCAAGCTTATCAGCTCTTTCAGTTCCTTCGATTCCCACAAAATTTGTTTTCTCGGCATCTAAGCATTTGAAAGGTGTTAAATCATTGGAGAACTGATTGAGCGTCAAAAGTTTGTGAGCTAAGGGCGTTTAAAGCCGCTAGAATGTCTGTGAACATAGGGATTTTAGCATTGGGTTGTTTGCGTATTCTTTAATGGCATGAAGCTGTACTGAGGCTCATCCCCAGAAATATTGAGACATTTTGACATCCAGCTCCAAGGCCCGAGTCCATTTTCGAACCATCAGTATACAACTTTAGGCCGTTTAGCCAGTTAGGTGGGTTATTTCTAACCCATGCTTCTCTGTTTGTGATTTTTTGTGGAAGGAATTTGTTTTTATTAGGCGAACTGTGATCACACAGATCATGTCAAGTTCGGAAAGTTGCGAAAGCTTTTGCATTACTTCTGGATATTTGCTTGTATTTATAACTTTCGTTTATGTCAACCTTGCTCAGCTGCATATTGACACTTTTCTAAAAAAGATGTGTAGGTCCGCTAGGCATTGCAACTTGTTTTACTTGTTGAAGTCCGTTTTACTGATGGTTTAGTTCTAGCACAGCCATCTCCTTGGCATATCCAACTAAATCAAAGTCTGAATTACTTAGATCTTGGAGCAGGTTGTCAATAACTAGAGTAGGGGTGAGAGTACTCCTCCTTGCGGACAGTCATTTACTGCTGCTACTGATTCCGACCTCAGTGTTGACGAAGCACTTATTTTTTGACTCCGAAGAATCTTTTTGATCCACTTAATAGTTGGATGTTCAATATACCTCTATGAGTCAAGGCGTTTGGTATGGAATCATATCCAGTATTGTAAAAAGCACCGTCTATGTCCCAGAATGCGCAAAGTGCGACCTCTTTCTCTGCGCTATTATATTTAATAGGTAACTTTCTGAAGCAATCCCATGCAGTAAGATTGATCTTTGGAGCCACTGCAGGAAGCAGAAACACCCGCTTTATACCTAATCAAAAGAAGAAATTATTACGCAACAAAATGGACAGCAAAAGACCCGGTTTACAGTACAAAGCTTCGTAGCAACAGCTCAAATCACATCAGCTAAAGCGACCGTCTTTTTCGATGGCGCTCAGACAATTGCTAATTACACGCCATATCGAGATTATTTAACTTTTCATGTGAAAAGTATAACCAGTTTTTTGTATAGTACTCTCATATCCAATCTTTCCCCTACCCCGAATGTATGAAGCAACAGATACACCCCTCATTTCGCATTGTTTTCCACTTAAACAAAATAAGAAAAGAAAAACAATGTGAAAGTTGACCACATAAAACATTCTCGTCCGAAAAATACCAACTGTAACCGTCAGTTGATTTTGATTTTGTTTACACTATCACCGAAAAGTTATGATAATCGACTGTCAAAGTCACATGTACAACTCGTCGTTGTCGTGCTGTGACAAGGTCGCGCCATTACCACGTGTTGACCAAAATTATACCTCAACCGGTACTCATACCTGACTGTCATTGGTAATTTAGACCTACAAACAACACACTCGCATCGAATTGGAAATTTCCCAAACAAAGGCAGCCTGTCAGCCGCATATACGAGTACACATCTGCAAAAATTAAGATCAATTATGACCGCACACTGGTTGATACATGATATAGCCCCCCGTGGCCAGGTAGAGTCGCCAATTGAATTAGGCTTTTGTATGCGAGCTCACTACTTGTGAAAGGGTACCCCATTGAACAGTCGAAAGTTGGCATGGGCAGCAGCTTCCGGTGAGTGAAAGGACCCCGAAAAGCATAACTGGGTGACCGACCAACCACATGATAGTTGATTAGCTGATGAGACACAGAAATAGAAAACAAAGCAGCAAGCCGCAACGAAAGGCAACTAAAAAAACACTCTACAGCAAAATATAATAATTAAATAAATTATCACACATTAAACGTTGCATTCGGATTGAGTAACGCGCGTTCGTTCCGTGGCGAACAACAAAAGGTACATTTTCGCTACTTCCACCTGTTGAAACAAAAACAAATGCCAATGGCAATATCACCTGAAACGGCCATAAAGTACATAGATTGAATAAATAAACTGGATCACACACGGCGACAAATAATAAAAACGCTGACAAAACAACTTAAACTCTACCTTCAGGTATAAGTAACTTTATACGTTCGTTCCACTGTTGTTCCGGTGATTGTGATTTCAAAATCAAACGAGCGTGGCGGGCAGAAACACAAATCCAAATTTAACGGTAGTACACTTCCTCAAAAACTCATCCAAGCGGACTGCAAAAATTATGCACAAGGCGAACCGCGGCGCACTCTATCTATCGAATCGTATCACTGGGAACTTCTCCAAAAATATATGAATATTTCTTAACGACACTGCACTCTCTCTCTCTCACTGCTGCAGCAGATAAGGTATCTCTAAACTGACGACGGCGGTATCTGAGATCTTCTTTTTCTGCCCAACGATGAGACACAACAAATTGGTATCCCGATGGAGTGAATCACTTTAATCACAAGTGCTTTGCAGGATGTCGCAGATACTAGATTAACAATTCTCACATAGCGCATGTAGGGGCAAACAATGTTTGGACATTTTTTCGAATAACCCACCGTGAATTCGGTGCACGTAGATTTTTGAGCCGAAATTTTTTACTTGTGTATTTTTTTTCACTTGTTTCTTCGTTCACTCGGAAACACGACAATGAAGCTGCAGAAACTCGAGAGCCGACAAACTATTAGTATATCTCAAACAACAGAAACGGGAGATAAAACATGCGATTCGAGCGACGGTTGTCACATAATTAAATCTCACCAGAGGCGAATGTTTTGATTTCATTTATAAAACAACATTAACTGAAGTTTTTCAGTCTTCTTCCATAATACTGTGGCGTGTAATAGGTGTACACAGGCACTACCACGCTGAACGACGATGCGGTACAACTCAACAAGTACGAATACGAGAGCGAGAAAATGTATCTTTAAATCGAACTGCTGCCGTCGGTAGTTGGACGTCGGAGTCGCATTTGGGATGTGTTTGATTTGATGGATGAAAAGAGTTGCGCTGGGTCTGGGCTCTGGCGTCGACGGCTGAAAACGGCTGAGAAATGTGGACTTTATCGTTTGCAACGTGTTGTGTTTACGTTTGATGGCAGACGCTGAGTGGGTTGGTAGTTGGTTGAAGAATTGTATGCTGAACGAGACAACAAGTATGGTTTGGCAAGTTGCATATCTGTTGCTCTTGACAGGTTTTTCTTCTTCAGGTGGTTCCATGTGTGTGGGTGGGTAAGAGATTCAGAGCCGGTTCGCCTGCAACAAGTGGGGTACAATTAAATTTAAAGTGCAATATGATAGTAAAATCTAAATGACGATGACAGGATGTGGATTTGTTTGTCTATTTGTGATTGCAAGAAATTTAACGGTTATTCGAGATCGGGTATCGGGGTAGATGGACAGTTTACTGAGAAATGTGTATCTCTGGTTACAGTGTAATTGGCCGAAGAATGCAAAGCATGTTCGATTGAGAAATTGCTTTAGTTATATGAAAACGAGAAGCAGATAAATAAAGCAACTTTAACAGAAGGAACAACTACTCCACCATAGGAAGAACTAACCCCAACAAAGGTTCATAGGTAGTTACATTCAGTTGGCATAGAAAAATGTTACTTGTCCAATGTGTCACCATCAGCTGATAACTTTAACGCAACCTTTATTAATACGAGGATCTTAAATTAAAGGAAAATGTGTTAAGACAATAGCAGTGAGAAATGCGCATGATTGTGGTGACTGGTTCGAAGGATGTGATTTTTAAATACGTCACCCACCATATTTTATAATATTAAAATGGAAAATTGTAAAATCTCTGGAAACCTGTTTTCCAAATAATTTGTAAGCCAATGAGAACTAATAAAGTTTTAAAGTACCTACGTGAATTGGAATCTCAGAAAGATGAACAGACATAAAAAGGGTCTTTTTCATCAAGATTTAGTTAAAAAAGAACGTAGGGGGAAAGCGGGAAACTTGAACATATGGGACACTCTCAATTGTTGACTTAAATTCCATTGAAATCCAACAAATGTAGGTGTATGCGATGCATACAGTGACGCGTTAATTGCACACAAAAAGAATTCTAAATCACATCCGTTGTGCAAAAAATTAAAAAAAAAAAATTGTTTTCTTTTTTCTCTATAAAATTTATCTGCAACGCGGTAAGTAAATAAATTTGATGTTACCTAATAATATTGATATTCTGCATTGTAAATATTAGCATGAAACCATTCAGGATTTAATCTAACAAAAATGATAAACATAAATTTGTTAAAAAATGTGAGCGGGAGACTTGAGACAGTTTCTGAAGGGAGAGTTGATCAGTGCTAAATGAGATATAGTTCGTAGCTTGATAACTAAGTCATATGGTTATTTAATATTAAATTAAGTTATTTATTTATTTTTGTTATGTTTCTGAAGTTTAGTTTTTTCCCTTCTTTATGCTAAGAAACTAAAGTACCTACTTTTTTTTAATTATGTATAGTAAAACGTTATAATTCAAATTGTTATTATTATTTTTCTTTTTTTTAAACCACAAAAACAATAAAAATGAATTCTACTCACATTGGAAGTGGATTGATTATTTGTTTTATTGTTTAATCGTAGAATTTGAGTATGTTCAAGTCTCCCCGAAGGTGTGTTCAAGTCTTACGGTGGGGCGGGAGACTTGAGCAGAAAATCTGTTTTGAAAAATTTGGCATTTGCCAAAAATTTCGTCCGTTTATTTTAAGTTTATGAGACTTTTCTTAAAATAGATAAATGGAGCTATAAAAAAAATGCATTTAACAGGTGACTGTAATTGATAAACAAATTTTTATGAACGATATAACAAAAAGTGGCCCAAGTCGCTTTCCTAAGCCATAAAGAAAAATATTTAAAATATCAAAATTACAATAGCTATGACAAGCAAAGCTCTATAATTAGAACTCGTCCAAGTAAATTTTGTTTGCTTACTTTTTTTTAAGTTTTAAGTTTGGGTTTGAATTTTGGCAAACAAAAGGCAAAGGCGGCCCACCATATTCTACTTCTTCGAACAAACACAATTTGAACAATTGGCTGTGCATGTTATTTTTTTTCTTTTTCTTTTTAAGTAAACAACTCATTGATGTATGTTTTTTCGTTCCTTTTTTTTTTTTTTTTGATTTTACTGAGTTCACTATAGTGGCCTCTTCTGTTCATATAAAAGCGCTTGGAAGTTGAAATTATTTGAAAAATAGAATTCGGCAAAACTTTTTTCTTTTAATTTTCGAGCTTCTGCTATGTTTAAAAAGTAAATTTTAAGGATTTATTTATAATTTTAACAGACTTATTTATAAACTTTTCTAAAAAAAAACTGTTCTAAGGTAGACTGTCGAAACACTTCAATAAGGGGGAAAAAAACGTTCATCTTTCCGAACTGTTCATCTTATGTGCATTATGTCCGAGATTCTACCGTATTTTTATTTAGGGTAGGTAAACAATACATGGTAAGCTGTAAAAAGAAGTCACCGCATGGTTGGCAGCACTTGCACAGCAACATCGAACTTAGGATAAGCCCATAGCTACCTATAGTTCTCCTCTGGACGTCACTTTCTTTACGTATGTTAAGCCATTAAAATCCTCTGGTTCTAAGATGCTCGCAGTGGCTATAAAATTTGCTGTTCCTGTTGATGAGCTGATCCGTTTGCCGTATAAAACTTTATGCACTATTCGCACGGCGACCATATGTTCAGTATAATAATGAAAATTTTTGTATTTTTTGAAGGTGATCTTCATTATGAATTATTTTGAATTCACGACCATATAACTAAACGTTCTGTATTTTGTGTTTCCCAATTTGTTCTGTATTTCATTTAAATTCTAAAAAACAAACATTAAGAAAATCTAAATTCAATGAACGAAATGATTATGCTAAGGTTCCTCAACTTGCCGAACAAGTCATATTCTAGTACTAAAATGTGTTTGATCTAAGTTTTCTTATTGTGAAATTTAAGAATCCAATTAATTTACCAAAAATGACAACTGAATGATTTATACTAAACTTAATGGTGTATGAGATAATTTATTCCACAACTTAATACCTGTCCCCGATGCAAAATCTGCTACTTAAACTCTAAAAGACGAACCAGAAAAGGTTAAATTGGAGTAGTTCAGCTTAAGTGAACGTGCGATTACATCAAAATGATATGGCCTTGCAGTAATAGGGTCTAACAGTCCAAGCTTTTAGGTAAGCGTGGGTGGGTGGATTTTCAATAATTTTTGACACTAGCTAAAGTTCACACAATTCTATTATGGTTCACCTTTAGGAACTAGTGTAATTTGTACTGATGCACTTTTCTGCAAAAGTATCTTCAATCCTAATCTGGAATTATAGTAACACAACTTCATTCAAGGAAAAAATCCCTGAGAATTGGAAAACTCAAAATCAAATGTCATTTTGCGTTACATACATTTATACATTTATGTACGACTCATTTCGCACAAGATATTTGTTCAAAAATCATGAAGAAATGAAAAAGAAAAGTACACAAGATAACTGATGTAACCGATTTCTTGTACATTTTATCGAAATTTATTGCAGGACCGATGAGACCGATACGTTTACGATATCAGTATTCGCTTACGTGGGTAAAAGTTCCCGAGATTTCTTATTAATACGTTTTTTTACAACTAACTAATTGCTATTATCTGCCTTAGAATGCAAGTCAAACAGGAGTATACATTTCAGATTATGATTAAATAATAATAATAGGAAAACGCGAGTGATACTGATTGTCCTTTCTTTACTTTTTGTAAAACGAAACGCGTTTCTTTTTCTAAAATATTGAACGGAATCTAATCGCGTCAGTTGTAGAAGTCAGCTGACTATATTCGCCAACTGAGTGGGCAACATTTTAATTGGGCTTTAGTCCAAAAGCAATAGGATTATATTTTACTGTTCCAGTTTTATTTATGACTGCTTAAGTGTACAATCAGACAGCTTTTATTTAGTGCGCTGACTTATTGAATTTATATCACTGGGTTTTCAAACACAAATCAGCGCGAAGTAAATTTAGTTGGGAGTCATTCCATTACCTCGTGTTACTTCTGCAGACAGCAAACAAATCTTAAAATGTCGAACGTGTATACCTCAAAACATAATGGTCTAAATTGACTTCAGCAAGCAATTCAAAACATTAAGTTTCGAAGTTTTGCAGCTGCCTGATGTGTTTGATACTTTTATTGGAAATCTCTACACATCAGAAGGGGAAGCGCGCTGAGACCAAAAGGAACACCAAAAACACAAATTTTTTAATTCTGATATTTGGCTGAAGTGCAAAAAAATGACAGTTGGCTGATGTCTTTGAGTTTTTCTATGTACAATTTTAGATGTCAATGAAGACATTTAAAATAGTATTTTGTCCAGCTGCTGGCCGATGAGTCCGAGATTTGTCTAATTTAGTTCGATCATGTACAAGTTTTTTTGTTGACGTATACGAAGGTTTTTGACGTTGTGAAAGTCACATTAACGACGAATGCGTTCAGATGAAATTAGTGTCAAGACAAATCTACTCAACCTAGCATTTTCGTCTTTGAATGTGCGAAATGTTGTCCAATGAAGGAGAAGAATGAAAGCAAAATAAGAAAGTTTGACAAATTTCCATTTAAAATTTTCGTATGTCCAAATATTCCTATGCGTGTAAAACTGCAGAAGATTCTTGGGCTGTCAAAATTATTAATGAAAAGAAAGCCTTGGTTGGTGATCTGAATGTGAACATCCACCTGCGTGTTGCCGCTAACGTTATATATGTGAAGTAAGGCTAGGCATTCAATGAATCAAAAAATATGAATATAGATAATCGAACAACTAGAGGGCGCTGTATAGACCAATCTCAAAAGTAGAAAGATATATATCTCTTCAGTGTTCTGATCAACGTGAATCCATTAATCCAGTGAACTGATAAAATTTTATATATATTAAAATAAATATATAAAGCCATTTCCAATCACATTTTTGTAATTTAAACTGTAATCATGTGACTTCTCCACGCCCGGATATCGGTTTGCAATTACGTGATTGCCTTTGGTGAAGATTGCACAGAGTTATCTATACACGCCGCCGATGTACATCTCCAATAACCAACGTGTCAGCTGTCAACTTTCAAAACCACAATCCTAGACAATGACCACCATAAACCTTTGTTCAATGAAAATGCTTTCTACCGTTTAATATCGATCTAGCCGCCGACTACTGATAACCTTCAATATAGAAAAAACGCCCGCGCCCCGATATCAAATATCGAAATTCTACTCCCAATTGATAAGAGCGAAATTAAAAAAAAAAAAAAAACGACAAAAAAAATTCACACACCAGTAGAAATCACTGCAAATTACGCTATAAATATACCATGCCAGCAGTCCTATTGTAATCCATCTATACAGGCAGAATAATGATGGGTGCTATCTCTATTGGCTAATAAAAGGTAGCAATAAATTTACAGCCGCGGCAGGCGTCGTGTAGATTTGTGTCTTTGTTTTGTATTGTCAAAGCTGCTTGTCTCAGGTGTGCGCTTTCAAATTCATTCGCGCACAAAGTACAAAACAAAAGCAAATAAACCTAGTAAATGGCGAATGACGGGAAACTTTTCGAAATGGTTGATAAATTTGTATGTACAGATGTCAATGTACTATCAAGTGGAATTGCCTGTCAAGTGTGCGTCACATATATCCCTATATGTACCGATTTACTATAGAATTAATTATAATTTATTATTGATGGGTGTAAATCGAAACAATCGGTGGGGTGGTAATGAATGAATGTCGGGAAATCGCAATTGACAACGCCGTAATTTTCCGGTGATATCACTTGTCAAATAAGCCCAAGAGAATCGATGTCGGTATGGTGAGTGAAGATCCATAAAGGATTAAGTATACATGACGGATTATGATCTCTTGTCCAACCAAAGTACAATATGGACTTAAAATACCGACAGCCGTTTCATCGTTACCAATCAAATAGGTTGCACAGTAAGAAAATGTAAGCTGAGCGGTAAATAGAAAATATGGCAAATGGCAGTCAGAAATATTCTTATAAATTTCGAAAGTGAAAAAAAAAAAAAACTATAATATTTATAAAAATGCAAAAATATTTTCTTAAGCTTCAGTTCTCTTTACACTTAAGCAAATAAAAGCCACTTTTCATGTTCTGCTAAAAATAACATATCCTATGACTTAATGAAAAACCTGTGAACTTTTTATGTTATTACGCGTTGCAAATAAGGCACTGTTTGCATTTGTTTTGACGAACTGCTTCATTTTGAACCCGAGCAGCATCTTCGTATTCAGAAAATTGTTTAGAAATAACCGGATAGTCGGAAATGGGTTTTATTTAGCCAAATAACTCTGCCTGATTTCAACAAAAACTAATTGCTTATGGCAGCAACAATAACAACCGCTTAGCCTACTATTTTTATTCAACAGTAGACAGTCTTTAATATATTTATTGAATTTTCTCATGAGAATTTGCTATTTTAATCGAGCGTTTTTTTTTTTTTTTAATTTCACTGTAAATTGTTGCTGCTTTTTATACTTTTCTTTTTTCATGTATTTGCTAAATCTCAGAGTTAAAAACATCAACTGAACCCCTAATGAGTACTTACCTACTAAATAAACGTCAGTACAAAATCTTCTTAAAGCCAATTTGGAAGTAACTCCCTATCATTTCTCACTTCAAAATGAAACAGCAGAAAAAGTTAAGAAACTGTCAAAACAGAACAGATTACATATTGCTAATAAAAGAGCGACTGCGAAATCGAATATTGGAAAGTTTTCCATCGAAAATCTAAGAAATATATCTTATTACACATTTTGTCAACCATCTGTCACAGATATCAAATAAGAACAACATGAAATAAACACTAGGCCACTCAACAAGAACAAACCATCAACTGTCAACTTTCAAATCCGAAAACACTCTATTTCCGCCGGCCATTAAAAACAAAAGAAAGTAAACTAACGGCTGCTGTTCACTAACGTAATGTCAACGTGAACACAAGTCACTTCAGAAATAATGAAAGCTTTACCAATTCGCCGCGGTTTGTGCATGTACTTAAAGCTGTTTTGAATTTGAAACATTTTCTAGTGGTTGAATGAATGCTTGTTCGTTTTATTTCAAACTTCCTCAGATACCCAGCTCCCTTAGCTCAATACTTTAAATATTCCTACATGTGGATAGCTTCTTTACGAAAGCGAGTCTAACATCGTATTCAATTTTCAATTGGAATATGATAGAAATGTCATGCAATTGATGAAATTCCTATTGAATTGCAGTTGAAAATGAATACGATTTTTGGCAGGTAAATATCTCATAATTATATTTCTTCCAACGAGCTTTTGTGGAGCAAGCGACAACAAACGCAGAGTTGTTTTGTTATTTATTTTAAAAAGAGTACGCCACCTTTAGATGCAGAGAATTCATTCCATACCTACAAGACAGTATGGTAATAGATAAGTAGGTAGAAGTATTTTGGATAAAGGAAAATATGAGTCCCATATGTCAGACCGACATTTCCTGCAAGAATTGGGGATCCGAACGGATTTGTAGTTTAGTAATTCTGACAGCTCCCTGGCTTGTATGTGTTTCAGTTTTTACTGTCCCAAATTGGTCACGCGAATAGTACTTTCATTTGACGTGTATGGAGTAGTAATCGACAAATATAGTCAAGAAAATCCTGATTGCATACCCATCTCAGTTGACATTTCCAAGTATACTTAATCAAATTAAAAAACAGAGAATACCTGCAAACAAATATCTATAGCCCCGACAAACCTATATGCATAGTTGACGATTTACATGAACTAGGTACTGTCAGACTAGGTAATGTCAGACACCGTTCTAGTGTCTTGTTGTAAAAATGCTGGTCTGACAAATCTTTTTTATTAGGCATCCACCAATCGTGTGAACTAAGTTGATCAAAAACAAGTCATAGAATATAACTCCTGATCAAATGTTTACTTTAGAGCTAGTCTTGCAAACACTGTTGTTGAATTTTGATACATATTTGGAGTTTAATAATTTTTAATGATGATACATCGAATTCATTTCCCAGTAATCAACTGTTCGATATGAATTTCTAATTCCAATGATGAGTAAAATACGACTGTAATCAACCGCAAATTTCCAATTTCAGTCAACAAAAAATTGCTGTTCTTGGCAGTTGAGACACAATAATTTAAAAAAATATATACAAAATGATTAACACCCGCCATTAAATAATGACTCACTTGGCAAAAATATCACTGTGTTGGCTTTTACACCAACATTTTGGATATTAAGTATTTAGTTATGGTTCCGTTTATGATAAACCTACTTTTTCGCGTTTTGGCGTAAATGGAAAAGCATAAATTAACAAATTTAATGGGTAGTACAAGGAACAGGAAGAACAAAATAGAAACGTGTCCGAACAATGTTCGTCCATGTTACCAAAAGGTTAAAGGAACGACTCACGTCAAAAAGACATACACCTGATCTAGAGATGAGCAAGGAAACCTATTGGTAGTGTGACATTCTGAAAGAACTACTTTTACATCAGACTGTTATTGGGCGAAGTCGACCGAATTTTCTATTTGGAGGCAGCCGAGAATTTCGTTCATTTTATTGATATAGAAGTGTCTAAACTCATGTTCATAACCAAACTAATTGGTTACATCAGGAGCACAATCTTTCACAATTGTGTCAAAAATTATACGTGCATCTCTAGAAAGCCTTTGGAAACGAAGAAGAAATAGCAATCTCTGGGCACAGTATTAAGGAAGCTGTCAGAATCGCTTAAAATGGCTGAATATTTATAGTGAATTGACGTTAACTCTCCGACCAGAAAGATCTTTGACTTTAGCCGAAGTATGCAACGCTGCAGAGCAAAGCAGGACTCGCATAAAGTCGTATATAAATAGTTGAGAACCACTTTCAGCCTTAAATAGTGAATAGGGTTCACATCGAGCCGAAAACCGGGTTCTGGAGAAAATACTCGAAACATAAAACGAGTCGTTTAATAAAGGGTGATTTTTTAAGAGGTTTAGAACTTTTTAAAAAAAAAAACACAAAAAATTCGAAAAAATGAATGAAATATTTATTTGAATCGATAGTTTGAACCTTGCAATTTAATGTTTAAAGATAATTTCATGCAAATGTTGACCGCGGCTGCGTCTCAGGTAGCCCATCCGCTGAGTCCAATTTTGGCATACTCTTTCACACATATCGGCCGGTATCTCACGAATGAATGCATGGATGTTGGCTTCCAGTGCGTCAATCGAAGCGGGCTTGTCCCTATACACATTAGCCTTGGCATACCCCCACAAAAAATAATCTAATGGTGTCAAATCGCACGATCTAGGCGGCCAATTGACCAGCCCGAAACGTGAAATTAACTGTTCACCAAACTCGCCTCGCAATTGCGCCATTGTTTCGCGTGCTGTGTGGCATGTGGCACCGTCTTGTTGAAACCACATATCATGCAAGTCAAGAACTTCCATTTCGGGCAAAAAAAAGTTTGTTATCATCGCTCGGTAGCATTCACCATTGACAGTAACGCTGCGATTCGCATCATCTTTGAAGAAATATGGCCCAATAATGCCGCCGGCCCATAAACCGCACCAAACAGTGGCTTTTTCGGGATGCATTGGTAGCTGTTGCAATGCTTCTGGCTGATCTTCACTCCAAATGCGGCAATTTTGCTTATTTACGTACCCATTCAACCAAAAATGAGCCTCATCGCTGAACACAATTTTTCGATAAAAAAGCGGATCCTCGGCCAGCTTTCCAAGAGCCCATTCACCAAAAATTCGGTGTTGTGGTAGGTCGGCTGGCTTTAGTTCTTGCACCAGCTGTATCTTAAAAGGCTTTACGCCCAAATCCTTCCGCAAAATTTTCCACGTAGTGCTGTAACAAAGGCCTAACTGCTGGGAACGGCGCCGAATCGACATTTCGCACTGTCACACTAGCTGATACGGCCGCAATATTTTCTTCACTACGCACAGTACGTAAACGTGTTGGTGGTTTAATGTCCAACAAAGTAAATTTGGTGCGAAATTTGGTCACAATCTTCCGAATAGACTGCTCAGAAGGTCGAGAATGCCGATCATAAAATGGAAGCAGCGCGCGATGAACATTTCGAACCGAGCACGAATTTTGATAGTAAAATTCAATAATTTGCAAGCGTTGTTCATTTGTAAGACGATCCATGGTTAAATTGCAAACCAAACTGAAGCTGTTTGACAGTGACACAAGGTACTAAACACACGTCAGCTGTCAAAACCAGTGTTGCCAAAACCAAACCAGCTAAAAAATCACCCTTTAGTACATTTACACCGCACCTAAATTCATCGCCTGGATTCAGCATTGCGGGCCAAATGTCCAGCATTTCGCCATATATTTCCAAATGTTGAATTTTAAGTTTGTCAAATCGAACAAACCTCTTTAAAAATTCCGCACGTCATTTATTGGCCGCTGACAAAAAAAGTAGCTGTCAACAAATCAATAATTTTTCATTGTGAAGGTATTTCAATTGTAAGCATGGAGAGAAGAATGTATAAAAAAGGAAGAACGAAGTGGACAGACAAAGACGAAGCATTTTTTGTTGAGCTTTAGGAATACAAAATTATTGAGCTCCGTGGCAACCGGAAAAATAACCAGAACTATTTAAGGAAAGAGGAGTCGATTTTCAATATTTGGCAAACTGTGGCCTTGCCAATGCCGAAGAGATTGGAAATACTTCGGTACTCCGCCGAAAATCCAAGTGTGCATGTGTAATTGTGTACAATGCAATAACAATTCTTTTTTGCGATCGAATACACTTTCTAAAGTTAGTATCGTGTTTTGCCAGAGCTTGCAGTTCGTTGCACAGTATTTGATAATGTTCACGAGACACACGAAAGTTTTCTTTAAAAAACTCATCATCTTTTTCGGGAACTTCCTGCTCCCAGAAAGAACTCGTACGTTTCTGAAAATAGTAATTATTGTTATTCTACGAAAACCGCAAATATATTATATAACTAGCAAGCCCGGCGAGCTCCGTTTCGCCACCAGATGGCTTCGTTTTTTGTGTGAGTGATTGGTTGTGTGTGTTGTATCTTTTACCTTGCAAGTCGGCATGAAGCCGCCTTCTCGAATGATATTAGCTCCAAAGGAAGTCATGCGAAAGCAGTTATTGTATTCAAGGATGCATTGAAGAAAATGGTTGGAATCGGGATCACTTCCATCGAACAATGGTTCCAGTGGCTGTGGTGGTGTAAGTAATGGATCCAGTTTGACTTTTCCACTTACGCAGTACAATCCAGCCGTTTCTCTTTTGAACTTTAACGCATTGCAATACAGTCGTCATTGGTCCAATACCTAAATTGTCATCATCACTGTAGTTCGCAGTGGGATCATATTGGAATGCCAAGCAATTGTATGATGCCAATGATCTTCGTGTGCTCACTCGTTGTCTCAATCGGGCATTTTCTCTTATTATATTTTGTCTTTCTTCGCTTAAGTTCTGTGAATACACTTGTTGCTGGCTTGCATGTCTTGTGCGGCGGCCGATGTTTGCACGTCGTCCTCTAGGCATTTCGGACTATGGACAGACTGGTGAATTTAACCACAAATGTACGATCCACATTATTTTCACAGTTCCACCAGTTACCACCTTAAGGACAAATGCCTGCTGTTGAAATTGAATAAAAATGTGCACAATTCCAATTGAACTGTTAGGAAACGAATAACTTTAATCTCAATTTTACAATTTCACACAATACCGGTTTTAAGTTAGAGTTTGAAAGAACGTGCGCATAATAAATGTCACATGAAATTAACTGAGCAGAGTACAATGATTAGCTGTCAAACAATGTATCACGCACCGGCGCCATCTACTTAAAATGAAACGTACCTATTTTCGTGAGGGATACTCACACACCACGTACTGGCGCCATCTCCTTCACCACCATGCAAAACCATATTAGTTTTCAGAACATGTATGTATCAGAAATGGCGCTGTATGTGAAAAATGATTTTCCCTGTTTTCCTGCTTTTCTGTTGAAATTTTTCCTGAATTTCCAACGAATGCAAAACCGTGGCAATCGGTTCGTGCGTTCTGGAGTTATATTGTCAGGAAGGAAAACCCGATTTAATTCTATATAATAGATATCTCCACTTATTACTTACATCAGTCCAGACTTTTCTTGGTTGTCTATGAATAACAATTGCTTTTGCAATTATAGGTCTTCTCTTCATAAGACGTAATATATTCGATAGAAAACGCCGCCGTTTTCTCATTAGATGAAAGCTTTGAGTGAACATAAGATTCATCGCGAACTCCATACTTCTATATTGAGTCAACAATATATATTTAATATCTAAATGTCGGAATATGCATGTTTAAGTTAATATAGCTACAAAATAAGTTCATTAGGTTCTAACTTCTAAACAGAAAAAAAAAGATTAGTTATCAATTCTGACACAATAGCTTTCATTTAAAATGTTGAAGTTTCAGTGGGACTGGATTTCGAAATTTTTTTCCGAAATGTTGAATTTAGGTGCGTTCCACGAAAACGACTAAGAATCGTTGGGGTGTTGAAACAAACACACCTTCTGCAATATTCAGCAATTCAGCACTACATAGTTGACGGAACAAATGTCATAATCCACAACTTAAGATCATGTCCACACTTAATTGAAGGGCTGATATTATTTTTAAATGCTCTGAATTAATTTTATTTGTAAATTAATGCAATTGAAATTTGTAACCAAAATAATTTACACAGACGTTTCATGACTAGTGTCTCAAAGCTGATTGAAACGTCAAACGAAAACTAGTTGGTCTTCGGTGTGAATGCCTAGGCGAGTTTTCGACGAAAACACGGTTTTCGTTTCGGTGTGAATAGGGTATTTAGATTTACCACAACATATTCGCTTGATATCTTTCCAATATGTTGTGTACAAGCCAGGTCAAACTAATGGTAGAATTTCTAGTTAAAAAGAAAACAGCTAAACTTGCAGTGATCGGGAAAGTTTCCATGACTGCACTTAATTTGTACTCGTCCTTGCAAAAACTTTCAAATTCATTAAGCTTTTCAATGACCTAATCTTTAAATTAAATAATAAAGGGTCCGCCATATAACTTTTTTTTTTCAACTAGTGCTTGTTTCGCGATTGGTATTTCATTTTCATCTTGGCGGGTATGTAAACAAGCAAAATTGTCGCATTTGGGGCACAGAAAACCCGCACGAATACATTGAAAAGCCGATATACCCAAAACGAGTCACTGTTTGGTGCGGAATTTGGTCCAGATGCATAATTGGGCCATTTTTCTTCGAAAATGAGCAAGGAGTGGCCGGTACAATGGCAATCGTTGTCGGGCCATGTTGAACGAATTTTTGTTCACAAAAATTGAAGAGGAGGATATTGGCAGCATTTGGTTTCAACAGGACGGCGCTATGTGCCACACAGCCGAAGCTACACTCGATGTTTTGCGCCCTGTTTTTGAAGATCGCATTATCAGCCGCAGAGCTGATGTCGTTTGGCCACCTCGCAGCTGCGATTTGACACCGTTGGACTATTATTTGTGGGGTGCCGTAAAAGATAAGTGTAACGCCGACAAGCCAGAGACAATTGATGCTTTAAAGGACAATATTCGTGAAGCCATTGGTGAAATACAGCTGCACACAATCGATAATGTGCTTAAAAATTGGACCGATCGTGTAGGCTACTGCATGGCCAGCCGAGGCAGCCATTTGAATGAAATTATTTTTCATTATTAACCGGAAGGATTGTACTTTCTAATAAAAAAAGAAATTTGAGAAAATATTCAGTAGTTTTTTTTTTTATAGCATTTTCAAAAAAAAAGAAGTTATTTGGCGGACCCTGTATTATATCATTGATTTATTTCCACTATGACAAAGTTCTGCTCTGACAGTTCTACCGTGGCACGTTTGACCTCCGCCAACTCTGCATACGTGATTCCACCCTTAGTTCAAGCTGGCTGCAGCAGCAGGTTGGTTAAAACCGTGGTTGACCCCGAAATGTGTCACCATCAAAACATTACTTGGTAAATGATACATTCCACTGCCTCTTTTAATGTAAGCCTTTTGAGTCATTCAATTTTCTTTTCTTTTTTTTTTGTCACGTTTCA
The DNA here is from genome assembly GCA_963082955.1 of Cheilosia grossa. Lineage (NCBI taxonomy): Eukaryota > Metazoa > Arthropoda > Insecta > Diptera > Syrphidae > Cheilosia > Cheilosia grossa. The sequence goes on from OY720144.1 coordinate 4,494,364, forward strand.
TTGTAATGAAACACTATAGCCTACAGTGTCTATACCCTACCTAGCAAGTCGTGTTTCGCGTGCATGAAACCGACATTAAAATACGTTCATTTCCAAAGTCGCTACTCAAGACGTGAGTTGTACGTACAGCTTTCTTTTCAATTAGAAAAAGCTCCAGAATAAGGTATTTTTATTTCTGGTCATGTATATTACTTATACAAATGCTCTGATATAGATAAACGCAAACACGGCTACACTTACATATACTTCTACCTCTACGTTGACCACAAACTAAATTTTCAAATAGTTTCCAATTATAGTCATCGTCGTTTAAACCTCAGTCATAGAATCCAGTACCAGTTTGTTTGTTCGTCATTCGAAAACAGTTTTATCTCGCAAATCGAGCCATAAACATACCCACACAGACACTCGTACACAAAAGCCAACAGAAGCAGAAGAAGTGAGAGGCGAAAATAATCGTTTTGAAGGTTGTTTTTATTATACGTCTTTTTTTTATAATGTCATTATCGTGGGTATTCGAACAAAAAGAAACACAGGCCATTGTTAGGTATTTTTAACGTTTTTCAGCGCAAACTCTGAAAACTGGTAATCGACGCTTCCGTCCTCCGACGGTCGCTTCGACTATGGTGCTGAAATTGATTGGCAGCTATACTTTTAGAGTGTTGAAATATTTTTTGTTGTCGTTGCGTAACACAATGTATCAGTTTAATGTATAGCTGGTATTATAGATTGGGCAGGTTTGTAGTTGTAATATTTTTTAAAGCTTATTATCTTTTGTGGGTGTTTCAATTTTGTTTACTAGTTAAGACTGTTGGACAAGTATTTTTTACGTTAAATTCTGTAAAATAAATCTAGCAGGTGATAAACCTATTTTTCTATTCTATAAGTCCCGAATAGGGGCGGGGAAAAATTTAAAACGAACTAAGTTTGAATATTTACTCCTGTAGTAAGGAGTGAAAAAATTGAAGAATTACATTAAGGCTAGTGAAGAATTCTCTCACAAAAAAAGTAAGTGAGAGACTAAAAGCGGTACGGATTGACAGATTTTTGTTTTTTTCATTGCTTGTAATTTTGAAATAACTTCACTGATTTAAACAAAAAATAATCGCGAATATCGAAGTTCTGATTCCTGATTTAATAAAAATATTGGTATATCCGCCCGAGAACAGAACCTTCTTTTGTTAGGAGGTGCTTAATGTGAATTTAGTAAATAGGAACTTGGACATATCTCTGGAAAAAAATAGAAAAAGGATTATTTCTCTGACAATGGAAGAACACTTTAACAAATGCGAAAAAAAGCAGCTTCGGTTCTTTAAGACTTTCGCCAAGACTCTGGAGAAAGCATATTCTTTAATATAAGGAAGAGAAGCAAACAGAGGCTTGAAAAAGTCCTTGCCACACGGCCATTGGACAGAATCATGCAGTGAAATTTCCAAGACTAACTAGGTACTCGCACTTTTTAAGCTGTACTTCCAACAGAAGGGGAAGCACGGATACGGAATAAGAATACAAAGTACCTAAATCTAGCGTAATGAAAATGATAAAAATGCAATGCAATTCCAATTCGACTCTGCATTTTCTTAGCTAAGATCCTGGAAGTGACAATAAAAGGTTGTAATGGCGACACTATCGCGAGTCTGATTATCAGTGACCGCCATGACCAAAGTAACCATTTTAATCAATATTCAAACTTGACGTACGCCCCCTAAACGTGCGCTTAGGTCACTAATACGGTCAGTGGAGCTGACCAATCAGCACTTTAGCAGATATATTTTTCAATTTCCCACTATGGGAATCCTCCGGTTTTGGGGTTTGTTTCCATCAAATCGCCGAAAAAACGAACAGGCCTATAGAGATTCTTTACATTTACGACCATTACTGAACAGTTTAATGCCCAGGACTTGCGAAATCGTTATTCAGCAGGAAGCTCAAATATCCTAACATATTATTTAGACTAGAGTTCTCCCAGTGGTTGAAATTCTACCAAAATAGAGACCTGGCTTTTACACAAAATATTGGAAAAGAAATTACGCAAAGCAATGCATCTCTGCACAATCTTCCCAACAAAAAACAAATCAAGCGAATATGTTGTGTTTAAGGCAGTGAAAGTTATTCCTAATATTTGCCTGATTAGATAGATTTAGTCGTTTATGCACTCGAAGGTATAATACAATTTAGAAGTCACCCGATCGACAAAAGACACTCCCCCATTGTACTGAATGTTTCAGCGATCCGAGGTTTAAGCGACGAATCTTTACTGACGCGTATACCCAACGAAAACGTAAACAAAACAACTATACAAACTAGACAAGTTTGGAATGTCAAATTTGCAAAGTTACACTTGCAAAACCCTTTCATTATTTAGCGACACTCACAAAAGTCCGAGTGCATCAACTTTCATGCAGCGAAATACATACAATAGACGTAAACAAATCCCCTCTGTCACTTTATAATTATTGAACCCATAATCTAAGTCGATTGTCAATCGAAAAGCATCTTTTATCGATAGTCGATCATGGATTTATAATTTAAACACATAGCGTTTGCGGTGGCAGATGTCAACTATTTATTATCGACATTTTAGTCCATTTGGATTTCGTTCAAAGTCATCTTCGTGATCGAATGCACCAGGGATGTGAACTTTTTGAATAAGTACAATGTACCAGATCCAGTACATTTGTAAAACATTTAAAGTCTACTAACGTAATGACATCTGCATTCATTTTGAAAGCACATACTCGGACGGAAAGCAATATTTTTTGCGTTTCTTTATTATGCTCATTTTTCGCTTATCTGTTACGTTTCTTTGTGTTTGTAACAGCATCAGCAGCTCCATTGGCACAAAGGAAAATGCAATTATGGGGCGAGTGTATATAAACATCGAATATACAACAAACGCTGCAGTTGCTTACGTTGAAGCTATTTGTTGTATGTATTTTGAATATTGAGACAATGGTGACGTTCAAGTATCTAATTTAGTAGGTCTGACAGCTGTCTGACTAGATGTATCTCTGATTTGATTGGCTAAAATCGGTCATATGAGTATAGCTGTTTCAGTTGACGTTTATGGAGGGGTAGCCGACGAATCTAGTCAAGAAATTCATGACTGAGTACTAAATTGACAATTCGGATATGTTGATGACGTAGGAAAAGTGACGTTCCCGACCAATCTAGTTTTTGCGTTCACGTTACTTCTTATCCAGACCAATCCAGTCGACTTAAGATAACTAGATTCTTGAATGCGGCCAATGTTAGACATTTGAACTGTCATTTTTAAGTTTGCTACTTTTTTGAAGCTAGAAATTATTCGTTAGGAAAATCAAACGAATATTGTTCGTGTAGTTTCTAATTGGTTTTTTTTTTTTTAGTTTTACTAAATGGACATTTTTGTGAAGTGTCTGCCTGTCTTTTAATGAAAAAGCTGATAAGTATTCCATAAGTGAAGTATGAACAACTTGTGTAAATAAAAGTTACATTTCGAACCCTAGAAACAGAAATTATTTTTGCTTAATTTTCAGTCACCCTGTTTGACCAATCAGAGACGTTTGACTAGCTAGGGTAGTTGATGCGATGACTTCACTTGACCCTCACATTTGTCTAGGTACTCATTCAAAAACGATATCCCCTTTATTGTTCGGAACTTAGCAGTGACAAGAATCAGTGCAATTCAAAATTTCCCGATGTTTAAAAAAAATAACGTACTTATGTGACCTCTAAATTCTCTGGAAATTAATTCCAAGCCCGAGCCCATCTGAATTTCTCATCGAACCGAATAGGAAATCTTCGAGGCATGAGAAATTGCAACGTCCTCATAACACTTCACACATACGGTTCTGTTCTCTAAATTCAAAATTTACATACGAATACACAAACAAATTAAAAATGCAAAAGCCTCTCAATGCTGTAAGCCAAGTCTCTGTCTTCCCATGACATTATCGTTAAAAAAGGAAGTCATAAAACTCATTCCAACATTAAACAAAGATTCCATTATATGAAGATTTTGTGTGTTCAAGTCGAAAACAGCAAAATCAACTCAGAAAACCGGTATCTCCATGCAATTCCTCTCTATTAGTGCAGATACTATCAAGTGGGAAAATCAAAACTCCTGCCTATGATTACCTGCCACTAAGGAGTAATAAATATAAAACGAAAATAAAAATGAATCGTCTACGAGTGTACAATAGGGATTCTGGAAGATCTATGAATCTTTCGCTCTCTCGTTGCGAAATTTAACACGAAACTGGAGAAATAACAAAAGTATATATATTTCAGAGACTCTTCTATCTCATTCTTTGCACTATACTCACGGAGACATACAATGAAAACTGATTCAATTCTGTAAATGGAAAAATCATGACGACGTCGTAGCAACAAGTAGATATAAAGATATACCTAAAGTTGAAAATTAAGTTTGAGATTCGAATTAAGTCTAGAGTTGCCAAGGTGTACGAAAATAGTTGCCAACTGCTCTTAGCTTGAGGAATTTGTTCGAAATTGTTGCTTACTGATTAGTTTGTGTGAGTGATTTTCCTGTAAATTGCTCAATCTTTTAGGGCTATGGTGTGTGGACACCAATTAATTGAAAAAGCCGCCTTAAAACGTTTGTTTTCTATGACAAAATGGTAAATACGGCAAACATGTTTTACTTACTGAAATGATTTCTAAAAACTGGCATCAATCACATAACCAAGTTTAAGAAAATTTTATTCATGCTCGGTTTCAGATTACTCTACTATTTCTTTTTTCGTATACGCTATAGAACTACCAACATTTTTCAAAATTGTTCCAAATCTTACCCAAAGTTTCATTAAAAAGAACCCTACGGAGAAAGTGAAACATGTTCTCCCATACCTAATCTAACGCAAAATAATAGTTGTGAGAAGCTACTACTAGGGTCCTTATTTTGACCCGTGACGCTAAATGAAGGATGCGATAAAATAAAATGAAAAGGTTTTAAAATATCTTGATATTAAGTTAAGAAAAATGTTTAAATGTTTTCAATGATGTTTACAATGAAACTTGATTACATCATTTAGACCAAAGACCATCGTGCTATTAGGTCTCGGGAACGAAACTGTCGATCAATGCCTCCAATTTGTTGTATGATTTGAAGAATTTCTAGAAGAATTTGCGAGAGTTTGCGAGATCAATGAGCAGTAGCGCCATCGGGTTCAATTGCGAACGTGAAAATATTTGATCATTGATGTAAAGTCGTTTCCGATAAGTTTCTTCAAATGGACATTCTGAGTTTAGCGAAGCAAGTATTTATTGATTAGGGTATCGAAAATGAATACTTAAAAACGCAAAATAAATATCTTCACATGCATATTTTCTATTATTATGAAGCGAAACAATTTTGCAAAAGTACAAAAAAAGAAAAATACCTAAACTCATCGAAAACTCATATTGTGATCAGTACAATCTTAGCAAAAAAAACGTCAGAAGCTTGTTTATGCCAGTTTAAAATGAAAAGATTTTGTTAATAAAGCTTGAACTGCTTTAACAAAATGTTCTCAAACGAATGAGTGATTTTATTTAAAAAATATATACAAGAAAGTTTCAAAAATGAAGAAGGGATTTAATTCATTCCAAGCAACTCATTTTTTTTTTTTTTTTTAAATACTTTTTTTTTCGGGAAAGATAACCTAGAACACTTCAAGAGCGTCCTTTTGATTGCTTTTGCTTGCAGATAGGGGCTAGGTCCGGACTCCAATTGTTGAAAGCTGTAGTTCTCTGGAAATATGTTCCCATAAAGTTTACATAAACCCTTTTCCTGCATATTTTGTTTTGAAATTAAAATGTAAAATTAGTTCAAAGTAGTTAATCGCCGAAACGCGTGATGACAGTTCAGTCACAAGGCATTTAACCGCAGTGCATTTATGTCATCATCTGTTAATGGCCAACGTCAACGAAAGGGCTGCTACAGATTCTAAAGGTTGTGGCCTGGGGTCCAGTTGTGAAATGGTTAGTAAAATTAAGGTGTGAGCTGTCAAATTGGTAATCGCTGGAAAATGTGTTGCCAATTCAAAAAATAAGCTCTTTGAAAATAAAATACTTTGTTTCGTAATTGCAATTTGCAATCCCGAAATCATGTATGTATGTAGCGATTCACCTACGGATGGCCAAAATTATATTTAAAATGTTAAATTCTATTAAATCGGCTATTAGTTTGTTCACTAAGTCAAAAAATAAAAAAAAAACAAATTGTTGCGATTCATTAACCCCATATACATAGGTAGGCATAAAAAGTAAACAAAAAATGTCTTATGCCTGTGACACACATATGGTTTCGATACCATGGTATCGAGAGGAACCACATGGCTGTAAGGGTATACCACGGTAATGCCAGGCGAGCAATGTGGTTTGAACGTGATATCGATACTAGGGTTTTTTGCGTGTTATAACCCTAGCGAAAATAGCGCCACTCTCATCAAGTGGAGCATAGATACTTAAATTACCTGTCATTTTCATAGAAAATGATAAAGTATTCTTACAATACTAAGTGTGTGTCACGGGTTTTACTGTCTGCCTGAGCATGGAACTGTCAACCTATACTACGTTGTGTGTCACCTAGAATGGTATTGACGATGCCATAGTTTTGATACCCTGTTATCGAAACCATATGTGCATCACAGGCATTAAAGGTAAACACGTTTCTGTTTTCTTGGCTTAGAGAAATTTCACAGTTAAGGTTTCACGGTCTATATCCTTTTACATAATTCATCAAATGGTTTTAAAAAGCAGCTAAATGCTGCTTAATTCACGAAAAACACATTTATGAACGTCAAAATCAGCTGTTGTCCAACAAGATTTTCAGAGCGAGAGGTCAGAGTAGTTTACGAATCTCGAGTTTTTAGCGAGATTTACACCTACTTCCACTACCACCAACATATTTGATATTTTTGTCAAGCTTTGAAGTTTGCATTGTTTACATGACGAGTCTGTGGACAATATAGAAGTATTGATTTATTTGGCGCTTGCAATGACTATCAACTTAAATGAATGGAATTTTATAAACAAAAACTGCAATTTAAAAACAGCTGACACATTTCAAGCACTAACACAAATGCAAATGTGGTGCTTTAACCATGAAAAAGGGGAAAACTGATGACTTTAAAAAAGGGGGAAAGCGGAAATTTCTGTCAAACTTTAAAATGAAATTAAAACGCATTTTTATTGGAAACAAATATTAAATTTATAGTTTATTTCAGATAATTCCTAATAGAAACGAAAATCATTGTAGGTATAATATGTATATTTGTATGCTATATGATTATTTTAAGCTTCTTAATAAAACGGCTTACATTTTTTTAACGCAAATTCCACTACGGGAAAAAATGTAAACTTATTTCAAATTTAGGGGAAGACTAATGCTTTTGCATATAAAAAATGGGGCAAAAAGTCTTCAAAGTCTCGGAACACTGCATTGGGCACAAAAAATCTGAAATTTGAGAGCAAAATCTGAAAAAATCAAAATGGAAAACGATATTGATTATCTGGGCAAAAACCACAGTTACAAAACCAAACTCATACCATACAACTATATGAAATGTCAAATAAAGTGTTGACTGCAGCTATTGCACTTGTTATAAGTTATAAGGAAATTGGGTACCAATCTTCGTCGCTTCAAAGAAAATAATGCTTTCTTACAAAATATTGTCAACGAGAATGTCATAGCTGAGCAATGAAAAACAGAAAATACTATGGATCTGTCAATTGATTCGATAAAAATCATATACAAACATAAGGGACCTATAATCAATCGGTCTGGATGACTTATGGCAGCCTTGCCCAAAACTTTTGTCCAGTGGCATATGGCAACCCGGCCATAACGTTCCCTTCAGTAAATGGCACGCCTCGTTAAGAGCTCATTTCAAAAACACACAATACAAGAACAAAAATGCTCAAACCGAGACGATAATTTTTTTTTCCTGTTCCAGTCATTTACGAAACGATATACGTACCTACATTATACTAAAATGCTTTCCAACAGTATTCGAGCTTTATGCCAAAACTCACGAAACGACGCCAAATGCCACACATATAGGATAGGCAGACAGCTATATTATTCAAGCCAACATCGCCTCGCCAGTTATATATACAAGTACGAGTATTTATAAAGTTTTTTAAGTGGTGACCTGTTTTCGTCATACCTGAGAATGTACGAGGAGAAACTGAAACCGAATGCCGCCGCGCACAAAACGAAAGCTTAGATAATGATATTAAAATAAATTTTTATCAATTGCTTTGCCTGAAATGCTGGATGGGCATAGGGTACAACCGTATATACAGATAGATTTGTAAATGTCTTTAGAAACTGGAGCGAATTAGCGGATGTTTCGAAAATGACTTGCCACATCTAGTACAATGTAGTCACAATGACCTTCGATGACCTGAACGGTTTCAAGTCGCTGCTGTCTGTAATATACTGTAATGTATTGGAATCTCATCTCGTTGTGACATTGTGTTCCCAAGTAGATATTTCTTGTCGTTGTCGGTCGCCTCGCAGTATTGAAAGAGAGTTCAAAAATTAGGTTGCTGCTTGCTGCTCTCTTGTTGGCCACAGCTTGATTCTCGTTTTCGCCCCGCTCGGATACACCCCGAGCGCTCCATCGTCGCGTTGTTTAGCCCGGCATAGATTTATCTTCTTCTTCGTCGTTGTCGTTGTATAATATTCTTCTGCTCCACAGCTGTACTGGAGAATTGATACTCTGGCGCATTGCCTCATTCTTGGGATTACCTCTTCTGGTATGAAGGCATTTTTCTTGTACTCGAGCGAGATTCTAAGATTCGGGTTTCTGTGTGGTTCTCTTCGCGGGATGCGGTGTACCTTTTACCTTCGTCGCTTCTAAACAATGAGAAGAAGAAGAAGTCGACGACTTTTTTTCAAAGTGAAAGAAAAACAACACGAAGAAACTTCAACACACGAGGAAGCAGCAAGCGGCATATAATCGCGATACCGTGGCCAGTGTGGAAAAAGATATTGTGCTACGAAAACAAGTAACCACGAGCGGCAAACAGAAAAAACCTAAAAAAAAAAAACAACCGAGAAAAAACTATAAAAACGTTGAAAACGAACTTGTGAGGAAAACAATTTGATACAAAACCTACCATAGACGACGCCGTTGGTTGTGTTGAGTGTTGCTGAGGGTTTTCTGTTTATATGCTGGCTAGTGGCAGTTTACTGTCTGTTGGCTGTTTTTCAGAGTCCAAGACACGTTTTCGTGCAAACGAAAAACCAGCACACACAAGTACAAGATAGCGGTGCTGTTGATGATGGTGATGACGATGACGACGTCGATGAGGGTTTTTGACATTACCTCGTGAATGTGAACACTCGTGTACGCGCGTCTCTCCTCTTTTGTTCGTATACTCGTCTCGTCGTCGTTCGTAACTCGTATCGTATACAAAATACAAAATACAAGCTCGCGCTCACAATCACCATCCATTTCAATTCGACTACGGCAAGTCGGTAACAACGACGACGACGACGACGACGACGACGACGGCACCGATTTCGATTTCGAGAAAACTGGAAAAGCAAACCGAAACCACTGTAGTGTACTGGTTGGTGTACTGTTCTGTGCTGTGTGTTGAAACTGCCAGTATTGAAATAAACGTTGACGGTGTAGGTTCGTCGTCGCGCTGGTTCGGGTGGTTTTTTTCGTTTCTTCTTTTTTTTGGTTGTGTTTGCGTTTTTCAATACCTACATTGACTCGTGCTCAACGCTCACCACTCGAAAACACAATAATGGAAGTGGTTGCACCAACACAAACTGAACTATTGGGAACGACACCAGCAGCAGCAAATACGCCACCATCATTGGCGCGCTGCGAAAAGCCAGAGCGCAACCTTTGGCGTGAACAGGAAATGTTAACCGTTCTGCAAATTATACGCGAACACAAATACCTTGTACTATTGAATGATAAGACCGTTCGCAGCGAAACGGTTTTCCGTAACATCGAGAAAGAAATGAACGATCGGGGACTGCGCAAGAAGAACTTTCAGCAGATATGGACGAAATGGAAATTTCTCAAGTCCACATACATGACGTCACGGCGCATTCATCAGATACCGAAAATCATACCGCTGGATGTGTACGAATCACTGGATGAGCTTTTGAGCGCGGAATTTCGAAACGACGGCTCGGTGTCATCGTACGACGATGCGGGTGAATATGACGAATGCGGCGGTGGCGGCATGAGTAGTTATGACATGATAAATGCGTCCGCATCAACGGGAAGCAACGACGGATTGCTGGTGATATCGAATGTACAGGGTGGAGTGCCGTACAGTGGTGGGAGGAATTTCCCAAATGGCTTTGGCGGCCGAAAGCTGAAGAATGGATTTCGCTCGTTCAAGAAGGAAGATGACACCAATGGATTTGGGATGCAACACCCTATTTTTGGATATCGATTGGGGGTGGTGAAAGATGAGCCGATTGATGATGGTGAGTATGAGTGTTGCTTTTTTTTTACTACCGTGGGTGGGTTTGGGGTTTTTGGTTTTTGGTTTTTGTTTGTGTGTTGAGTTTTATCTGTGTTTACATGTACGGCGCAAGGGTATAATAAAAGTTTTAATGCCGAATTGATGGGTGATTGAAATGGAAAACTGCTAATTGGTTGTGCTTTCTTTTGAATAGACTCATGACTCAGATGTATTGTTTGAATAGGTTCTCCTACGAAATTAGATGAATAATTGTTGAGCTACTGTGCAAGCAGGATATAGGGTGGGCTCGTTTTCAATCTAAACTTTAGTTGTCGTCGTAATAAGGTATTCATATACATTTATGTACTAGTCGTGGTCCGTTTTAAATCATTTGAAACCAGATTGCGATAGAATAACTGGTTTCATTTGGAGACTGGAAACTGCTTAATGTTTTAGTTTAGAAAATTGATTGTTCTTATGCAGTTTTAGGACACCAGGGACTGTTAATAGTTGAAACCTCCTTCGGACTTTTTTTTTTTTTTTGATAAGGAGGTTTTTCAATCAATGAGAGATTTTGCCATGCACCCACACTTATTTAAATTCATTGTCATATTAAGACTGTGACTGGAATATGTAGCCTACGACACTTTTCTACGTGTTTCCATTCCCCGGTTAAACTTTAAATTAAATCAACCGTTTTTTGCGCTCTAAAGAAGCTTCTCGAAAGCGCTTCGAACCACAAGCTTTACCGAAACAATTCACTTTCCACATGTCTCCTCACACATTTTCTGAAGTTTAATAGAGATCTTACCGGAACTTAATTTCATATCCCTCTGTAAAGCCTTTGTATATATATGATTCGCAAAGGTCTTAGAGTAGTTATTTTCGAACGAATTAACTTCCAAATCGATCTACTCCGGCTAAAAAACACTAAAGTAACTCTATCGAAGTCGTTGCCTATACAGAAATTACAGTTTTGAACCTTACTAAAGTCTAATTGTTACTTGGGGAGCTTGGAAATTAAGAAACGATAAAATGAGTGATGTTATTTCGTCTAAAAGTCGGCGGATTACATTTTTCTTTTCAACCCTCCTCAACGGTAAACAGCACAGACACGAAACTTTGCATACACATTCAATTTGATTCATCTTGACCCAGATGATATTCAGGGTCTGATGATATGGAGCAAGAAGGTTGCACCCTGGAAGGCGGCTATGGGAATTGTAGATTGGGCTAGACCTGATGATGAAGTTGATCGACTGTTATTAGGTAGATAAAGGGTCTTTCATTAGCGGCTTGACAACAACAAACTTTCAGTGTGAACGCAGTCTTAAACCGATTACCGAATTGTCAATGTAAAAATCAAGTAAAAATATTCGGTGAAATCAACATTTCATCATGGTGAAGTACACGAAGGAACAGCTTTTACAAATAATTCAAATCAAATCCCGAGTGGTCGCAACTTTAAGAGCGTTAAGGCCAATTTTAAATTTTCAGCAATGAAGCGCATTTTTAAACGGAGTTTTCAGTTAGCAAAATATGTATTACTGGACATGAGAACCCTCATGTGCTTCATGAAACAGGACTTTATCCAAAAAAAGTCACGGTTTGGTGCGGTTTTCATACCGGTGGCGTCATTGTGCCGTTTCATCCGTCGATGAAAATAACCGTCACGTTACGGTTAATTGTATTCGCTACAGCGACATGTTGGAAAGTTATTTCTTAGAGCAATTGCATGAGCTGGGCATCAGTGATATGTGGTTCCAACAAGACGGTGCCACAAGCCACACAGCGGCTGCAACAATCGAGTTATTGAATTCTCAGTTCGGTGAACGTGTTACCTCGAGAAACAACCTCTATTGGCCGCCGAGATCGTTTGATTTAACGCCTCTAGACATTTTTATGGGGCTACATTAAATCATTGGTCTATGCCAACAAGCCGGCGACGTAAGAGGAGCTCAGAGCTAATATTGAACGAGAAACAGTCGCCGTTTCGGTCACAATGTGTGGTCGTGCCATCGAAAATTGGGTTCAACGTATCGACGGCTGCATACGTTCCCGTGGTGGACATGAACGAAGTCGAATTCCATTCATAAATGTTTTGATTGTAATTCAAGGCAATACATTTTTTTTTGAGATTAATCAAGTAGTAATTTAAGATAGTGTATTTCATTATCACATATGATTTTCATATAACATTCTCTTCTTAGAAGCAATTTTTACCTGTTTATTCTGGAGCCACAAGCTTGAACAGCACAATTCAAAATGAATGGAGAGCTTAAGAGAATAAAGCTCACATCCAAAATATTTATATCAAAAAGTACCAATGTTGACCACCTTCTTTTTTTATTCCAGATTACGAAAACACCAACAATGCTGACGATGCATACTCCGACATACATCTGGAAGAGCCTTCGAATACCCAAGAATTTCAAGTGATTAAAGCAGAACAAGCATCACCTCCTCATTCAACAACACCACCACCAGAAGAAGACCATGTCTTACCAGTACCCTCTATTCAATTGCCCCCGGTCCAAGACATGTCATCTTGCTCAACATCCCACGTTCCAATTACTAGCGATGCTTCCATAATTGATGATTCGCCTATGCCACCTCTACATAGGTACACACCCCCACCATACCCAATGTGTCGAAAGCCAGAATTACCATTACTTCCACCGCCACTGAAAGAAATCCCACTAGTGAAGATCGCCTTGCCCTCAAAGCCGCAGATAATTCATATTCCACAGCAGAAATATCAACCAACTCCCGCACCACAACCACCAGCCACCCCAAAACTTGTGAACTCCAAGAAGATACCCGTTTTAACGCTGCGCAAACGCAAGAAGCGTCTCAACATTCCACAATTGTCCGATGAGGGGACTAACTCGCCCGTGCCATGCGGAAAACAATCAAAGATATCGGAAGAGGATGAATCCAAGGAACCACCATCGGAGGCGTCGCGTATTCCGTTTGTGACTTATGGCAAAGCCATGCGTGAAATGAGTATATCACTTCGTGATATTCAACGCGAAATGATCGATGACTTTTTCAAGCAGCAAATGGAACTGGCCAAATCGGAACATGAATTCCAGAAAAAACAAGATGCTATGCTGTTGCGCTGCTTTGAGGAGCAGACAACAATGTTGCTCGAAGGCGCGAAGAAATTATTTACAGCCAACGTTCCAATGACACCAGATGTTGTATATATAAACGATGAATAGAATAGAATAGAACTGATCATTCCATTATACCAGAAAAGACTTATCAAACATAGATTTAGAAGCTATTATATATTTTCATTCCATAGGAGTACTCGTATCTATATCTATTTAATTTATTATTTACCTACATTTAGGAAAACATTTAAAGTGTTTCAGTTAGTTTATGAATTGTTTTGAATAAAAAGTGAATTTTATTTTTTTAATGATTTCAAGTGTGGGTTTTTCCTTAAATCTGCAGCCGAATAGTGTTGTCTTTTGACGAGCAGTACGTGGGACGGAATGCGTTTTTCAAGTAAAATAGTCTTGATTCCGTTTACCTATAAATGGACCGATTCAACCCCCATTGTTGGCAAAACTTCACTGAGGACAGAAGATAGTCATAGCCCAAAACTGGATCAAATTTTCACCGGCTTGTAAAGGAGGTTATGAACTCGATATCACAATTCAAACAGTAGAGATTATAATGAACTAACTTCCTTTCGATAGGGAAGGCGAGTTCGTTGTACTCATCTGCAGGGGGTCTTCCACTGATTTGATTTGGAATGCATTTCCATTCGCATATAGGTACAGCATATACACTACCGGCTAGTCCCGGACACGTACCCACTATATTAGTCATCATTTGAAAGCTCCAACTTAACTACCAACATGCAGGGCTTTTTTTGCATTTCGTTTCGTTCTTTGATTGATTTAGTAGTTGACATCGTAACTGTAATCGCCGGTTATTGCCCAAATAAAGGCAGTTTTTGCGAATTGGGGAAGGCTATTTACGTTAACACAGGTGCTTCTGATGACAGTGAAGGATATCCGTGGCAGCCTTAAATTTGTCAACAACGTTATTAATATTGAAATAGTAATTTGTGTTTCAATAATGTCCACTGAATGATAAAATGAGCCTCAGCAGATTTTTTCACATTTTTGTTTAATCATACCCATTTCTCTAAGAAGACGACGGCAAGTTGACAAAGATTACTCTATGCTCCTTTTTTAAATAAAATACTACCACGCTCTTGATACAGTCATCTGGGGGCATACATTCGCCCAGTGCTTTGATGGGGTTTAGTTCCTTGATACACCTACTCCTTTCAAAGAATAACAAGCATCTAAAGTCGAAACTATGAAAAGTACAAACAAATAGTGGTAAGCAACAATTTTTTTTTTTTTGTATTGTTTGGGGGTTCGCTGGAAGGAAAAATCATCGAAAGACATTGCAGAGCAAGTACGCGAGGGATGCTTCTGCAATAGTGAGGGACTCGAACAACCTCTAAAAAACCTCCCGGTACTGACTGTCGTCATCCCGAATGGGGTTGCACCTAGTCGTTCGACTATTCGTCAATTTATTTTTAAAGTATTTGAAAAATTCAGAAGAAGAATCCGCCGGTTGTCGGCTTTCGAAACTTTTTTGTTTGAAGATATTACCTAATCTCTTGGCCTTGGCTAACTCTTATAGATCAAGGGGTCTAACCCGCCTCAATCTTCTGATTACATTGTCAGCATTTAATAGTTCTGTAAGTTCTACGTTAACATGGTTGAGAAGCCTACTTCTGTGCCTTTGGGCAACTTTTTTAACTTCATCTTCAACCATTTCAATACTTAGATCTCTATGTAGATCAGCGTTGCGTATGTACCAAGGTGCATTAACTACATTCCTTAGTACTTTATTTTGGAAGACTTGAATTTTTTGCAAATTTGTTTAGCATGTGCATGCCCACAATTGGAGTCCGTAGGTCCATATTGGTTTCAAGACTTGCTTGTATAGCAGTAATTTATAGTAGTGGGACAGGGATGAGTATCTCCCAATAAGCCAATACATTTTGCTGCATCGCATGTTCAGCTCATCTCTTTTTTCCTTTACATGCGCTTTCCAACGCAGTTTAGCGTCTAGGGTCATGCCCAGTTGGCTGTGTTTGAGTATTCCACTACATTGAAATTAATGTATACTGAAATGTGTCGTACGTTTTTTTTAATATGGACTGGCTTTAGGTCATTCAATCTAATCTTTTAGTCCATTCTGAAATACCGTTTATTGCCATTTGGAGTTTTTTTGTTGCTATTTCGACGGTTGCTCCAACAGCAAGCATTGTCATCTGCAAAAGTTGCTGTAGTAGTTTCCTCACTTTCAGGTAAATCGCTAGTAAACAGAAGGTATAGCACTGGACAGTACCTTGTGGTACACCAGCTTCAATTATTGCTCTTAGTAGGCGTTTTTCTTTTTTAGTTCAGAGCTGAGCACTGAACTGAGCTCGAACATTATGAGCGTGCTCTGAACCGAGTGCGCTCAGAGCATTCTGATATTTTTTTGTTTTTCCTGTTTTTTTTTTTCTGTCAAATGTGACTGGAAGTGTGCTTGTACATGTGAAATCATCTTTTTCCTCAGGCTGCTCAGTCAATTTATTCTGAGCTCATAGAGCGCGCTCTGATCATGCTCTGAACGAAAAAAGAAACACAAATTTGAGCTCTGACGTATCTGAGCTAAAAAAGAAACACGAAATTTTTGTATAACAGTTCAGGTTCTGCTCTGAACTAAAAAAGAAAAACGGCTAGTGTTGAGTGCTCTGTCTCTTGTTTAATTCTGAAGAATCGATCTGTTATATTTATGACAGTTTGCCTTTGTAATTTATGGATCTTTCACTTATGCCAGACTTTATCGAAAGCTTGTGCTATATCAAGAAATATTGTAGAGCACACATTTTTCTCTTCGAATGCTTTTTCGATTTTATCGGTATTTCTATGCACCTGATCAATTGTAGAGTGATTGTTTCTAAACCTAAATTGATGAATTGGAACTAGCGATTTTTCATCAATTATTTTTTGCAGACGTTTTGCCAGCATTTTTTCGAATAGCTTGGACAGCATTGGTAGTATGGATACTGGGCAATATGAGGCTACTTTGATAGGTGGTTTACAGGGTTTTGGTATCATTGTTACCTCCGCGACCTTCCACATGCTTGGCACATATCTCAACTTAAATGCAGCATTTATAATCTGCGCTAGTTTATTTAAACCTTTTCGAGGAAATTGTTTTAAAATTTCCCCTGTGATTAAATCGAACCCTGGGGCTTTTTTTATATTTATGCCTTCTTTGATTTCTTTGGCAAGTTCTTTAGCTGTCAGCGGCCGAATAGGTCTGTCTTCTTTGCACCTTTATTCGTTTCCTTGATAATCTTTATCTTCATAAGGTTTGAAGACGTTCTCAAGGTACTCTGCAAAAGTATTTGCTTTTTCTTGAATGCTTTTTGCCCAGTTACCTTCTCTGGTTTTTACTGGCGGAATGTGAGCTATTGCCCTGTTCATTTTCTTTGTTGCCTTCCAGTAGTCCGTACTAGAATCATTTGTAAGACTTGTAAGATATGTTTTTAAAGACTCGTTATTAAATTCTCTGATAGATTTTCTGAGCTTATTATTTAAGTTGTTCAGTGTGGTTTTGTCGCTTGGCGCCCTTGTCTGTTGCCAACGTTTTCTAGCTTTCCTCTTTTCTGTGATAATTTCACATATTTAACGAGGATAAGAGTTTTGTTTAATCTTGTTTGTTCTTTTGGGAGTTGCAGCAATATATTGTATATCCAGTGTAAATATTTGCACTGCTTCTTCTAGTTGGTCTTCTGTTTGAATAGCTGATGATAGTTGAATACATTCTTTCAACTTCTGCCTGAATTGGTTCCAATCAGTCAGTCTATTAACTAGTTTAGGGCTATGTTCTTTTATTATTATTCTATCGCCAAGTGTAAGAATTATTGAGGAATGATCTGATTGAAGATCAGGGCCTTCTTCTATATTTATTTTATTTGAAGATATATTTTTGGATATAAAGAAGTCGACAAGATCTGGGGTTTTATTCCTATCTGTAGGCCAGTAGGTATGTTTCCCCGTTGAGTGATATTTGGCGCCGACTTCTTTAATAGCTTCATATATTTCTCTGCCTCTAGTATTTGTTAATATAGATCCCCAATATTTATTCTTGGCATTAAAATCTCCTCCCGCGATTAATCTATTGTGAAATATCCGGAAAAGACTTTTAAAATCATTTTTCTTTAGTCTATAGCTAGGAGATCAGTATACTGCTGCAACAGATATTTGTCCACTGCTCGTTTTTATACTTCTGGAAATTCCTTGGGTGGCGCATGATTGGAATTTTGCTTCTATATAGTGTTCAATCGTATTCTTTATTAACACTGAAGTCCCACCTTTTGCACAATTATGAGGATGTGGGGAGTGATATAAGTCATATCCCTGCAGTTTAAAGTCAGTAGTAAATTTAAAGTGTGTTTCAGAACATATATCTATCTGGTTTATATCGAGAATCACTTGTATCTCGTAATTTCGATTCTCGATGCCATTAGCATTCCATTCAAGAATTTGTATTCCATTCATTATGTTTGTCTTTTTGGCACAGTTTTTTTGTTGCTGTTCTGTATCTCTAGCAATGATATTCTATCTAATATCGTTTTATAGCATTTTTCCATGGAACCAATCCTGTTTAGGATTTGTTTCATGAGGATTTCCATTGCAGTGTTTGGCTCTGCTTTCTGTTTTACAGCTTTCTCTGCTGGTATTTCAATTGATTTTGATGCTGCCTGAGCATGCGTCATTTTAGGATCTGGTGGCTTTTGCCTTGTAAGCAACAAATAATAAATCCAAATCGACTTGTCATTACGTTAAAAGCCAACATAAATGTCTGTATATATATTTTTTTTTGTATTTATTTTCGTTAGTCTACTATTTCATCGTTATATCCAAATCAGGAAAAAATAAACAAAAAATAAACGAAAATCAACGTTCTGCTTAAAATTATTAAAAATCTGTCTATCCTATTATCAACTTTATGTTTTAGTTTATATAATTGTTTACAATTTGTTTGCTTTTCGTTTTTATATTTAATTTATATTTACAATCTATTCTTTTTATAATTTCTTTCATTTGCGTCGCAAAAACATAAAATCTGTAACATAATTAAACTAATAAATTTAAGCAAATGAAAATGATAAACAAAAAATTAACTAAAGCTAAACAACAATTATTTACTAAGCAAAGTATACGATATGCCATGTAAAACAATTTTGATTTTCTTCCACTTTATTAAAGTTTGTCATTCGAAATTTGTGTAATAAAGCTATAATCGATATCGTGTTAGTTTTATGTGTTATTATTTTATTTGAGTAGCATTGTTTCTTTAACTTTTGTTTAAAACTGCCAATTCTTGTTACAAATTTTTCAAAATTGGTTTCGTATTTTCTCAAATAAAAAAATGTATTCCTGTTTTAATTCAGCCAACAAGCATATAACAGCGAAAAGGTTTTTTTAACTAACAATCCAGTCTCAATTTTGTTTGCTTTTAAGATATTTTATCATTCGTGTTTTGGTTTCTAGTTTTACTTTCTTGAATTCAAGAGGTAAGGACAGTAAGGGCGATATATTTCCCTGTATTTATAAACAAATTAGCAAGTAGACGTCAGATATATACAGTTGGCGCAACAGGTCCTAGCTTCTCGCAACCATTCGTTTTGTGTGAGTTTTATTTTTGGAACGAATGGAAGGGATCTACAATTTTATGCCGATTCCAAACGGCTAATTGAGAAGCTCTAAAGACAGTTATACTCTCGGATGTTTGTCAAACGTTCGCGAGAGGTGGCGCAGTGGAAAAAAACCCAAGTTGGAATTTGGGTTTTTGCGGGATTCGAACCTGGGACCCCTCGCTTAGTAGTCCAACACACTGACCACTAAGCCACTGCGCCTCGTCAGATAGCATACGAAAATTTGGCGCAACTACTGTCAAATTAGTTGATAACTTCGTATACCTATGACCGCAAAACAGCTTCGGGTAAGGTTGTCACCGGGCTAGCAAAAGAAATTGGTTCTGTTGCACTGTACTTGGGGAGTGGTGTAACAGTTTAAGATGAAGCGTTGGTTTTATTGAAAGATCATAACCTCATTCACGATTGCGTACCTAAAGAGTCGATTTCTCATTAATTCTATCTAATCTCCTGGGTCAATTAAAAAGTTTACAATTTTTGCATCCTCTTTAAATTAGATTGGAAATGGCACGCCTTTTTGACATAAACTGTACTTCCAAACCGCTCTATCGACTTACGATTTATTTGAGCTACGATGTGATCGTACCACTGAACGTAGACTATGTCCAGCTCTTTGTGAAATCAAAACAAAGATCTTCTTCAAGCTCTCCCAGCAATGAAGAGATACTCCGCAGCTACCATTATCAACTCCATAAAGAACAATAAACCCTACTATACCATAAATATCTTTTTCACGGTTTTTTAATTGTTATTTTGCCGTTTTGTTACTTTTCTGTCACTTTTACTAAGAACGCATATAGAATTTATGCGATTGCTGTCGATTTATGTTGATTGGCTGCGATTAAACCGTCCAACGGTGTGTGGAAAGCGTGCTTTGCGTAATGTAAGTATTGTGTGGTTAAAAAAATGCGGAATGTAAAACGGTTTTTTTAAGTTTTGCAAACCATCTTGAACCAAGGGATCGAAATTGGCAAAGGTGACTTTCTAAAAAAATTTAAATTAAAAAGGAAATTTTAAGCAAACAACTAATATTAAGCCTCAAGTTCCTACTGCCGGTAGTTTTAATTATAAGGAAAACAAAATTGGCAACAATTTCAAGGTAAGCGCAGCATCGCGTCATTCAGCTAATAAGCTACGGAGACGAACTTTGGTTTGATATTGCAGGATACTTGAGCTTCTCGACTATATCTACGGCTGATATTACCATAAGATACAAGGTTATCTAGCACTTATTTATTGTTTATTAGGTCAGTAAAACACTAACACAAAAGAGCTGAGTTTACACAAAACATTAACGTGTAGGTATATTGGACGGAATGTTGAATGGAAAAACAATTAAAGTAATTACATTTAAAAAGGGAAAATAACTTAAACATAACAAAAAGTAGACGAAGCTGCGGGTCAATTGAGTAAACATTTCCGGAGCAAGAACAAAACAAAACTACTGAGTTATGCAAAGTCGGTTGGAGAAACTTTTTGAGTGTGTGGCTTGTTAAATAGGAACACCAATAATTTCTGTTCATTTCACCATGACTACCGTCTTTACTCATAATCATAAAGAAAAATGCCGCTTTCAGTACACTCAGGCCGACTTTAATATTTCTGAATCTACTGATCAAATTCAACGATATGGATCTCCGACATCGAATTGCCCACTTCAAATTCAACTTTACTTTAGCCCCACCTACCCCTACACTGTCCGCCCCACTTGCATAATCAAAAGTAAAACATTTTCCGAAGATTACACGCACCAATAACAATGCAAATCAATATTTAAATAGAAGTTATCAATCAACTCCGGCAAACTTAGTTTTGCTTATATTTACACATTATTTTCTTTAAACTATTTAAATTCTTATTTACAATAAAGTTAGTACATTTTTTTCTTTCATAATTTGTTTTCTTCTTTTCAATTGAACAACTAATGGCAAAGAAACAACATAAACAAAACAAACAAAAAATTACGAGATTGCTAAAAACGCAACAAGTTTCCTTAGTATTATCAACATATATATTACGTAGTTTTGTTTTAAATAGTAAAAAATGTGTTTAATGTAGGAAGTAACAACGATAGGATTCCATGATTGACTGAGAGTAATAGATCCGAACATAACAAATGCTAAAGGATGTTAAAGTTACACTCTGGTTAAAAGCTAGCATTTATTAGACCTTCAAATAAATAGTTTCAGCCCGCACTTTTGTCTGCACAGCTCCATAAATTCAATTTAGCTACAAATAATATCTCTAAAGTGTAAACTAAACCTTTTTCTTTGTTTCTTGTTGTTTTTTTTTTCTTAAAGAACTCCATTTATATAGCCTCTAAGCTCTGGTGTTATTTTGTTGTGGATGTATGTTTTTTTATCTATCTGTGAAAAGGCCAGGCTTAATCGGGACGATATATAGGTGTTTTCGGTATAAATTCGATTTGTATAACATATTCCATCATCGAACTTGAATCACATTGTTGCTTATTCAGTCGCCAGTGTAGACCAAGTTTATGATATAAATGACTATTTTCCCATTCGAGAAGTTTGTCCAGGGTGATTTGCGTCTGAAAGCAGGTTTCAAAAGGTGGTTATGTTGAAGCAAATATCCATAATGTTTATAGATGAAAACTCACCCTCTTACTCAGGCATATAACGGGCCATAGAGAACAGCCTAGTGTGCAGCAACAGCAAACGCATCCACAGAATAACCATTTCACGTTGACAGGAAGGGTTTTCTTTAGAATTCCATTGATGCGACTTATTGTCGCTTTGAATTCTTCGGGCGCAACACGAGATACCAGCCCCGATGGAAATTCCGTGTTAAAGCGATTACTGAGACCAAATCTAG
Source organism: Cheilosia grossa (assembly GCA_963082955.1). NCBI lineage: Eukaryota > Metazoa > Arthropoda > Insecta > Diptera > Syrphidae > Cheilosia > Cheilosia grossa. The sequence continues at coordinate 4,516,382 of OY720144.1, forward strand.
AAAAAATAATAACTAATAAATTAATGCAACACAAATGGTTTCCCTTTCCAGAATGTTTTGTAAGCGTTCCTCACTTCTCGCTATTACTACTACTGGTACACGATTTGGTAATCTTTCAAGCGTCCATGATTGCAGAAGTGGGTGCAGTGATATTCAAGGAGGAACAAGGGAATAGCGACAACTGATGCCATACCGCGGCATCAGTTGGCGATCATGATTACTCTTAACACTGTCAGAAGCAATTATTGGCCGTAACTTGGTTTGAAGTGACAACAGCAATAAGTATCCAAGACAGGTTCCGATCATTTGAAAAGTATGTATAAGGCGGACACGTCATTGGTTACGTCAGTCTTGAATTGACACCACTTTTACAAACATTCTAATACATAAGTCACACACCAACCATACCCATAACAAAGTTCAATTAAAATTGTTTTACTTGCACTCAGTGCTTAATTTAAAACAAAGTAAACAATGTAGTGCGTAGCACGTCTAGACAAATAATCGTCTGCAATTGCATTTACTTCTTAAATATTCAATAGAAGTGCTCTTGTGCATACCTAGTCAGTTTTTAAATAAATGTCGATGTTGATACAAATTAAATTAGTATGCAGGTGTTCTTTCTTAGGATTATATTTGAAAATGCTGAATTGTGGATTTTGCTTGTTACTTGGAACTTTATAGATACTAGTTGTTGGTTTCTGCTAAGTTATGTCGCCCTTGGTGTTCTCACATTCAAACTTAAAAAAATAATAAGCTTAAAGTTTCCGTTTACATTCGGTTTCTGTGACTAGGTACATAAAATACAGTTTTGTTAATAAAGCGTAAAAAAAAACGTAAGCACTTTTAGAAACAGTTAAGTGACACATATGGAAAACATAATGACGATTCAAGTGATTTTTAATCTAATTTGGTACTGATTTGATCATCATGGACTCCTCAAAAAACATTGACAACAACAGGTATCCTGTTAAAGAAGATTCTACCTAAAATTATGGTTTGTCGCAGATCAGTTTATAGTCTTGCTCTAAACATTCCTAAAAAAGAATCGTACTCCCTATTCTAACCATATGGACTGCACACCGCTGATACTCCTCTTTTTAGCCGATAATCGGTACAACATACTTTCCCACCTACCATTCCTTCCATGTTTGCACGACGATACAACTGTTCGATATTTATTACCTAGCAACGAGCATATAGCAGCTCTGGCATGTTTTAACTGAGCAAAACAGTTGCCAAGTCGTAAAAATATCCTTGAATTTATATAAATCTTGCCTGTCATAATGTGTCAATTAGAAATCTGCTTGTCGCACATCCAACACTCCTTGTTGCTGCTTTATCTATACACTTCTGATGATCTCTAATAAATTTCAGCTAAACGACAAAACAAAAAAAAAATTTCAATGAAAATTGCCCCTTTCCATTCCATAATCGTCAAAAAAGAAGAAATGTAACTCAAGGTTTTCTTTTTACCAAATGGCAATTTGTTTAGCCTTGAAACTATAAAGGGGTGAAAAGTTTAGACAGGAGAAGGAGAAATCGAATACTGTCTGAGGACACTTGTACTTACACTGTCATGTTTCCCGCACCTCGGATAATGATTGGATCTGGAACTGGTGCCACTGTCTGATCCTCATAGTGCTCCTCCACCTGCTCGTCCTCGTAAATTGCATCAAAGTCTGCCATTGCATCCAATTAGTGCTACGACAGAAAGAAAACAAAATGTGCTGCTTCTTGTTGTTTTGAAGTTTCTGTTTCGTATGCGACAAGTTATCGTTTATCCAGCTATTCTCTGTGATGTTCTTGGGTATCAACTTTACCACGAGTTTTACGTATATTAGAAAATTTATTTAAAACAATAAAATCCAATTTTTCATTCTTGTTACACCACACACAATACATAGCTTTCACGTTTGCATTTTGACACCGAAACCGCACACACAACCGCACAAACTGACGGCAACGACGGGTCAGTGGCTAAAGAGAAACTCTGATAAATCACAAGGAAGTAAATAGGTAAAAATAAATAAAATTACGAAATTCAACACACAGTTCATTTATTATTCATTTTGTTTCTGTTGCAGAGTTGAGTGTGCTCGTTTTCTTTGTTTGTTTAAATTTGCCGCAGTTTTTTCATTTTGATTTGTCTTACTGAAACTAAAACTGAAAAATCGCGTGGGTAGTGGGTGCAGAAGCGCAGCAACACGGTGGCAAGAAAAAGAAAAATGCGTGCGAAGATGGACGAAAACAAAAGTCCCAATCAAAATTAGAACAAGAAAAAACACTTCGATGTTTTCCAAAATATTTTCCCAAAGAATAAGAGAATGAGGAAATGTCAAATCTGTAATTTGTTCGCTCCTTCACTTTCTTTATTGGCTCTCCTTTTTGTTTTTCCTTTTATTCTTTACACAGGCGAACGATTTTATAATCAAAGGTTGCCATATTAATCACTATTTCTTTGGATGTTTTTAAGAGATTTTATTTTTTTAAAACATTGATTAGTAGATTTGTGGGTTTTACGATCATTTTCACTATATTGTTAAACAGTTTTTGAATGAGAAGTAAAAGTTTTGGAAATGATTCCAAACAGACGAGAAAACACTGGAAGAAAAGTAGGCCGACGGTTTTTTTTCTTTACCTACTTGTTTTTGACAAATGTTGAGAAATTTTTTCTCTGAATGGTGGCTCAACTGATGTACAGTGAGCTAAAGAGGTCTATGCAGATATTGAATAATTTAGAACGTGTAAAAATTTTAATCAGCTAGAAGCTAGTCCAAAAGATGTTAGTTGGGTGATGTTAGATGATTGCATTTGTTTTTCCAATCACACAAACAAACAACAATTTGGGTTTTAGTACCATGTTTTGACCTGAAAATCGAAAACGGAATCAATAAAAGTTAAAATTAGTTTTTAGCCGCTGGAACTTCCAAATTTATTCTTGACCCTCAGTTGTTGAGAATGTTAAGCATCTGTTCAAATATTATTCTGCACAAACATTACAATTAGCAGAAGGGTGAGCCCTAAAATTTTTCTGTACATTTGCTCTAAATACGCTATCAAAGACAACTTAAGAATCGATTAATACCTAGATTGTGAAATTCAAAGATCTAAATAAGTCAATCTAGTATATGTTATTTGTTGTGTCTCGAGTTTGATTAAGCATTCTGCTATTTCAGACTCGCTGAAAGAGTATGACCTTGAACACAGTAAACTAGTAATTTCCAAACATATCACCGGAAGGATCCGAAATGAACTGCTGCTGCTTCAACGTAACCGGAACGTAACAACCAACAACGATAATTATAATAGATGTAAAACAAAAAATACAAAAACATATCAATGAGAACACCCCTTAATCTTAAGCAATACACAAATTATTCCCAAATGTTGTCGGCACTGTGATTCATCAAAAGGCAAAAGCGAAAGCAAACTTTTTATCACAAAATTGACAGCTCACAAAGAAATTGCAACAAAAGTCCAACTTTCTAATAAATAAACCTCCCTATTCCAACAAATTCATTGGTATTAATTCTATAACCACTCTACCAATAAATTGTACAATATATCGGTTTTTACATTCAGTTTCTCTCGAAAATAAAGATGTCACTAATCGATAAACTACAAGAGCCCGATGATAACATTCCCTTAGCCGATGATGATCCACAGGGTAGAAGGGTGAGAATTTCAGAAAAACCACCCACTAACTGTCTTGCTTTTCATAGTTATTATCAACGATGACGAAATGCCGCACATTCCGAATGGTCGTTCTATGGATTCGCTTCGATCATCCTATACAAATCGCAGTTCTACACCAGATTCATCAAATAACTCACTAGAACCTGATATTAGCCCAGATGAGAAAGAAGAGAAGGCACGTCTCATAACACAAGTACTCGAACTACAAAATACATTAGATGATCTGTCTCAACGTGTCGACTCTGTTAAAGAGGAAAACTTGAAACTTCGATCAGAGAATCAAGTTCTTGGTCAGTACATTGAAAATCTGATGTCAGCTTCATCTGTATTCCAATCTACAAGCCCCAGTGCTAAGAAGAAGTAAACAACAAGCCATTTGTTTCGCATTTATTCTCGAATTTTTGTCAAGTATGCCTAGATTATAATAGCTGTCTCACGCATGATTTTTGTTGTTAGTTACACATTTCAATACAACTCATCTCTTTTTAGCTAATTTCGTACCTAAATTTATATACATAATTTTATCAATATATGCATACAGCATACACATACATATATTTACACTCAACGTTATTATTTAAGTTCTTTAAGTACGCTATAAACAAATTATTATTTATTTAATAATAATTGTAGAGCTTATTTTATAATGTACATTTAATAACAAATCAATAATCGATTGCCTTTGTTTATATATATAGTTATGGTCGTATAATAATGCATTTCGTCCTTTTGCATTGATTGAAATAAATGAGCTTTGTTATTTAGAACGACGTCTTTAAATTGGTGGGTGTTTTTTAGTAAGGCGAACACACAGCAAAATGCGAATGAAATGCCTCAGAGGTAATTTAAATCTTATAAATTGATGCCAGATTAGTGAACCGAAAGCAACCTAAGTGGCGAAGTCTTCGTTACACACTCGGCAGAATATTGTGTGTTGAAATTAGCTATTTATATTTTAGTGCGATGGTTCACACAAAAAATGTTACGATCTTTCTAGGTACGTCCTTTTTTCTAAAAGACATTGTAGGTAATTCCTATGCAATTTTTCGATAAATACCTACCGACACTGACACGCTCGTCACTTTATGCCACTGTGAATTCATTAACATATTTTGCCCCTTGAATCAATCAATTAACTACACCTACCTATACCTACATCCACCTAAATAACGATTACGATATATTAAATATAAAAAAAAATTAAAATGGTCAAACCACAGGAGAAAATCCCATATTCATACTTGACAATATGCACTAGTTACATTAAACATAATTCGGCGACAAGACTAGAAGTCAATGTACCTACGAACTTATTAGAAGATCATCGACACATTTCCACATCCGGTTCCTCTTCATCGCCCTTTTCATAATTTTAAATACCTACATAAATGTATTTGAAAATTTTAAGCCGCCCAATTTAAATTGACATTTTTTAATTTCTTTAATTCTAAAATTACTAAACGGTTACTACAAAAACACTATGTTAGCAATAACCAGTTGTAGATAGGTTCCTTTTATAATCAGCGAATTGATTTCGCCGCAACAATTTTAAGCAATTTACTTTTTACCCGACTGGTTACTCCTATAGTCCAATTAAAATACACACCTACCTACCTGCTACAAACTACTACAACTCAATTTCAGGGTTGCTATTGATTCTTGTTTGTGTTGCTTTTTCTTCTAACCTCACAATGCCATGGATAAATGTACACGTCAGATTGATTTTAACCTAAAAGCAACGAATACGATAACGATTTCATTTTGAGTAAATTATAAAAAAATATTCTCGTTGTAGAAAGATTTTATTCATTTTATAATTGTATTTATAGATCATGCCTTATAAAAAATAAAAAATGTGCTTAAAACATTTGCGTCGCATATTATGTCGTTATCTGGTATCTTTTCTGTACTCATTTCAGTCATATGTTCTTCTCATTTACGCTTCTATATAGGTATATGTCTCTCTTCTAATGCAGCTACAAAAGTACAGTCCCATGTAGATATGAATATATGTAAATCCTAAATTAGATGCATACTACATACATATCAGATCATTATTGAAAATTATCATTTTTTTGTCTGAAAAATAAAATTGACATGAAACAAATTTTCATGAATTTAAACCAAATGTATATAAAAGGCAGGAATGTTTTCTTCACGTCATCACTGAGCTAGTACATTTTTTTTACACTATTACATTCATTAGTGATGAACCGCCATTTTATAAAATGTTTTATAGGTTTTACCCTTTTTATACAGAAATCGCTCTTAGTATAATTTCTGGGGGAAAATTGATAACGAAAGACAGGCTCTCTTATAATGATTTAGTATGTAAATCGATTTTCTTATTAAATCTAGGTATATCTTAAGCATCTCAGTCAATGACTGAACGCACTCGGCTGCACCAACCAACAGAGATGACACTCGAAATGTGGTAATAGATTTAACCCCCACGACAGTAGTAGTTGGAAATATGTCTTTCATTTGTTTTTGGCGTTTCCATCGATGCCGATAAATTTTATTAATTTTTTGCAAAGTTAAAATACTTAAAAAATTTTGTAACACATTGCCCGTAAAATAATTAGTACACAATTGGTAAATTGGTGTAATAATTGCAAGAATATTCTACTGGATTAATAGTGAAAAGTGAAATTGAAAATATATTTTGACGCTTTGGTCTACTTGGGTAGTGCGGGATTTCGGTTTTGTTACATTGACTGTGACTGTAGTGTGGTAAGAAGTGGCGGGTGTAGTGCTTAATAGAAAATAAATTATCCGTACAGTTTTCGGAAATAGTAGATTTATATTGAAATTCTGGAAAGGATTCGAAGAATTTAAAGCTAAGGTAAATACTTTAGATTTATGCAAATACTTTTCATTTAATTTTGTCCGTGATTGTCTTTTGCTCAAGATAGAGTGAGCAAGAGGGTGCAGTCGTCAAAGTGACATTCTATATGGGCAGTAGAAGAGCACGGCGAATTTGGTTTGAGCGTCGCTTCGGCGGGAATGTTTCTTGATTAGTGATTAGAGTTGCCATCACGTTAACAAAAATACATTTATTTTGTTTTCTTGCTCTATTTATAGTTAATGCTTGCAACTAGGTTGATCGACAAGCAAAAATGGAAGAACTATCACAACCTGAAACGAGTTTAACTGGTTCCCTGGAAGAAGGTAGATCCGTTGATATACCAGAGAAGACGGAAGAAGTTGTTGAAAATGATACAGAAGATACTGCTGCTGAAAATGATACAGAAGATATTGCTGCTGAAAATGCAGCATCCGTCGCTGTGGAAGATCCAGTTAAGATGGGAGATTCATTGAAAAACGAAGATCCAGTGACGACAAAAGAACATGACAAGAAATCAAATCCTGGTTCGATTGATGAAGTTGATGTTAGTCAAACTGCTGATAGTTCACCCACAGAAGAACAAGATAAGGAACAGTCGAAAGCATTGGACAATACTGATGATGTAATTGCCGATGATCTATGCTCACCAATAACTGAAAGCAACACTCTGGATTCAGTTCAAGAAGAAGCTGGTGTCCTCGAAGAGGAAGGAGATAATGTTAATGATTCGCAAACCAAAGCTTATACCTCTGAGCTGGGCACAAATGATACTGTTTTCGAAGAAGTCGATGCAAATGTTTCAACAGAAAAGGCTGCACTTGCGGATGAATCTGATATGCTGGGTGAATCTGATATGACTCTTCCAGAGAGGGAGGACTCGGTGGAAGAAATGGATGACACCACTGACAGACCATCGCCTATGGATGTGGACCATTCAAGTACTGAAGATGTAGAGATGGTGCCATTGGAGGATAGACCAACAACAAGCAAGAATTTCAAAGAAAAAGAAAGGGATATTGCGAATAAAGGTGAGCAGAAGGATCCTGTAGTTGAGGAAGAAGACAAATCGCAAATTGAAGATCAAGACGATACCGAAGCTATGGAAGATGAATCGATCCTCACTGAGGCTGATGGTGAAGTCCCTGAAAGTACTGCTGAGGGCGTGGATGTTGTTGATCAAGCCAGTGATGAAGGTGCAGAGGAGACTCTAGAAAAATCCGATAAATCAACAAACGAGCTATCGACAGCGGAAAAGGAGCAGGTATTAGATTCCGATCAGTACGCCGATAAAGATATCACGGAAGTTGATATAGATTCTGAAGAGACAAATAAAGATGTTGAAGAAGGGGTGACTGCAGAAGTGGAAAAGCAGATTCCAGTAGTAATTGGAAATGCTACACCTAAGAATATAGACGAAGAAGTGGATACCTCCACATCGCGGGAAGAGGATGGCGATGGTAAGTAAAAATTTGTTTTGTCTGTATTCACTTTTGTCTAAATTCTTTAATTATCGCAACTAATTATGCTATATGCATGCATACCTACGCAGTTGAGCCAAACTTTGCTATTTTTTAATGACTTTTATATTTTATATTTGAATACAAATACAAATTGTACAGTGGGAGTAGTTGCCAAACCTTTTCGATTGATTTTTGAAGCTGATTTTATTTTAAGGATGTGGCAACCCTTCCTTTGCGACAAATTTGTATCGCTTTGCATTGTTGCGATCAGTTTACTTGCCAGCTTTTCGTTCAGGAAAAGACTTGCAAATAAGTTTGCTACAATAAATAGCAAGAGCGGAAATTGCCAATAATTGGATTGAGGTTTATTTGCTTTCAGGTTTCGGTCCGCGATGGGTTGGCCATTGCAACGAATGCTCGGTCTTCCTTGGCGATTCGAATCTGGGAGTTAGGAGTAGATCTGGTTCATGTGCAGTTTCTGCTTATTGTTCTTACCATACAAACACGTTTAAGGGTTACATTGGGATAGCGCCGATAAGTTTGCTGAAAAACTGTTTGAAAAGTGGCTTCTCTTCTCATTTTTCTACTCTGGATTTTAGTTTGCTTACTTTTGTCTTCGGCTCGTGTTTTCGTACAATCTAAATGCAGCGTTTGATGATTACCTACTAGATGTGGCTTCATTAAACGGACCTAAATTGCTTTCATGTGTTAACTTGTTTCTTTTTAAAATCGAAAATTATGTGAGCGGTCTTTATGTCAATTTCAGCTAACGTCGAAAATGTGCAAGAGCCTGAAGAGTCTGATGTATGCCTCATTCCCGACACGGAGAATGAAATGACTGATGCCGAAAAGAAGCGCGCAATACAAGCCAGGCAGAATGCTGAAAAGGAAATCGAAGAATCGGCCGAGGAGACGGCTGCAGAAAAAGAAACAAACGAATCTGCAGTGGAGGGTAAGTCGGAGAGTTGTTAAATATTCTTAGCAGGTAACAAAAGGTTCTCTTCTTGTTCTATAGAATCGGTGCAAGAACCTCTGCTGGAGGAGATGCTGCCGTCTGAACCTGTAGCTGGAGCTCCACATAAGACTATTATTTTCTTAGCTGTCTCCGCTAAACACAAATGCACTCAATGTGACGAACAAAAACTGTGTGGCTATCGTTACAAAGAAGCCGACAAAAGCACAACCGACTATATTTGCGAGATGGCATGCATTGACAATTTACTTGCAGCTAATCCGGGAAAGTTCTTCCTGCGTCGTAAGAAGTTTCTGGTTGAGGAGATGCCGGAAGACAACAACGAGACTCACAAATGCATTCAGTGCAAGAAAGACAATTCCCATTGCAAATACATGTTCAAACAGGACGAAGAAATGTTTAACATCTGCTCTGCGGATTGCTACAAAGCACTTAGCACGGTTGAGCCAGAAAAGTTCAATCTCAAGCGGGACTCCATTCGAGTGCGCAACATTGGACATACCACGATTTCGTCGAAGGGATCGAAAAGCGCGGAGTCGCGAATAGTATCACGATCCGCTGCCGAAGCAGAAGCAGCACGTGTCGAACGAACAGCTAGTTTTCTACGGCGCTGCACTGAATGTTTGTCGGAGATTCAGTTGCGTGTGAATGGAAAGAATCTAGTATGGCAGACAATGGACTTTTGCGATGAGCTGTGTTTGGGAAAACATCAACGCCGTATAGGCGCTCAGTGTCAGACATGTAATGGGGATGTGCCCCATCAAAGTTTGGGAAAGTATTGTGTTCGTTTTGGGTTCGAAATTCGGCAGTTCTGCTGTGCAGCTTGTCTAAACAACTTCAAGAAGGGACTAAAGACATGCTCGTGCTGTCAGAAGGATATTTCTTCAAGTGTTGAGGGTTTCCTAGCCCCAGTCGGCGATAAGGAACAGTTTAAGGACTTTTGCAGTCAGGCGTGTATGCGTCGATACGACGCCATGTGCAATGGAAAGAAAAAGCTGCGAACAGACCGCTGCGCAGTGTGTAATTTTGAAAAGCCAATGCGCGTAGAAATGACAATAGATGGGAAGGAGCAGAATTTCTGCTCTAATCCATGCTTCTCTGCGTTCAAATTTGTGAGTAACATTGTGCCCGATCAGTGTGGAATGTGCAGCAAATATTTTGAACGCAAGTCGTCCGAAAGTTTTACTATCTATGGCGATAAACAGCGACCGAAGGCATTCTGCTCCCGCATCTGCTTCAATGTGTTTATCATTGTCAATCGGCAGATCACCTCGTGTCAGTGGTGTAAGGTGAAAAAGTACGATTTCGACATGATCATGAAAGTTGTTGAGCAGCGACCAGTAATGATGTGCTCACTCAATTGCTTGACCCTGTATGGGGTCTCAATAAACGCCTTTAGTCGCACGGCCATCAAATGCGATAATTGCAACGCATGTACGACGCCGCAGTATCACCTGACGATGTCGGACGCCTCCATGCGTAATTTCTGTACCTATCAGTGCGTAATGCAGTTCCAGAGTCAATTCGCTCGGGTACCGCTTACACTTGATTCGGAAACTGTTGCAACAGCCACTCACCACATGAGTCCGAAATCGCAGGCTTCGAAGAGCTCAACCGCATCGGCACCATTCCCAACCGGTCTGCCGAAAAGGGTTAAACTGAACGTCAACTCGCAGAAAACTGCCGTGACAGCCACGCCCGCTATCAGCCTACAACATAAGATCAACCAAGTGCAGTCACCTGTTATGCCGGTGATTTCGAATGTAGCATCTCTGGCTACGGGTCAAAATGAAACTCTGATTGGTAATACAACGGTACGGCGGGGTGGCACACGTGGACGGGGACGGGGTCGCGGTCGTGGGCACACATATGTAAGTGAAGCGCGACCGCCTCAGATACCCTCTCCACCACCTCCAACGTCACCACCTGCGTCAACTCCTCTTCCGAAAACCACCAGAACCCGCTCTTCAACATCATCACCTATATTAGCGGCTTCATCCATGCCACCGGCAACGGTCGGCAAAACAAGAGGAAGACCCTCAACAAGAAATACCGCTACAACATCTACAGAAGTGGGTGGGCGTTCTTCAAGCCCAAACATTGAAAAGCAAGTGGAAACAAAAATTATCACAGTTCCACCATATCCGCCAATGGTACGCAATGTTCAGACATCTTGCCGACCAAAAACCGAGGACATATCCATTGATTGCAAGCCCGAAACATGCGAAATCGGCATACAAACCGACGAGGACTTTAGCTCGAAAGTGCTGATCCCCGTTCCAGTACCAATATTCGTTCCACAGCCGATGTACATGTATTCGGCGCCGTTCCCAGTGCCGGTGCCGATTCCGTTGCCAATTCCGGTGCCGATTTTCGTCCCAACCACAAGGAACTCGTCCAATGGCATACTCAAGGAAATCAAGAAAATTCAAGATAAAATGCCCTCAGATCCATTCGAGGCCGAACTTCTTATGATGGCCGAGATGGTGGCAGATGAGAAGAACGAGTCAGACTCTGATTCGGAGGAGGATATGAAACCCGAACCGCGTATGATTCCGGTGCAGTACGAGAGCAGGCCAACGCCACCAACCAACAACGTCATTGTCTCCATGGAGCCCCAAAATAGCTCGTCCTTCGGCGAGGACGTATTACAAATGGCGTTAAAAATGGCCAGCGGCGAATACGAAGAGCCAGGCGTGGATCTGGAGTCAGCAATGACCGCGAACACAATAACGCATCCACCCCCAGGAATGGCGCAAGACGACCACGGAATGCAGGGGGGTCACCACATGATGATGGAATCACAGCGAGGTGGTCGTGGTCGCAAGCGTGGTGCAATAGCTTCTCCCAACACGCCACGCAACAATCGTTCACCAATCAAACGGCAACGTATGTCTGTCGACAGCACAACCCCTCAGCAACCAGTGCAGCCAGCTGAAAAACCCGACGCTAATATGTGTCTCAAGTTCACGTTCGGTGTGAACGCCTGGAAGCAATGGGTGATGACGAAAAATGCCGACATTGAGAAGAGCTCGGTGCGACGGCGTCTCTTCAAGACAGAACTGCTGCAAATGACAGCCGACGAGCTAAACTATTCGCTTTGTCTGTTCGTGAAAGAGGTGCGCAAGCCAAATGGCACTGAATATGCGCCAGATACCATATACTATTTAGTTCTAGGTAAAGTATCCGCATGCAACGCATGTGCCCCGTTGAATAACGCTTGAGTTCATTTGCAGGAATCCAACAATTTCTCTATGAGAACGGTAGAATAGACAACATATTCACTGATCCTTACTACGAACGATTCACCGATTGTTTGGACGAAGTGGCGCGCAAGTTTTCAGTGCTGTACAATGATTCGCGTAAGTTCTTTGCATTTCGTGTGACTTTTTGAAACTCACCCTTCTCCGTGTAGAATATATTGTAACCCGCGTGGAGGAGGAACATCTTTGGGAGTGCAAACAGTTGGGTGCACACTCACCTCATGTGCTGCTGAGTACTCTTATGTTCTTCAATACGAAACATTTTAACCTAACGGTGAGTAGTGGCAGAATTACCAATGCATCATACAGAATCGTGGAAGTTCTTCTCTTTTCTTTTTTTTCTTTTTTGCAGACCGTTGAAGAGCACATGCAACTGTCGTTCTCACACATAATGAAGCACTGGAAACGTTCGGCACAAAATGCCAAATCACCTGGCACCAGAAATGTGTTGTTGCGCTTTTATCCACCACAAGCTGGACTTGGTGAGTACACATTTTATGACTTCCATTGCAACTGAGACCATAGTGTGTTTATTTGCAGATGCAAATCCTCGAAAGAAAAAAGTGTACGAACAGCAAGAGAACGAGGAGAATCCCCTCAGGTGTCCAGTGAGGCTATATGAGTTCTACTTGTCTAAATGGTAAGTTTTCAAAGAGTTTGCCCTTGGCATACATTTAGCGCAAATACGAAAGATCGACAACTTGCTTTGGCCGAATTTTATCGACTGGCAGCCTTTAAATATTATCGAATGCCTTTGCCATTCCAATCTGCCTGAATATGTCGACTACCGAACGATGCGATACTCCCTGTTATTTCTGCAGTTTGCCCAGCAATGCAATGTTGAGATATAATGCTTCTAATAACAATATTTGCGTTGGCACTGTAAATTTTCAGCCGAACGATTCCCTCTTCACATATGCTCCATTAGGTGGAGGTTTATAATTCAGTGATAGTCTTTATCTGATGTATATTTAGTCGGCTAGACGTAGGATTCAGTCGAATGCATCCGTTTCCCTTCGACAAAAACGAATTAGCGCGTAGTACATCGCTTATGCGAAACGATAACTCTTAGTGAAAGTGTGTGGAAGCTGTTTAGTGTAGTTTCACTATGGCGGCTCTTGCAGACAGCCACTTCTGCCTAAACTACCAACTCGCAGTATTCCCTGCAATGCGAATTTTTAGCAAGCCCAAGGGTGTACGTTTCGTTCTACTTTTAATGCAACCGTGACTACATACTGTACCAAATAATATCAACTCAACTCTTTCGCTTTCCACACTTTATTAAAGATAACACTAATTTCAGCCCCGAAAGTGTAAAAACCCGCAATGATGTCTTCTACTTACAACCGGAACGGTCGTGTGTGCCCGATTCACCCGTATGGTATTCCACGCAGGCTCTCAGTCAAGAGGCGCTACAGAAAATGTTGCATCGTGTAAAAATGGTCAAGGAAATCAACATTGCGCTACTGACTAGTTAATTCAACATCCCTAGAGTAAAATGTATCAACGAACCTTATTAAGAATTATGTAAATGCAAAGCACATTCAGCCATCTATATGCTGCGCATAAACTGTAGAGTTGAGACACACCATTCATCCTCATTCTGCTGGATGGTTTTATAAAAAAACAATTACACTAATTCTAACCACATTTTTTTTTTCTCTGTGTTTAATGTGAATACAAATAAATGGAGATGAACTTCAAATTAAATTAAGTGTCGTCGAGTTTGCTAAATAAATATAATTTGGTTTTTCTTTTTCTTAAATAGGGTGCGTGGCACAAATTTATGATTTTTGTTTGAATTATTCAATAAACATAATTTCTTGTAGGAATAAAGCAAATTATATAATTTAATTAAAAATAAAGGAATGTATATCCGGCAGCCATTGGTGTTTTGTGTCTGATACAAAAATGTAAGCTTATGACTGTTGAAAATGTGAAACACAAACACTTGGCGGCAAGAGCATGTATTTAAAATTTGGAAATACGAAACGATGCATATGATGAATGAAGTAATAACAAATGGATAAATATATATATATAAATAAAAACTTAAATATTTAACAACAAACAAAACATGTTTAGAATATAATGTTATATGAAATTTGTATGTGTTTGTTGTTCTTTTTTTGACACTATAATATGAATAGGCTTTAAATAAGTCGCCGCTAGGATAGTATATTTCAATAAAATGTACTGCAATAAACTATTGGCCATTTCTTTCTATATCGCCTACTCGGTTTCAGAGTATGTACCTTTTGCCAGACCTGTGGAAATTTTCCACTCTGCATTCACAGACTTTAAGTACCAGTAGATAGTTACTAGCATCACGACGTACGTTATGGAAGAGCAGCCAAAACCATTGTGCAAGAGTTCATCTCTGTCCTACTGAATATTACTTTGTTTTCTAACATGACAGCTGTGTCCAGTCTCACTCACAGGTTGTTCACCGACTTTTTGTGGAAATTGATTTTTGGACCATTCTCGAAGCGAGGCGTTCTAACGAGAACGAAAACAAAAGTCAAATTAAAGGCTTTTTTCACTGTCCCACCTATCAAGAACGCATGCAAAATGTGAAGGGTGCAACTGTCAATTCGATGCTAAGATATTACCCACGCGAACAAATTGAGGAGCTAAACCTGGACCACCTATTCATTTATTCACCTGTAGTTCAATATTACATAAAACGCATTTGCATTCCTAATTCCACACGAGGCGTTATCTGAAACGGCCTTTGATTGCTACTATTTCTCGCTCTAACTATCACCTGAAGTTCGGTCATAGTTATTGATGCAACCTGCTTCATCGCATACCATCATATAACACTCAATGTTTTTATAACGTTGACGATATTCGCGAGTTTTTCTTTAATTCTCTGCGCTCTTTGCAGAAACGTGTATGCATCTTCTCTGCTTTTAGCCCCCATGTAGCAGATAGGAAATTCATTTATCATACTTAGTCCGTTGACGAGATAATCCTTCTAGCTTAGGGCTAGAACCCTCTTTCTTTACAGTCTGGATCCTCCAATTTTTATTGTTATTATGAATAATACTGCACTCATTTGAGCAGATAACCGAACATGAAGTCGCAGATTTGTTTTATTTTAGTAGCAAGCAGTAGCTTGAATAATCCCACCTAGATGGCTGATGATGTTTGTATCTTCTAGTTATGATTTCGATCTGGAAGATCCAGATATCTTTTGAAGAAGGCGCATCTAGCAGTTTTTTAGGTAGTCGTTGGTTTGGATAAGCCCACTTCAATAAGACACTTTGTATTTTGATGGCCATTTATTTATCACACAACCCAATGACTCTACTTGCGTTTCCCTTGTACCTATGAAACAACATTACCCATCTTCAACACAAAGAAAAAAACAACCGCTGCTCATTGAATTGTTGTTTATTAATATTTAATATCATATGTTTTGTGTGTGTTTGGTTGTGTTACTTCCCTATTAATAGCACATAACAATGTTAGTTAAGTGTTCTTTCCTTGTTCACAATATGCACCCACAATCAGGTGCATCACCGAAATATAATAATAATTATTAAAAATATTAACCTTGTTCACCTAGAACCTAGAGAAATATCTTACAATCGAAATTATTAGCAAAACTTCTGCTTGTCTGTTTTTAATTTTTGTGTTTTTGGGGGGGGAGGGTATAACATTTATATTTAGAGAAAAAAAGTAACGTGGGAATAATGTAAAGAACAATGTGCAAAACGGTGTCTACCATTCGGCATCGCCATTGGACTTTTGGAATACATAGTCTTTCCCACCAATGTTCATGATGCCGTCTTTTAGATAGAATTTCCATTTGTTTCTCGATCGAGTGATCTAAGGAAGGGGGACAGAGAAGACAAGTCAAAGTCAGTCAGTCAAGTAGACGCTCATAGACCCGCTTACCTTATCATACTGACAGACAATAACATTATCCGTGTCAAATAAGTCACTGGCGTCTTCATCAGTCACATCGTCCTCACTATTCAAGGGCTCCTCCTCAGGTCCGCCATCGTTTTCGCCATCCTCGTCTTCTTCTTTGTCCAAATCGTCGTCGTCTTCGTTATCCATGTTGTCGTCGCTTTCTTCCGACTCATCTTCATCGGATGTGTCGAGAGCACCATCCAATTGCTTTGCTGTTGAGAAGCTTTCTAGAGAGAATGAAGAAAAACTGCGATAAGACAAAAAAACAAAACAAACAAACATTTTCTGTGTCGCTCACTTTGCATAGCAGCATTTTGTAGAGCAGCATTAACATGCTGCTGCAGAACAGTCGATGCCAAAGGCGTCGGTAGCGACATGATCGATGAAATCAAATGAGCTGTAAGTATCTGAGTCAATTGATTCTCCTGTAGCGCAGACGCAGGCACATGAATGGTAAGCACACGCGATTCTGAATTCATGGTACCGGGTTGAGCAGGTAAAGTTATCTAAATAGAAAACACTGTGGTCAAACAGGGACATCCAAAAGTGATCTCAAAACTTACATTAACTGGCATAATCTTGTTTGGATCCAATGCAGCAACCGCTGGTATAGATGACGCTGATGTTGTCTGCTGTTGCTGAACAGGCTGTTGGCTATTGTGATTTGGTAGCTGTTGCTTCTGTTGTACTATATGTTGCTGTTGAACCATTGTCTGTTGTGGTTGCATTTGTTGCAGCTGCTGCTGTTGCGGAGGTTGATTTGGTTCGGTTTTGATTGTTCCGTTCACAGTCGATACTGAATTGTTGACTAAATTTGGTTTCACATCATTGCTTTGATTAGCAGCTGCTGTATTGTTTTGGGATGCAACTGCTGCAGCAGCTGCAGCGGCGGCGGCTGCTGCTGCGGCTTTTTTTGTTTTATTGGCAGCGGCCTAGTTTGAGCAAGTGATATATAAGTGAGTTAAACAGAATTTGGGGTTTAAATTGCAAGCCAACTATGCCAAAAAGCAGTAAGACACTTTAAAACGGAAATTTGCACATACCTTTGATGGCTGGAGGTGGCAGTTTTGTTATGTTCAATCATGGAAGTCGCGCAGAGATGGTAGTGCAATCGAGGAACCGATTTTTGTTCGTGGCAGTGGTGGGTAATGAAGTGGTTGATTGAGGAATGTTAAAGCGAGCGATAATTGCAGTTTTTTATATATATATTTTTTTAATCAAACACGGAGTAGTATACACAGCACACATTGTACATAAAAAAGGGAGTAACACGCTATTAAGGGTTCAACAAAACAAAGTTCCACTTTGCAGCGGAGGGGAGAGAACAAACCTTGCTTACCTTTGGATTATTGGAAATAATCGGTGGCGGTTGAGGCTCTGGTGGCTCGGGATTCAGTTCTACAGCTTTGCTTGCCATTAGCTTTGTACGCCAGATCTGCTTCATTTCCTGCAGGACTTGTTCGTCGACGCCTTCGTCCAGGAACGCATCACGGACGCTAGAGATGACATCTTCTATTACTGTGTGATACAGTTTCAACTGAAAGGATCAAGAAGACAACGATAGTAAATTTGTATTCCAGTGTGGGCTACGGCGAGGTTTCTGTCCTCATTTGTGACACATGTTTCGAAATAAATTACCAAACTACCCACCGACAATGTCAATGTTAATGTTAACGATGTGCTGAGATCATTAAAAATCGTTTAGGAATAGTGTTTGTTCTTCAATTAATATTGATTATTCTGTTAAGTAACAATAGAGAATAACCGCAGCAAAGTACTGACCAAATAACCCATAAAGTTGAATATGTTTGTGAGATTTGTGAACAGATAAGCCTGCAGAAAGCTTCACTTGTTCGCTTTAACCTCATATTGATATGTACATATATTACAGACAAAGAATAACTTATCACACTTGACACTGAATAGATTAAACGGTTAACCCATTGTTGTGGATGCCCACAGCCAGTGGTCCTCTGGTGCGCAGATAAACCTCGCCACATTATGAATTTGTGTGCATGTGCTTGAGAATAGAACAGGAAAAAAGAAAACACCTAAATGCCACCCCCAATGGGTCAATAAAATCATGAATTAATCCATTTATATTGAATAAATATTCGTGCTGTATATTGCATGTTGTAAAAACAGCATGCAATTAAGTCAAAACCGACCGGAAGAATAGGAATAGGTACCTTGATACGAGAATAACAATTCAATAACACGTGAGGCAACAGTTCGAACGCAAATTAATCATATGTCAAAACGCAGACTACGTTCACTATTAATTGACACAACAGATAAAGATGTACATGACATTGGCAACAATTTCATTTGTGATCTAATATGATTTAAATTTTATCAGAGCTTCAGTGAGCAGGATGTGTTCTTAAAAGGTCGTGTGGAAATATACTAGGTAACGACTGAGATTGTAATCTATCGCCTAGCGTATCACGAGCAAACTAGGAATGTACAGCATGTTTATATATTGTCATGTGATTACATGGAAACAATAATTAAAAACGTTGTTTGGTGGCAGTAGCGATGAGAGAAGCGAGTATTTCACTGCGAGGACCATACCTTCATATCGTTCATTCATCATGTCATGCATAATGTCCATTGTGGCGGCTGCTGCTCTGTGGCACGTATCCCCCTCCTGCTGAAACCACAAATCAATCGTTCGATTGTCGTCTAGCTCCATATAGTCTAATTTGGGTCAAACGAAATCGGTATGCAAAGTTTTTGTAGAACTCGCGGCTGATGGTGATGGCCAACATTTTTTTTTTTTGTAAATACAGCACAATGACACCGCTGGCTTAAAATCCGCGCCAAAGAGTTACTTTTTGTGCAGGCATTGCCACATGGTGAACCTTGTGTGAGTTGGCGTCCTGCTTTACACCACAATTTTGCTTGTGCTATTCATCCAAAAATGCGCCGCCTCGATAAGGATTATTTTGCGGACGAAATTTTTCCAAATGCTCCGAAACGCAGTCAGCGACCAAACTTCGTTCCCTATGTTCATTACGTTTGAGCTCTTGGGTCAGTTGGATCTGGCACGGGTGTAGACCCAAGTCCCTTCAAATTGAAGTCTGCGAAAGACCGACAAAAACACTTGAATCCAAGAAGATTATTATAAATTGCTTGAGCCCTGTCGCAAATCTCTAATTGAGACAACGCTCAAGTACACGCTAGTTCTGGCGGCAAGATGCGTAATCTTCTCAATGACGCTGCAACCGATTAGTGAAAGATCGTGGTATCTTGACGGTTGCAATAGTCGGCCTGCTAACTGACAGCATTAATTACATATTGGAAACATGACCTTAGGCCGTCGGAAGATCTCTTTCAAATAAAGTCGAATTCTCAAACAAATGTTCAATATCCAGCACAAGTTTTATTATACCCTAATTCAAGATAAAGATTCTTTAGCTTCGTATGGACTGGGCACATGGGCGTCGTTCAGAAACGAAATGCATGTAATAATATACAAAGCGAACGTACCTACTTATTGTTATTGTATCATCAACAATGTGCTGTTTATCCGACCTGCAATTTGCTTTGTCGTTTGTTATGTAAATATACCTATTTGCCATATCAAATAGCATCCAGGTGTCACTTTTGCGGAAGCCAAGACTGACGAGGAAAGCAAAAATTGCCCGAGTACATTTTATTTAAGTGAATTAAACCTTAAACTCAGCGAATTGATTGTTAGCCAGTCGGTTGTAGATCAATTAACCTACCTCGTTGCCCAATAAACATAGCAAAAGCTTTTTTTTCATAGCAATTTCGTAAAGTAAATAAATCCACATCACCAACGAAGTGCACAGCAATGCATCACCAGAAATGTTCTTTCATGATAATGTATTTATGAAATGTATGGGTAGATGGGGCAGTTGAATGTCGTGAGTTTCGACTTAATACTTTTCTTAACTTACTGAACAATTTAATTCCAATGCACCGACACATTTCTCATTTTTGCTACGATTACTGCGAACAGATATCTGTTGAAGAGGAATCACGCGCACTCCCCTGTGGAGCAAAATGATGTCTGTAGACAGTATCGTTGTTCACCTGATAAGAATTTTTTTTCCTTTTGCTGCGCCATATAAGTGTGAAAACACTTACGTGCCTCTCCATGACAACAACAAACCGACAATTAAATGTTTAGAGAACTTTTGATTTTCGTTTTTTCTTGTCGTCTCTGGATACACGGAAGGAAATTATTGCCAGTGGCTGGGGCTACCAACTTATTGACTGCAGAGGTTTTTGCATTCAAAACAAAGAAATGCATAATGATTGATACTTATGAAACTGTCTGTTTACGTTGTGATACCAATGTACAGCATACTGTCATATCAATAGGTCAAATTTGTTTAACGTTTTCATAATCACGCTCAAAGTACCAGTGTGTTATCGGGCAGATAAGGATTGAGGGAATATGACGATGCCGTTTCACAACAAATCTGTGTTTAACTTAAAGAGGATACGTTTGAGAAGCTACTTATACCTTTTTAATAAAAGGCGGGAGGTCCAATTTAGCACACTAGTTATCAGCCTCAGTGCATCGGGGTAATGAACCTCGAAAAAAAAACGGGTATTGTGTGGTGCTCTGTGCAACAAGCGCTAAGGATCGTCTTGGATGAACTGTTATTGATGTATTTTTAGTGAAAGTTTGTGGCGAATTCAGTACCGAATTGTTGTTGCTGTTTCAGCTTAAATTTCTCTTTCGTTTTGTCAATTGGAATGGAATTCGGTCCTTTAATTGGACTAAATGGAGGTGACAATTAAATTACACTTTATGGTTTATTTGACAGTCGACTTGTATTTATAGAACTTGTTAATGGGGTTTACACTTTAACTTTTTGGAGACATTATTTAATCTGATTGTTAGCTTAACAATTGAAAACGAAGTTCTCTGTACAAAAACATTATCAGTTTTTTTTTAGTACTCAACGGGTTTGTGCATTGTTTTTTTATATATATATATAGTATATGGATGTATTCTAAAAAAAAACTGCATATCGCTCCATTCAAGATTTATAATCCTAGAGAACAGAGTCCAATAATATAATACCCCTTTCTTTTCACAAAAATTTACTAAACTATCAGAAAGTGTTGCTCGTCGAGAATAATGCATAGTTAATTGTCCCGGGAGACGAACACAGCGATCTAGATAAGTATGTACATTATTGTTTGCGGGTAGATATCTATTTGTATCACCATGAAATACCTACAGAAAACATATGCAGGTTTTCTACATATTAAATCACCCACATGCGTATTTTCCACAATTTCATTTGAACATAAATCATCTATAAACGGAAGCCGTTCAACTAGCTCAATAGCCGCGAACCATTTTCAAATTATCACACTTTTTTTTATCTAAAGTGTGTAATCAGTTAATCTTTCATACACAACAGAACCTTCATTCACACATCGGCTCGTCCCCATGGTGTATCCATCAATTGAGCCAGTGTGAAATTTCCACTGCATCACCACAATATGATGCACACCACACAAATCCAACGTTCTTCAATGAGGTCAGAGAGGTGGGAAGTCGCAACTACTGCAGTCTTACGAAAAAAAGTATGCAAAGTTTAAATTAATTGTTGCAGCGACGGCTCTGTTGTTCGCTAGCTTCTTGCAAAAGTGTGTACCAATTGTCTTTACGGTTATGAAATTGTATACACTGCAATTTTTGCCGATACTGAGCCCATAGATAACGAGAAGCGGACCACAATAGTGCCTGTCAGGAGTTAACAACTTTCACTCTGATCATCACTGGTTCTACGAAAAAATAGCAATTAATGCATCGTAATTACGCAATGTTGTTGTAGTCGGCAGAAGTCTCAAGAGAGGCGGGGATGGGTGTTAAGATTTACCACGGCGCTAATGTCATTCGTAAATCCCGGATGTATTGCGAAAACCTATTTCTTCGTCCATACGCTAAGCTAAATTTGTTTTTTTTTTTTAAGTTCTTTGGGCCCATCTTTATAAACAGTTTATATTCTTGAAAATACTACTTTACTCACCACTGAGGTTTGGCATAAAGCCATGGGCACCTTTTTCTCCGCAATTTTGAGGCCGTTTCTGTTCTATCTACCAGTAGGTGAACTAAATTTTTCTAATCAATCACCAAAGAACACCTTCACCCGGTACCGATTAAGAAGAAAATACAATGTTTAAACATATAATCAGTACGAGGAAAACACGAAAACAAACTCTTCCATACCGTATAGAAATTGTCTTCGTTTTGCAATGTTGTTTAATTAGTACAAAGAAATATTTTTTTTGGAAAAAAAAAAAAGGATCAGTACAGTATATAATCAAATGTCAGCGGCGGTGACACAAAGGCGGATAAGACGAAACGACGACGGCAAAATAGTGCAAATACGTGCTACGTCCTCACAAGGCAAATGAAATTCCCATAATGGCGACCGCGGCAGCGGCGATGACACTACGACGACGACTGCGAGACGAGACAACCACATTCATTTGGAAAACAAAATTGTCTCCCTCCTCGTCTGCCTACATGAGAAATGCATGTCGGACTTTCAGTTGGCAACGAAGCCGGAGCTGCCAGTGAAATGAAGGCTTTTTATACTTTCGTCGTAATTTTAACAGGTAGTATTATAGTCATGTTGTAGTGCAGTTTTACATCACATTGAAATTTTATCGATATGTAGACAAATTGTTCATAGAAAAGTCGATTAAGTTGGTAGATATGCTTAATTAAATAAAATTCATATAGGGTTGGATGCGAAACAGTGTGAATTTCTATATAAATTTAAGTAAATAAATTTGAAGAAATTGTATTGTATTGTCGTATAATGCCGGTGAAAATTGTAGTAGATGGACTAGATTTACCATTGGTACAATTTCAAAAATAAAAAGTATACTTTGCATAGGATCAACTTGGCACATTTATGAGCAAAATTATAAAATAACAAATAGTTGGGTACATTTTCCAGTACCTTTATCAATGTCAAACAATTGCTATGAAGAAAATGGAAACAAAATCAGCGGAAGCTGAAATAGAAATAGAGTTTGTAAGACAAACTTTATAGCCTTATTTTCTCTCCGTTCAAAATATGTAAATCTAACATAAGATAAATTTAAATTAAATTAATAAATATAAATTCCCATTGCATTTTTATGAAGCAACCGTTGTATACCAATAAAATTAAAATGACTACTTTCAAAAAATAAAATTCAATCTAATATGCTAATATGTAATAGAATAAAAAAGGAATGCTCATACCTATTACATTTCTACATCCAATTCGCCGCGCTTTTGACAATTCAATTTTAAGGTTATTTGAGAATATTTTTTTTCTGATTAGGTATCTCTTTCGAACTTTGTTTTTTAATTTGCAATTCAAAATGAATGTTCCCGGTAGAATATTTAACAAAAATGTTCTCCAACAACATAACTTTAAACGCATAGGTAACTTGTCTCATAAATCATTCCTTGTCAGTTACCAAATTATCATATTTTGCAAACATTTCAGTCACGTTCTCTACAAAGGCTCAAGTGAAGGAGGTGCCTGTTACCCAATCAACGACTAGCCAGACACCACCATCAAATCCTCAGGAACCCCGCAAACCACTTATCACTCTCACCAATTACAGATTCATTTATCCAGAGTTCCTTCCCGATCCGAAAATTGAATGGCGCAACCAGGTGCGTGAGAAACTAGAACGGTTGGATATGATCGAGCGGCGAAAGTTGATTGATATTCCAGAATTTTATGTTGGCTCTATCCTTGCAGTGACAAGTTCTGACCCACATGCAGCTGGAAAAGTGAGCCGATTTGTTGGTAAGTAACATTTTACACCACCAATGGGCAAACTAATAAAAGTCGGTATTGTAGGCATTTGCATTGAACGTGATCGTTGTGGTTTGCGGGCTCGTTTCATTCTTCGAAACGTAATTGATCATCAGGGCGTTGAAGTTCGCTACGAAATGTACGATCCGACTATTCAGAAAATTGAAGTTCTTCGCCTTGAAAAACGTCTTGATGATAAATTGTACTATCTGAGGGATGCTCTTCCTGAATACAGTACTTTCGATCTAAATATGGAAGTAGAAATTCTGCCAGAAGGAAGTGCTGTACCGATAAACGATATTAAAGTCAAATTGAAGCCGCGTCCCTGGTTAGAGCGTTGGGAGCGACAGGATTTATTGGGAGTTTCTAACATCATGGAGTACATCAAGGAGAAACATATTCTTAGTGCGGAGAAAGTAAAGAAACCTTGGGAGAAATACGATTTAATGAAACAATATCGAAGCACAATTCCGGAAGAGGAGCAAAAAGAAATCTTCGCCGAAGTGCACTCACAATTACATCAATTGGAGTTGGCAAGGAAGAGGAATAAGCGCAAGCGCACATTCATTAGGCCAACAAACTTAGCTTAAGGATTCGAATTATGTTAAAGGTACTTGTTAGTTGTGGCAATAAAATACTGAAGCCGATTGGTGAAGTTTATATGAAGTAATGTCGTAGGCCATTTTAAGTTCCTTTACATATTGGTTTTCGTGATTAAACCTTATTGACCGCTGTACTCATCAATGTCCTATGCCGAACAAACAAGCACTCACAATAACCAGCTTTATGTTTTAAATTATTTTTATTATTACTGCTATAGTTAAACTAAATCGTTAGAAAATTGTATTGTTCTTATTTACAAAGCATCTTCCCGTCTAATACAACCTATATCTGTAGAAGACGATAAAAGACACCATCACGTTCCACCCAATGATCAACGTCACCAAGTAGAACAGGAATATGATGGGCAGGGGAATAAGTAACATGCGTGTGTTCTTCAAATGTGGTACGCCTGCAAAAAAACAAATGTTCGTAAGACTTACAAGTCTTTAATAAGTAAATAGTTGTTGAACTTACAATTATACCCCAAAAACGTAATATACACGTAATAACAGCACGCCAACAGCCAGAAGGTGTTTCCAATCAATCTTGATATAAACCATGGCTGACTTATTAGCCAATTATAGAAGAACAACTGTATGAAGTGCAACAGAATAAGTGGCGGAAAGAATGCGTTCAAATGCACATCGAAAGCATAGCCCCACTCGATGTCTGGCTCTAGATTGCTGCTTCGGAGGTATCTGTTAGTCACAATCCAGTAGAATGTCGCCACTACGACACCAGTAAATATACAATCGACAAAAACGACATAAAATATAAAGGACACACTTTGCCAGATGCTAAGGCCCAGCACATAGGCGAAACCAATAGAAGTAACTAAAAACATTTGAATTAGATCGACAAAAAGGAATAATATGGCCTCTTAAGATTTACCACACAAACAAATTATTAATAGGACCAGGAATGCCGGGTCATCTCGAGCGAATTGTGATTTAGTTTCTGAAAAGAATTAGATCAAGTTTATACTAGTGGTCCCAATGAACTTGAATCTTCTTACGTTTTCGATAATTAAAGTCCCTGTACACTCTCTGTGGTGCAATGA
Source organism: Cheilosia grossa (assembly GCA_963082955.1). Classification (NCBI taxonomy): domain Eukaryota; kingdom Metazoa; phylum Arthropoda; class Insecta; order Diptera; family Syrphidae; genus Cheilosia; species Cheilosia grossa. The sequence goes on from OY720144.1 coordinate 4,542,032, forward strand.
ACAAGTAGATCATCTGCCAGAGGGCAAACTCAAAGTCCATTTGGTTAAATTTCAACAATCTTCGCAGATATTTGTAGCTCTTCGTTGTGGCTGAAAGACAATCGCGCTGATGGTTCACGGGTGGCGGTAGAGGAGATGTTCCACGGGATGCGTAACTTCCTGCACCGCTGGCATACGAATGGCTCACCGACGGTGTGGGAGATGTTGAATATTTCATTTTTAAAATTTATTTTGCTTTATACTGAGTAATAGATCGATTTACAGGCGAAATTAAAAAGAGAAAACCATTTTATTTTGTTTCCTTGAACAAAATCGAATTTGGTGATGAATATTTCTTTTCGTTGGTTTTTGACACATCATTGAAGTTTAAAACGTCAGATTTATTATAATCGCACGAGCTTGTTCGCAGAGTTTGTTTAGGACCGCATCGTCATTTGCGTAATGTAGGTAGATTGTAAGAAAATATTCACATGAAAAGTTGAGTAGCTTCTATTGATTTTGTTGACCCCACCTTACCTCTCCTCTGGTAGGGGGAAGTCAACATAAAAAGTCTACAGCAATCAATTTCTTACAGTTGCATGGATCCGAGTGGTACAACTACCTTATATACAGAAAAAAATGCTAATGTCGTTTTCGATTTGGCTTTTCAGATTTTGATCTGAGATTTCAGATTTCGGCTGCCAAATCGAACATTTAATCTGAATTTTATTTGTTCTTGTGTGTATTAGTTGGCAGCAAAAAAAAAAAAATGTTCACTTGCACTGGACATTTATTTTATTTGTAATAACGCATTTCGAAACAATTTTATATATATACTCGATCCCAAACGCTTAAAATTAATAATTCAGCTTTAATATCAATCCTTCAAACGATAAACAATTCGTAACAATTTTTTAATATTTGTAAACATTGGTACCTATTAGCAGGGGTTGAATTACCGCATCCGTGATCGATTAATACGTGACTGAATTTGTTATTGTTTTGCTTGCAAAATACACAAAATTCAGTGACGTTTGGCTCACGCTCACGGATGCGGTAATTCGGCCCCAGAATAAAAATGTTCTGGTACAATAATATTTATAGTTGCTTCCACCAAGTGCTACCAATTCCATTCATACTTTTCTCACCTCTTGAACACACCGCAGTAAAACATATGAAAAAAAGAGCACAAAAATGCACTGTCGCCATGTTTATTTTAAATCATAAAGGAACTACTTCTGCGGATTATATTTCAGAAATCGCAGGTGTATTATAAAATATTTTGCATTTAAACAAATAATATTCAATTCAATGCTCGGACTGCATGGTTTTTTCACACAGTCGACTTTAATTTAATGTCTATCCATTCGATTATTCGAAATAAAAGCCGATCACTGTGAGTGAATTGGAACAAAACAAAAAAAAAAAAAAAACTTTTCCGATTGGTTCGCGAATTCGGAAAACAAGAAAAAAAAACTTAAACAAATCACATAAAGGAATGCAAATGTTGTGAAATTATTAAAGAATTTGTTCAACAAAATACCAATTAGTTAATAAATTCGTCTAAGGAAGCGGTAATACTTTGCATCAAAGTGGATGCCCGGAGTAGCCTGGGAGTTCCCCAGGATTATTCAGGAATGGTCGGACTTACCGGTGGTGGGCATTTATATGCAAATGTCTCACCCCAGGATAGTAAGTGCAACTTCGAATACAAACCGAAGAATGATTTGAATAATTAATCACACACCACCCCCGCCTATTTTGTAGCGATCATTGTTCGTGAAATGAATTCCATGCCTCCTCCCCCAACATCAGCGCCTACATCCGCTGACGCATGCTTGAGTATTGTGCATTCATTAATGTGTCATCGACAGGGCGGCGAGAGTGAAGGATTTGCAAAACGCGCCATTGAATCATTGGTGAAAAAGCTTAAGGAGAAGCGCGACGAATTGGATTCACTGATAACTGCGATAACAACAAACGGTGCACATCCCAGCAAATGTGTTACCATTCAAAGGACTCTAGATGGTAGACTGCAGGTAAGTGCTTAACATGTTTAAATTTTTCAAGTGGATACGTGTTGATGTCTACAGATTAGGTGAACGAACAAAGTAGAGATTGTGCGATAATAGAAATCGCGATATTTCTGATTGGGATGTAGCATATAGATAAGGAAATCAAAGTTCAAATTTTGAGAGAGCTGCCCTGACATGGTATTTATTCTTCTGAGGATTCGGCACTCAGGGTTGTAAGTTATTGCTATTGTTACGTACGCTAGTGTCATTGAAATGTTGACTTGCTTAGCTGTTGACAGCTTGAATTTGTTTGAAAATAGTTTCAGTGGATTTAAGGTGCCGATGAAATGTTCTGTTCACAAAACGTTATTTCGTGGATAGAATGGTTACCATCGAGAAGCAACATCTATTTAATTGGATTAAGATTTCGTAAACGGATATTCTGATGTTATAATAATGATATTTATAGTTTGACTTGTTATAGTGTTGAAAAAATTGACTACAATTTATTAAAGTATAGCCTACAATTTGGTTGAGTTGAAAGTGATAGTTATACACTCATTGATGCATTTGAGAGAAAACTTTAAGTGGGACGATATCAGCTCAAGTAGGTACTTATGACATAAATAGAGCTCCCCAAAACGACTTTACACGTTATATATTATGCAAAATACCTACTTCCCGAATTGAGCAAATCGTAGTTAAATGCAATAGTGCTAAGATGAAATAGCCAAATCTATACCAGAAATGCACCAGCGTTCATCTAAAATTCGAAAGAAGTCCCCTTGTCACACTTACAAATCGCCATGCCGCCACTTCAGCTTCTAATTTGTTTTATTTTTCCTTTCAGGTTGCCGGTCGCAAAGGCTTCCCTCACGTCATCTATGCCCGCATTTGGCGCTGGCCAGACCTGCATAAAAACGAATTAAAACACGTCAAATACTGCTCGTATGCGTTTGATCTCAAATGCGATTCAGTTTGTGTGAATCCGTATCACTATGAGCGTGTGGTGTCGCCGGGCATCGATTTATCCGGCCTAAGTCTCCAGTCGGGTCCAAGTCGCATCGTCAAAGATGAATACTCAGCTGGTCCTGTGGTCGCCGGAGGCATGGACATCGATGGCAATGACATCGGCACAATACAACATCACCCGTCGCCGCTGGGTCCGCAGGGCTATGGCTACCCACAAGGATCTGGTAAGACGAAACAACTCGTTAAATTCTGTCTTCTTTATGATTTTGTCTGCTTTGAGTTGCTTGTGGGTGATTTTATTTTTTCGTTTTCATTTCGGTTTCATTTTCTGTTTTTTTCTTTTTTATCTGTGACTTCTTTCCGGTTTAATATAGTTCCCGATCCAAGTCAAATGAGTGCAATGTTCTCAGGACGAACTATACCAAAAATTGAACCGACTGAGAGTCCGCGGAGTCCATGGATGGCTCCACCACCTCGGTTGGCACCACATCCGCTCTGTAAGATTTATTATTTTTATTTTGTTTGCATTTTTCTCTCTTCTTTGTTTGGTTTTCGTCTTTTTGATTCCTTGTTTCGATGTGAGGCGCATTTGTGTTAATAAGTATTTCTCATCTTGCAGCGGTTTCACACGTAATGCCATTACAAGCTCAAGGGCCAATGAACCCATCGGCTGTGATGCCTCCACCACCGCCTCAAGCACAATCCACTCAATCGGCACAGTCGTCTCTGCAGGTGAGTTTGTCCGGAGGTGGTGGCGCCTCTGACGGTGCAAGTCATCATGGACAGACATCACCCACAGAATCGAATCAACAATCTCAAGGTGGCAGTGGCAGTGGTGGTGGTGGAGGCGGAGGCAGTGGTTCATCGAGCGCTTCTGGGCAAGGTTCGTATTATGGACAGGGGGCGCCATCACAAATGCCAAATGCAGAGACCAAGTTTGGTTCTTCGTTGAATAATGTTGGCGCCTCATCGGTTTCACCGCATATGCAACAAAACGGCTATGTAACTATGGCCAGTCAACAAACGAACTCAGTGCAAGCTCAGACATACACCCAGCCTCCGCCACAGGGTGTTGGCGGTGTGGTGGCTGCAGCTGCTGCCGCTCAAGGAACATGGACGGGATCGAGTACACTAACGTATACACAATCAATGCAACCTCCCGATCCGCGATCACATCACGGTGGTTACTGTGAGTAGGCTTGTTCACAGTTGAAGGAATATTTGCAGGGAGTTACTTTTTTTTTTTTATTTGTAGGGAGCACACCGATATCGGGAGATATGACTGGACAGCCTAGACTGTTGTCACGTCAGCCTGCCCCAGAGTATTGGTGTTCCATTGCATACTTCGAGTTGGATACGCAAGTGGGAGAAACATTCAAAGTACCCTCATCGAAACCAAACGTTATTATCGACGGCTATGTAGATCCTTCTGGCGGAAATAGGTTCTGCTTGGGTGCCCTCAGCAACGTGCATCGAACGGAGCAGAGTGAAAGAGCAAGGTAAGTGATATTAATATTTTAATTGGTGGTAGTGATGATGTCACCATTGAAAAGGTGTTGTTATTTACTGCATACTTACAAACATTATTTTTAGACTGCACATCGGCAAAGGTGTGCAATTGGATTTGCGCGGAGAAGGAGACGTCTGGTTGAGATGTTTGAGTGATAATTCGGTATTTGTGCAAAGCTACTATCTGGACAGGGAAGCAGGTCGAACTCCTGGGGACGCAGTCCATAAAATATACCCCGCAGCTTGTATTAAAGTAAGTTTCTTCATTCAAAATGCTCGAAGATCTGTTTCTACATTTCGTTTTGGACAGGTATTCGACTTACGACAGTGCCATCAACAAATGCATTCGCTTGCAACTAATGCTCAGGCTGCTGCCGCAGCACAAGCAGCTGCCGTTGCTGGACTACCCAGCACACAGCTTGGAGGACCACCGCGTGGTAAGTTTCGTTAAATTTAAAAAGGACAACACTCCAACCAGTCCTCTGGATAATACATACTTTGCTAATGTCTTCCCCTGCTGTTGGCAGGTGTTACAGCTGCCGCAGGTATTGGTGTCGATGACTTGCGACGTTTATGTATTCTACGTTTAAGTTTCGTCAAAGGCTGGGGACCTGATTATCCACGACAATCGATCAAAGAGACACCATGCTGGGTGGAAGTGCATTTGCATCGTGCTCTGCAGCTCCTCGATGAGGTCCTACACGCCATGCCAATCGATGGACCCCGAGCGATCGCGTAAGCCATAAGCGGACCGCCCCATTTGTCTCACACATAACTTACATAAACAACAAACACATACACACTCTCTATTTATTGATTTATGATTTTATTCCTTTAATTGACTCTCTTTAACTCGGTTTCGATTCGATGTCGAGGCGAAAACGCTATATGAGTTAAATGAATATGTATTTTGCTAACCTAATTATTAAGTTAAAAAAAAACAATGGTTATTTTTAAGAACTTATTCACAACGTGTGCGCTATTCGATGCATAAAACAACACAAGAAACAAGAAGCAAAAAATACGAACACAAATTAACTAAATTTAGTTGCATTGTACGCATTAGTTGATAGAAACAAGTTTAAAATTTGTTTTCTGCGTATAAGTATAACCTATATTATTATGTAAACAAAATTTTGGAAAATTAATTTTTTCTTTGCCTTAAAAGCAGCTGCAATTTTTATTGTTGTACGTTTCGTTCTTATTAGAGCGGGGTGATGATTGTGAAACGTTTTAAAAATGTTCGTAAATTTATTTATGCTTTTGCTTTTTTATGTATATTATTATTTTGTTTATTTTTTTCCGTTTTGTTTTAAAATACAAACCCAATAAAAATAAATATTTCAGCAGACTAGTTGTTTTTATTTGAAAGTTTTAATTAGGTTTTGTTATAGTCGAGGCTTTAAAAAAGGCTTGTGGCACAGCCAGTGGAGAACCTAGATAGGCACAAGCCAGCAGTATAACCAGTGAGATGGGACAGGGAAACACAGAAAAGATGATGCTACAAGGTGAGTGGTGAGTTTGGGTCCTATGTTTTCGTATAGGGCTACGCGTTGTGACAGTCCTCATCGGTGTCAAATTTAGAAAGAGCACGTTTATCGTGCTCCAGAAGTCCAGAGAATTCGCTCTACAGAGAAAAATAAGCTAAGCTTAGTGGCTTGGACTACACTACCAGGGTCGATTCCCGGACAAAAACCGATATCCATCTTAAGGTTTTTCTTCCACTGCTTCGCAAAATATCCTGCGACATAACATATTTTTGTGCATGCGTGCAATCTTCGTATTAAAGCCAATGTATATACCTATTTAAAACAATAAAGTAGCCTCTTCTATTGGTGATGTTTCTCAATTTCTTAATTTTTCTGATTTGAAAACATTAGCAAGTTAACGTATAGGCACCACATCCAACTTAGCAGAGCTCTTGAATTCTATTCACCGCAGTGGTGATATTGTTTGACATTTCCGCACAAACGAGTGCATCCAGCAAAAAATAACAAACCATCATTTTCTCGAGTTTCCTTTATTTTATTTTTGTTTGTCTTTTATTTACATGTTGCTCCATTCCGAGATGTCGTTTTAAAAATAGATCTCTACAGAGAAATATTTTCGTTTTTCATTCGCGGCATAGAAAGAAATTTATCTAGAGTAGTCCAGAAGATTCTCGCACCATAGGCATTCAACGTGTGACGAACGGCAGGTAAATTAATAAATAGGCCATCAATCGGTAAGTGACTCATATTAAAGTGAAGTTCGCCAAGTGTAAGTCATAATAACTTGAATTTACTAAATTCTGATTGTTTTATAACAGAAAAGTATTGCAGAAAGCAGCAAGTCCAATCAAAAATGACAAATTCCGACACAGATTTAGCACTAACCTACAAAAGCAAAGGCAACGATGCTTTCAAGAGCGAACTGTGGGAAGATGCCATCAAATACTACTCGGAGGCAATAAAAACTGGCGAGAAGCATAAGGATCTGCCAGTGTTTTATAAAAATCGTGCTGCCGCCTATTTGAAGAGAAATGAGTATGCTAAAGCGGTGGATGACTGTACAGAGTCCTTAAAGATAGCACCAAATGATCCGAAGGCGCTATTCCGACGTTTCCAGGCATACGAGGGACTGGAAAGGTATGAGGAGGCTTACAAAGATGCGACCGATTTGTTCAAAGCTGATCCTGCCAATAAGGCGATTCAGCCGTCTTTGAGTAGGTTGCATGTAATTGTGCAGGAGAGAGCACAGAAAAACGCCAAAACTTCAACCAAAGTGAAACAAATGTGCGAATTGGCATTTGATATAGCTACTCCGTTGGATAAGCGACGTCATGCAGTGAACAACTTGGTAGTTTTAGCTAAAGAGGAGGTTGGAGCTGATTTGATATCGAAGGAGGGAGTGATTCAGAAAATCGCCAGCCTGGTCAAGACTGAGAAGGATCACGAGATTTATGTCAATGTGGTGCGTGTTATTGCAGAGTTATGTAACCGAAGCATTGATAGAACTAAGATTGTGCTCAATGAATTGGGCGTTCCATGGTTCTTGCGAGTGCTGGACAGTCAAAATGAGGAGCGAGTGTCAGCCGCACAGTACTGCTTGCAAACGATTTTAAACTCTCTTTCGGGAATGGAAAACAAAACAGATAGCAAACCGGACAAGGAGCTCTGTAAAAAGTTTCAAAAGGAGATCGACACTTTGTTGACTTGTTTGGTGTACACCATAACAGACCGGACAATTTCTGGTGAAGCAAGAGATGCTGTTGTAGAGCTTCTCACACGGAACATTCATTACACTGCTTTGGAATGGGGTGAGAGGTTAGTGGATATCCGTGGACTTCACAGGCTCTTAGATGTCTGTTCTGAATTGGAGGAGTACAAGTACGAAAGTGCTATGGCTATAACCCCGTCCTCCAGGACAATAGCGTCAGTGTGCTTGGCGCGAGTGTATGAGAACATGTACTACGACGAATTGAAACTTAAATTTTCGACGCAGATCGATGAGTATGTTAAGGACAAGCTGTTGGCCCCCGATCTTGAGTCAAAGGTCAGGGTAACCGTGGCAATAACCTCGTTATTAAGTGGACCCTTGGATGTGGGAAATGCGATTATTGGCAGAGAAGGTATGAGGAAGTAGTTAACACATAAAACACTTCGATTTATTATTTATTTTTGTTTTTATAGGTATCCTGCAGATGATCCTCGTCATGGCCACTACTGATGACGTTCTTCAGCAGAAAGTCGCCTGCGAATGTATAGTCGCCGCGGCTTCTAAGAAGGACAAAGCCAAAGCGCTGTGCACTCAAGGAGTTGACATACTCAAGAGGCTGTATCACTCGAAGGACGATGGTATTAGAGTGCGTGCGCTGGTTGGCCTCTGCAAACTGGGCAGCTATGGTGGCCAGGATGCCAGCATTCGTCCGTTCGCCGATGGCGCCACGACAAAACTGGCTGAAGCCTGTCGTCGATTCCTTGTTAAACCAGGTAAGGATAAGGACATTCGAAGGTGGGCTGCCGATGGCCTTGCCTACCTAACTCTGGATGCTGAAGTCAAGGAAAAGCTCATCGAAGACCGTGCTGCCATTCAAGCTCTCATCGAACTGGCTCGAGGTGGAGACCAATCATGCCTCTATGGAGTTGTGACGACCTTTGTCAATTTGTGCAATGCATACGAAAAGCAAGAGCTTCTCCCTGAGATGGTGGAACTGGCAAAATTCGCGAAGCATCACATCCCAGAAGAGCACGAGCTGGACGACCCCGATTTCATCAGCAAGCGCATTTCAACTCTGGCTGATCAAGGAATCACAATTGCTTTGTGTGCCCTGGCCAAGACAGAAAGCCACAATTCGCAGGAGCTGATTGCCAGGGTATTGAATGCGCTTTGCAGCATCCAAGACCTCCGCGGAAAAGTGGTGCAGGACGGAGGAGTCAAAACTCTCCTCAAACTATCTCTGGAAGGTACAGAAAAGGGTAAACGACAAGCATGCCAAGCTTTGGCCCGCATCGGCATTACTATCAACCCAGAGGTGGCCTTTGCTGGACAACGATCATTAGATGTCATACGTCCACTCCTCAACCTCCTTCATCAGGATTTCACCGCACTGGAGAACTTTGAAGCGCTCATGGCACTGACAAACCTCGCCGCCATGAATGAGAGCGTTCGTCAGCGGATCATTAAAGAGCAAGGGCTTTCAAAAATCGAGTTCTATCTGATGGAAGACCATCTCTACCTGATTCGAGCCGCCGCACAGTGTATTTGTAATCTTGTCATGTCCGACGAAGTAGTTAAGATGCACGAGGGCGACAACGATCGTGTTAAGTTTCTATGCCTTCTTTGTGAAGAAGAAGATGAAGAAACAGCGAAAGCTACTTCCGGTGCACTAGCTATGTTAACCTCAGTCAGTCCAAAGTGCTGTCAGAAAATTCTAGAGAATCCCAAATGGCTAGACAATATGCACACGTTGATTGCGAACCCCAGTCCAGAGGTGCAACACAGAGGAGTAGTGGTGCTCTTAAACATGATCAATGCCGGAGAAGAGATCGCTATGAAACTTTTCGAGACAGATATAATGGAGTTGCTTAATGGTTTAGCGCAGCTGCCTGACGACACTAGAGCGAAGGCACGAGAAATCGCTGCACAGTGTCTTACGGCTGCGGAAAAGTACAGAATCATTGAAAAGTCGGACGACGCAGTGATTCCAGATGTCTTCAAGGAAGCACTGCAGTTGGAAGAGCTCGTCGAAGAGGAATAGCAAGTCCTGTTTGAAGTATATTTATATAGCTTTTGTTTGATGTTTTTAATTTAACTTTTTTGTGTATTCTAAAAATGAAATATAATCGTTTTTCGTATTTTAGTAAGCAATTGTTTTAAACCAAGTCACTGGTTGATTTATTATTTGTGGTGAAGAAATCTGAAAAGAGAAGATATTTATTTTACCTTTCTCAAGCAAATGGTTTACTACAGAAAGGAAAACAATTGTGATGTTAATGCGAAGGAGAACTGATGTTTAGTGACAAATATTCTTGAACACCAGTCTTCGGTAGACGATGGTGTTCTGGACAATTGAACAATTTTTGGTACTTCTTCTTGGTCTGTCCAGAATAAGGGTTCAGGGGTGAACTGTAGTTGGTTGTTTTGTATAGTACCATTACGAGTCCGACTATATCGGAGTGCGTCCAAACACAGTACCTGTCATGATGTTAGCGACTTCAACCCCAAACCGAAATACCAAAACTTGAACTTAAATTACTGCTACAAAAAAAAAATCAAAATAAAAAGACCATTACTTTGATGTATTTAAATTTATTTCGTGAAACACATACAAAGAACACCCACACAATTGCTACAATTGAAACAATAAGAATTTTATTTGTTCTACACTCTATTGATCGGAAGACAACTTATCTAAGGATACGCGGGCGAACAGCTCAGCCTCCACATCTTTTAGAGCATTTTTGTATTCGGAAATTTCTAGAGCTTCCCATTCAGCTTTGAATGCGTTCTTCGGATCTGGTGGCATAGCCATTGCTGCTCCAGACATTTGATTCTGACTGAATTGTGTTTGATCGGCTTGATTATTCTCTCCAAGGACCAAGGAGTAGATGCTTCGCAGACCGAAGACGTTAAGGAAATACCATGATGCCGATGATACCCAGGCAGCATCTAAGGAAGCTAATTCCACACCACGTTGCAGCATCGGCTTGAAGCGCAGTGTCAGAGGGAAAGGAACCTTTGTTGTAACAAACCCAGAAAACATCCAATTGATCCAACCTCCAATAATGACCATCGGCAGAACGTTGGTGAAATTTCCCTTTACCATTTCCGAGAGCATTGCCGTTGGGTTTGTATTGGTAGCCGCGACTGGTTTTGGTGCCTTAAAATAGCCAGACTCCTCATGGTTGAAGAAATTTTTACGCATAGCGTACGAGTGCTCCGAGAGATATTTGCCATTTTCTCGCAGGAGACGAGCTCTTATCATCGCCTGGGAATCCTGAATTTGGGACAATTCAACCTGTTTCTGACTAGAGATCAAGATCGATATGTAATGGCGAATGATTCCCACGAGGAAGGTTATCACTATTATGGGTAAAAATACCCAAACACGAATATTTGGATCAATTAAGAGCTCAGTCATTCTTTTTCGGCTTCACGATTTTTCTGTGACGAAAGACAACCGCTGAAGTGTTATCTGTCACTGTCACTGTCAGATGAAACTCGGTCCACTGCCCTGAGAAAACTTGTGAATATTCAACTGTACTGTGTACAGTAAGAAAGGAAATGGGTATATTTCTTATGTTGGGCCCCGATTCGCCAGGGACTCAACCATTTTCCTGGTAATTTCTTTAAACGTACGTTAATCCGGAGTTTTTATTTGTTTATTTTTACTGCACGACCCGGTTTTTTCAACTTCGGTCCTTGAAAAAATAAAGATTCCAACCGCTAAGCCAACAGAAATGTCAAATTCTGAAGATTGGTCAATTTTTGTTTGTTTTTGTTGAAGGACCTAAAACAAACATCCTATCTCAGCGACACAATAACTAATGTCACCTTCTCCGACATGATGACATTATGCAAGCGTTTGATTAAGTGCTAGTTAGATATCTCTGTTTTGCTTTTTTATCTCAATTTGGGATGATATCTAGTGAATCGTGTCCTAGGGCCCGATTCTGGGTAAACTATCCGGGTTTCCTGGTGAGGTCGCGTTCTTCCAGATTCGCTCTCGCTTCCATCAATTTTCATTTGTGGCAGGCAGTAACCATATCACAATCCGTCTTACTAGCGGAAGCCCCCCTTTCGATGCCGGACGGAAAAACTGTTTTTTTTTTCTAATTTGGTAAGACATTTTGATGTATTGACAAACATGTCAATTTCGGTGCCTAGGATGTTTGCATAATATACCTGTTGATGAATGCTCTTTACAAAGATAATTCAGTAAAATAAATACAAAACACAGTAATTTGTATAAAATGTAGAGTCGAGAAAATAGTTTGTTGGATAAAACGTAAAAAAGGAAGGATTGATATACATTGTGTTACACAGTGATTTCATTGTTTGAAAATACATGAAAATCAGCTGTTTATCAAATCTTTATGGTATTATTCTATGGGTGAGTGTATTTTTAGCCGATAAATATGGTGAGCTTTCATTCAACTCATATAAAGTCGCAGTCTTTCCCCGTTATATTTATTTCAACTCTACACTTATTATTGATACCGGAACCACTGACTTCGGCGCAACTTGAAAGATCAGTTTTCCTCAAGTTTCAAAACTATGGGATTATGGCTGTCAAATTTTCACAAAATACGGGTTGCTCTTATGGGATTGATTATTCCCTTAGCCTTAAGACAGTGCGACACTTCCTCTCTGAGATAGGGTGTCATACGATATGCTTCAAACGTGAATTATATTTACTTGCTCGTTTTTTTCACTAGATTTCACCCAGTTAGATTAAAATTTAAGGCACATGTTACGGACCTTAATTCCTCGCAAAAATATCCCAAAGCTTTTAATAAAATGCTAGTACATTGCATTTACTTCAAACAACAATCCCCTAGGGACATATAACATGGCTCATAATGAGTATCACCGCACCGGGCCATACATCAAAACATTTCAAAATTCAATGATCACCTATGGTCTCTCGTGTAGTTGGGTGACATTACCACCGTTTTTCGCTTGATTTGGTCAAATTCCACGCTAACTAATTGAAATTGATTTTGGAAATTGAGATCAACCAATCCGTCGCCAGTTGTCGTCGTCTCAAATGTAGATTCTCCTTTGATGAACTGAACAAAACATAAATTCGCTTGCAGAAAGAAGAAACAGCGAATTTTTGCTAATTAAAAGTCCAGAGTGACAACTGCAGTATAGGAATAAATGTAGGTAGGTAGGTAGTAGTTGTGGTTACGCACGCAATCGGCGGTTTTTCTGACATGCAACTCGTGCCAGAGCAGTTGTTCTGTACAATCGACGGCATTTTAATTTGGAAGCTTGACTCTAGCCGCATTTAATGGCATTTGCCTTTAATTTTGGCTCATGTGGTGCGAGGTAATTGACATTTTGTCAATTTAATTAGTCAAAGCAAACAATAAAGGTGATGCAACTACAAAAAATGTCTTCCTCTTGCTTAGTTACTACCTATTACTCGTGTATTGCGCGGCTCATTAAATCAATTTCCTGCTAAGCGTCGCTGTCATTTGTTTCAACTTTCATTTTCATTCAATTCAATCATATACTTATGTCGTTTTCCATTGGGACCACCAGAAATCTTTTTCAGATCTCAGATTTTACGCTGCCAATGGAACGCGCAACGAAATTGATCTGCTTTTATAAATGTATTAGTGCGCTATTTGGCAGGAATATCAGCTGTTCAATCTGCATTTGTTTCTGCAAAAAACACAAATGGATATCGACTTCGAAAATTTAGTATTTTTGCTGATTTGTAGTCTTCAAATGACGAGGAAGACTATGAAGATAATAATTCCTTCAAATTTATATCCATGACTATTTATGTATTTCGTTTTTGGTTTTCAAGAAACTTTGCGCATTTGGCTTGAAAGCAAACTTCTTAAAATGACGTAAAACAGCTGTGCAAAGCAGATTGGTATTGTGGCAGTATGTGTATGTAGATCTGAAAAAATATCGAAATCTGCAAAAAGTGCTCCGAAACGAAAAAAAGATTGATTTTTTTGCCCAATGGACTATGAAAAGTGATTTAGATAAAAAAAAATTGATTTTTTGTCCCAATGGAAAACGACATTAGTTTGAGCAAAAAGAGAGATGCGCTGAAATAAATAAGAAATTTAAATATTTTGAATAGTATTACCTACCTATACATTGCACTTGTAAAAGATAAAGAAACTTATTTACCCAATGGGCATTTGAGATATCATGGTTTGCTAATGGTGTAGTCATTACGTACATGCGAACGATTACCTTCAGTACAAACTACCCATTTAAAGCCTTCTGTAGATCCAGGATGTCAAATTTAAATATAATTGTTTTATTGGCAGCATTCAGAAAATCGATTTTTACAATTTTAACAACACATTTGATTTTGCTGAATAAAGTACTGAATTTTCAAATAAGTGAGTTCTTCAGTATTATAAAAAAAAATATAAAATCTGTGTTGGTTAGCTATACGATTTGGTTAATTTATCAGACTGATTCAATTTACAGTACCACCATTACTTTGTTCATTAACAAGATTTCTACTTTAATATAGCACACTTTTTCTTTGATTAAACTGAAATCCAATAAAAGAAATCCATCAACAACAATGTAGGTACATACCTACTAAGTAAATGCCGAGACGACGCGACGTCCAGCTACAACTTTCATTCATCAAAACGTCATCAGAGAAATTGATGCACATCGTACATCACATTATGAGATGACAAACGTTATAAACGATCTCTTACCTCCATCGTGGTCCCATAATTTCGAATAAATATTTATTAATTGAAAGTATCAACCCAGATTCTGCAGTTCCCCGCTTGGAGTATGAGTGGTGGTACTTGTGTACCTTATGTGTACAATTGTACATGATGGCAACCCATAAGCATTGCCGCCACCACATTCTTTGGAAAAAAAAAATGGGACCACCATACGCAACGCAACGGCATTTCTCCATAAAAGAGTTCAAATGGACGTCCCGACGTCCGTCGTCAGCCACTGCGTCTGGTCAAAGAGAGCCTTAAGTCTCGCGACGAATTCTTCATCGGCCTAGCCACCGCCACCGCATGGAATCGATTCAATTCAAACCGATTGGATGCACTTAAGACGCATATTTATCAACCTGTAGAAAAAAAGGAAACATTGAGCTTTGGCTGTCATGTTGTCACTTTAATGGCCAAAATTAGGAAGACCACATAGAATTAATATTGTTGAAATGAAAGTAAGTCAATCTGTTTCCCATAAATGGGAATAACTCTCGATTTGTCGCCTACTCGTCGTCCGTCATTATTGGATCAAAAATGAAATGGAAAATGTTTCTAGACAAGACAACCGCTTTTGCGACGACTGACACCGACTACACGATGTGTTTGGCTTGATATTTTTTTAAGATGTCATTCATGAAGTCTGGTGAACTTTTTGTACAAAATAACATGTCATTTGAATACAATATTTTTTCGCGTATGCGAAAAATGTTGGATATTAATTTCTAAAAAAAGTAGTTACCTACATATGAAACTAATTTAAATTTGGCAAAGCTGTCAGAATTTCTCCTGAAAATTTGAAAATGTCATTTTATACAGAGAACTGTTTAATTTATTAATTAAAATTTCAAAGTCTCAAGATACATGAAAAAGTAGTAATAAATCAGTTCTTCTCGATTATTCCTTCGCATATTCTCATCCAGAAGCATAAATATCAACAATAGCTGGCGCATAGCAGGAGATTTGAAAGTCAAGCTGAAAGACAGAAATTTTGAGCAATCTTGAGATGAGTGTCAGGCATGCAACTCACCAACATTATATCCTCCAGCTTTTCGTCCTTATCATATTTGAACATGACATTTCTCCCATGGAAGTCGCCGTGATTCAGCACCATTATTGCTCTGTGGCCCCTCTTGTGGGCCAGAAAAATGTCACTGCACTTGGCAATAAAATTTGGCTCCATAGATTGAAGCTTTTCGGCATAGATTCCGAAACCCTTAATCTTGGAAACGGCATCGGCCAGTAATTTCATGCCACCGGTAATAAATTCAGGCAACTCTTCTTTCGGTTTCGGCAACATACCATCTTCGTATTTTTTTACGGATTCATCACCTTCCATTTCTAGCTTGTAGCTAACCGTGTGCAATTTTTGAAAGGCAGGCTTTTGCTTCTTCCATATTGACAAAACGATCGCGAATACAAATATAACCCAGTGCTACGAGATCTTCAAACACGATCACATGTCGGGGCTCTAAATCATGGTAAAGTACTCTGAGGGATATTTCTTATTTAAGAACTGTCTAAATTTTGCCTCACCTTGCAGACAAATGAGTGTTGTCTCCATATTTTCGAAGAACATCTTCGAATTTCCGCAACTCTCAGAATACATTTAAATACAATACAATTTTAAAAATTGGCAGTTTTTCCAGAGTCTCCTTTTTAAAGCCTTCTTCATCTGGTATTGTTTTCTAGATCACAGCTCTAGTTAAGGCCTGGCTCTAGTTAAGGCCTGTTTTATTGAACATATCACATAAAAATGACAAACGTGCAATAAAACAGTTTATTTAAGATAAAGGGGTATAAACTGGCAGTTGTTTGGCATTTAGTGTTCCGTCTCGCTGCAATGAAATGGTGCTATAAGCAAATTATAGTTAATGTCATGAGAACATAAATTGTTACTGTCATGTCGCTTTTACTTGCTATAAGTATCTAGGGACCACGTGTAAGTATCGTAATTGTCAAATAGAGTGTATTTTATTATAATTGCATGCTGGATACTGTATTTTACTTGACTGCTGAGTTGGGTGTTCTATAAAACACGAGCCCGCAGGCAGGATCACTGCCAGCTGCGTCATTGATTTCATTGGAAAAGTCCAACCGGAAATCTAATAAATCACATAAACCCAAAAATATAATTCAACTTAAAAAAACAGTGTACACACGGGAACCACAGATCAGCCTACCCTGGATCTGTCAAAGTATTCCAATTTATATCGATGTGGTATTCGATTGGGCTTCTTCAGATCGAATACCACATTTTTAAAACCAAATCTCTCTCTCAATTGCACATATCGAAAGTACTCTTTTTATCTTCCAAAATTAAATAGCATTTTTCAATTTCTTATTGATAGGTTGTCAATATGTAGAAGTCTTTTAACAATGGTCGGATTATTACGACTACCTCGATGAAAATATTAGGGAATTTCCCTTTTATGTTTGCAGTATTGCCATCTTCGGGAACAAAATATAATTTGTGGTGTGACCCTGACCAGACCTCACTTTTAGAAAAGTGCTAAAAGTTTAAATAATTTGAACATTTGAATAGAACTCTTTCGTGGCAAGAGTTGTACCTAAATTGATATGAAAATATTATACATTTTTGACATTATTTGGACGAGCCGTTTGTCATCTCCAGCGGGCAGTATAAATACAATTAATAATCGCACTTTTAACAGATCTGCATCTAGTAAATAGATTGATAAAGATTGAGGCAGTAATTTCTGAAGAGACTACAGAGAAATGTTATAGAACAGCCACCCATATTGGATAACCGCTTCACAATTATTGTATTGGCGATGAAAGCTTCTCGATTCTGATTAAGCTATTCTTATATTGGCGGCTAAACGTCAAGAGTGTGAGAGGAATGAACAACTGTACTGAGCAACCAGTGCAAAAGCTTTTCCTTGATATGAAATTATGAAATGAAAAGAAACACTAAAATTCTCTTTTTTACTCAGTTTGTATTTCGTCGGTTGTATGCTTAACATGTTAAAATTGTTTTACCTTTAGTTGTGAAATTCGTTCTTAAATAAAGATTACAAACAAAAGCCAATATATTTAAGTCCATGTTCCCATAAAAAAAGGGCAGCCCAAGTTAAAATAACCATTCCCTCTTGTGAGCGAAGGTATTAAAGTAATTGTATTTATAACGATAACAATACATACTCATATACTGTTAGTGAAACGATGTCTGATTCTCAATTCAATGACGACGAGTTGAACCCTCCCGACTGGATTGACAAACAATTCATCCAGGATGTCTTACGTAGTGCAGAAAAGGATAATACAATTCAGGTGAGTCTTTAAGAAAGTGCAATTTTCATAAAACACGAACAAAAAGTTAGGCAGTGGTTCTATTTTCTGTTGATGAAAAAAATATTGCAAATATTTTTTGACTTGGTTGGTTTTTGAAATAATTAATAAAGGACCGACCCAAGAATGTGGGTAAAATTGTTCTTTTAATGGTTGCATTGAGCAAAACAAAACCTTCTAAATATTTTGAGAATCACAAACTGAAAGTCCTTGCAGATATGTAATAGATTAAGAAGTTAAAGAATAATTTAATAAAAAGGTATAGTAAATGTTGTATGAATGTAGTAGATCTGCTACATATGATACAAATTAAAATTCCGACGTTCTGTGCTCGAAACTGTTTGAAGCTTATTTCACTCACTAAAAAGTGTAGAGATGTATGAATTTAATGAATCCTTTCCTGTACTACATTTGTTTTTTATTTATACTAGGTCCTGGGGAGGAAACTGTAAGATTAGTCACATAGATGTCAATGAAATGCGGGCATTTTTTTTCATTTGACATTTTATTTGTCAAAAAAAAAAAAAAATGATCCCGGAAGAAGTGTCAATAACTGCGACATTGCTTAAGTCGACAGCTAATGTTTGAATACAGGCTGCAACACTAAGAAATATTTTTTACAATTTTTAAATGTGTACTTATAGCATAATCTGCACGAGCTTGCTTTGCCACCTACTGAATTTAGTTCGAACATTTGTACAAAACCAATAGGCTTACAAGTGACATACAAGAACCATATAAACTTTTCAATTATATATTTCAAAGCATTAAAACCATCTCTGCATCAACAGGTGATTGAGTTCAAACTATCACCCGCAACTGCGGTAGGAGATCACTATGCTACCATCATGTTTCGTGCAACTATAGACTATCAGTCTGAAGATGTAAAAACTATGTCCAAATCGATCATTATTAAAGCTATGCCACAAGAAGAGGGCCACAAGAAGGAGACTTTCAAGGAATCAAAAATCTTTAAGACTGAAATTCAAATGTATCTCGAAACGATTCCAAAGATCGAGGAACTCTTGCGAAAAACCGGGGATGATACAAAACTGGGACCAAAGTATGAAACCAAAGGTTCTTTAAACTAATAAATATAATTGCATTCTCCCTCTTCCAGAATGCTCTACCATTCAATGCAACCACAAGATGTCATCATCTTTGAAGACCTTTGCCCGCAAGGCTACACGGTCATACGAGAACGCCTGCTTGATTTGGAAGAGATAAAAGCTGTAATTTTGAAGCTGGCTAAACTGCACGCAGTTAGCTATAAGCTGGGTCTTGAGTCTGATCCCCTGATCACAAGGTACACCGAGGGATTCTTCGGTATTCCAAACTTCATAGACTGTGATTATGTACAAAAAGGAATGGAACTTTTTACAAAAATGCTGTCCACCTTGGAAGGCTATGAAAGCTACATTCCCGTACTGAAGGAGGTAGACAAGGATTTGGTAGCAAACTGTGTGGATATTTTCAATACGGCCCATAATGGCGGACAGGGTATTTTTGTACTAAATCATGGAGACTTTCATTTAAAGAATTTAATGTTTCGCAAGAACAAAGATGGCACTACTGAAGATGTTCTGCTGGTTAGACCATTCGCGCTCTTTTGTAAGGGAAGTTTAAAACTTGTTTCGTTTTAGTTGGACTTTCAACTTTGCTTTTATGGACCGGCTACAGTTGACCTCACGTATGCAACGTTTTCATTCTTCAATGAGGATGCGCGAAGAAACCATCGCAACGAGATCGTTTACTATTATGTGAAAAACTTCTTGGACACTCTTAGGAAGATTGAATTTACTGGAGAGCAGTGGCGGCTCGTCACATTTGATTTCAAGGGTTCACATTATTTTTGCAATAGTAAAACGTTTAATTTCACAGATTCCATATTTTGGTTGTAAACTACAAAATAATGTGGATATTAGTCTAGAAAACAACAGTTTTTCATTTTGCAATTTACCAATTTCATGAAAATCTATCATTTAAGGAAACAACGTACAACAACAAGAACAACACTCTTCCTTCAACCGACAAATTTACTGCAATTGACACTACAATTTCTTCTTCCGAGAATCGCAAACAAATTCAAAGTTTTATTTTTGTATCCACTTCCCTCATACGCAACGTATACATTCCATGAACGGAGCACAATTTTTCTGTGCTCAGGTTGTTGCTTGATAAAGGCAACCAAACTCACATTGTTGTTCTTGTAAAAGGCTTTTTGCACACGCATACTTATAAAACTTTCATGGATACCATATCATAGCCCATCGCACGTGCGATTGCTCTCGCAACATGTAGAATAGTGATAGCGATGTGTACCCAGATTTGTGTTTCTCATTCTCTTTTCTTCTTTGTGTACATACATACGTACGTACATACATACTTTGTTCTGTGTGCTTTCAACATGTTGAGGAGGAAAATGAACATTCATTGAGTTGTAGGAGTGAATAAAATGGTAAATGGTGGCAAATAATAATTGAAATGTAACAATGTTTTGAAACAGATGGAGGTTCACGTGCTCATGTGCTCCTATGGACGAACCGCCACTGCTGGAGAGGCACCAACTTTGGCTGATTTTGGTATAGAATTCATTAAGAATAGAAAGTTTGGTGAGTTGGTTGCAATCTTCTGTCAGAACGTTGTTAAACATTATTTCAAATTTTAGAAATCTTCATGGTGGTCACGTTCTTTCCAATGTTTTATGCATTCACACATCCCAAAGATTTTGATATTCCTATGATTATGCAATCAGCAGATTACCGTAGTCAGTTTTACTTTGTACCACAATTTATCGAGGAGATGAAGGAAGCACTGCCAAAGTATCTATACAAAGGATACCTTCACTGATGGAGTCGATGATAAGGTTGGGTCAATTATTGATGCATAAAAAAAGAATCCTAACTCTACAATTTTGAAATTAAATATAAAGTTATGTGCAATACAGGCGTTCACATTTTTTTATTTCCACTTAATGCATTGGTGTGGCAGCACTTATAAGAAATGATGCCACTGCCCTTACATAATTACACGTGAGACACTGCTATAATAAGAAACAAATTTGCTATATTCTTCAAAATGACAAGAACATGGAGCGTTATTGTAAGTGTGATCGTGGCGGTGCGCATTCTCGGCTATATCAAAAATCCAGAATGACACCAAACAGCCAATAGTTTGAATGACAGCGGATGCTACGACATTATCGGCGGTTTTCTTGCTAAAATATTTATAAAACTTACTTACAAAAGCATTGCACTTCTAACCAGCTTTCGTACTTTAGTTCGCTCCTTGACATCTTGTGATCAGCAAGTCGTCATGATAGTTCTATGAACAAATTAACTTGAGCAAATTTACTCAAAAAATCAAATGTCAATTCACGTAACTTATTAACTTATTTTATCGCAAAATTGAATCATTTTAAATATCATAAGGTCGGCAGTGGTGACTGGTAAGTGAGTTCGAAAAAGAATTCCAGTGTTTTGTGGGTGTATTATTTTGTAGTCGTATTCCGGTGTACAAATACTTGTTTGAAGACTGAATGTCAGTATGTCACCCTCGGCGGAATAACAAATAACAATAATATTGGTTTTCATACAAAAGCTCTTTTGACTTAGGTACTCTCTCTGACTCAGTTCAATTCAGTTCATTACTTATTCATTCTTATCACATATGAGAGCGAACTGATAATCTTTTATTTTTTGTGTTAGTGTTGGCTAAAGCTTTTGGTATTATCGTTTATCGAGCTAAGAGCAGGTGGGACATGGGAGTTCACAAATTGGTATTTTCTCTGTAGTATGCGCAACATGTAGAGGTTTTCTTAACTTGCTTTGCAAGAAATGCATTCATAAAGTGACAGAGGTAATAGAATACGAAACTTGGAAAAAAATATAAACAAACAGTACAAGCTAGCTCGCCAAAATCATTTCGTTGAAGCAAACAAAAAATATTAAAGTGTGCTTACGAATTTAAAATGATACAACTAAATATAAACTAAACTATGATTAATGCTGATTTCATTGCGGATTAGTTAAAAGCCTCAGATTGGATTGACAAAAGACAGACAGTTTGTTCAGAAGGCATTATAAAGTTCAGAGAGAAGGATGACATGATCAATGTGAGTTGTACCGCTGATTTAAACTGGAGTCTGTCTTCGCTTCGCGATGTTAAATATACCTAGTAGCATTCACAACAAACAGTGGCAGCAACAAATATTCAGTATTTTGATTTTCGAGTCTGAATTGTCTTTTTTACCTCAGCTTCAGACACATCAGAGCTCTGAATTTGTGTTTCTTGTTTTGTTCGGAGGATAAGAGCGATTTCTATGACCAAGCAGTCTGAGAAAAAAAGTGATCACAGTATAATTTGACAGCTAACGATATGTTTGTTAATGAGGGATGCGAATGCTGGTACAGAAAGAAAAGAGGGTTGCCAGTGAGTTGAAATCATCATAGCAGTCCGCGCGATACGATGCAGCGGATTCCGACTGCAATCTACTGTCTTGCATTGAAAGTTTGTTTTATAAAGATGACACAAACGGAAGTGTAGTTTTTTATTAAAAAACCCGCTGTCCCTCTCAGTAAAACGGTCTTTAGTATTGGGCATCCTTTTAATCTTCCGTGGTAGAAATGTATATTTTTGTTAATCCAGCATAAAGGAGAAAGTTAAGTGCAAATCAGTCATGCACATCTCTACGGAACACAGCGTACAATTTGAACTCAATAAAATGATCTTATTGTTGTTTTCCAGAAGACAAACGGCTGCAAAATGGAATATCCATCTTGGCTGGACAAAAATTTTATTCAAAAGGTTCTAAGAGCGTATGAAAAAAATGACACAATAACGGTAGTTACTCTGAAACATCGGCCATTTTAAACAAAAACATGTACCTACGATTCTTTTACAGATAAATAGTTTAAAACTCACACCTGGTGCCGAGAAAGGTGACCACTTTGCCAGCGTTATTTTTCGAGTCATAGCGGAATACAGTTCCAGTTCGTATGACAGCAACTCACGATCTTTGATCGTGAAAACCATCCCAGAAGCTGAAGGCTTCAAAAAGGAGTTTCTAGAAAAATCTCCATTCTTTAAAACTGAAATTAATATGTACTTTGACGAATTGCCGAAATTCGAAAAGATTCTTCGAAACCACGGTGACAGCACTCGATTCTGTGCAAAGTAAGTACAAAATTCGTCCGGCAACAGCAAACTTATGACATCTTTTTAGAATGATTTACCACTCGCTGACACAGCGCCAAGTGATCATCTTCAAAGATCTCGCACATCTTGGTTATACTTGTGTCCGCAATCGGTCTTTAAATATTGACGAGGTGAAGGCTTGCTTCTCGAAGCTGGCGAAAATGCATGCCGTTAGCTATGTGTTGGCAATGGAAGGCCACGAACTTGTTCAGAGATATGAAGACGGTCAGTTTGCCGAACCGAAGGAAGAACTGCCAGAGTTCATAACTGGAGGCTTGCAACGTCTTATCGATGTGATTTCTAAAGTAAAAGGTTTCGAAGTCTATATCGACAAATTGCAGGCCGTCGAAGGCACTTTGATAGACAAGTGCAATGGTCTTTTTAAGGCCCATAGGAGAGGTCACAAAGGGTTAATGGTGCTGAATCATGGTGATTTACATATGAAAAATGTCATGTTCAAGTTTGATCAGGACGCTAAGATGGAGGATGTTATGTCTGTGAGCCTTAAGACTGCCTATATGAGATAAAATTTGTTTTAACCCGATTATCATTTAGATTGACTTTCAAATAAGCTGCTACGCCCCCTCAGTTATTGACATAATCTACAGTATATACATGCTGCTTGATCGGGATCTGCGACAGAACCATCGCGAGGAGATACTTTGCTTTTACTTTGCAATATTTCTCGAGACCTTGACGAAGATTGGGTATGATGAGCAGCCACCAACTTTGGCCGACCTTTACGCTGATATGGATCGGTTTAAGGAATTTGGTATGCCAATTAAAAACTATGTGGTCTTAGGTATGATTTTGGTCTTTTTTTTAGAACTCTGGGTAGTGTCAACATTCTTGCCAATGTTCTATGATGCGGCTGAGTCCAATGAGATGGAAGAGATGATCTCTTCAAGTGATACCCTGAACTCAATGTACTTGAATCCAGAATTTCTGAAGGAACTGCAGCTTCTGCTGGCAGACTTTTTGCAAAAGGGGTACTTGGGATAGTCAGGACTTAGTAATTTTTCTGATTTCACATAAACAAATGTGATACAAATTCAAAAAATCCAACCAGAAATATAAATTTAACAAATAAACAAATTTATTTAATAGGTTTAAGAAAGTGGTAATAATAAAAACGGCTAGAATAGGCCAAGTCAACTCATGTATAGCAATTATGCCAAACAAAAGATCCTCAATGGGATTGCTTGACAGCTATCCAGCTTAAGCCAGTGTGCGGAAATGTTTGGGTTTGTCGAACAGAATTATACGATTAAGACAGTATGAATCATTTTAAGCGTTTGACAGAACTGAAGAGAATTTTCGTCTAAATTTGACGGCACTTTAAGTCGGATTTAACGCTGGCTTAAGCTTCAATTTTCATAGTTTGGTTAACCTGTTAAGTGATAAAACATTTGACAGCGAAAAGCATGCTTGGTAAACAAATTTTGAGATCCATTCTCAACTGTGAAATCTGCAAATCCATTACCTCCTACTCACACTCGTCACAAATCCAAACAATGTTTTATGCAAAATATTTTGTACACAGCTTCTCGCTTACGAGCTTCACTCTACCGTATGCCTTTGTTAAAGAAACAAATTCACCCAAAAAATACTTGTAATTCTTTGTTCTCCCTGAAAACCGATATCTGGAATTAATGTCTCCACAGAGCTGTCCTTATCTCTCTGCAGACATCCCCTTGCCTCTACAGGAGGTTAGTAGGTATTTTTTAAACGTGTTCCTGCAATTTGTTTTCGCATTGACAAACGGCGGCTTAAATAAAACCAACAAATCGCCACCAAAACAATTATGCTTCACAGAAAATGTTAAAAATCACCGCCATTCACAGAAAGCGAAATTATGTATGCTAGTTGCTGGTCCTTTGCCTAGGAGCATTCCTGGGGTGCATTTCGGTGTTGGCCACGAAGATACGACGGCGGTATTTCATTTCGGAGTCAAGTAATTAGCCGCACAGTGGTCAGTGGAGTATGAGACAACGTCTGGCCGGTGCGTAGACAGTTTTAATTCTCAGGCAGGAGCCACAAGGATTTGAATGCGAATTCAAAGAATTTCCCGAGATAGGCAGTCGGGGAGATATGCAAACGATGTATGCGGCTATTTTTAGTGGCACTGGAATTATTGGGAGACGTCTTGTCTTCATTGTAGTATAGTGCACCTAGAAATACAGCGTTGATTCGATGGTCACACTTTGGGCGGTCACAAGATACCAATGCCAAGTGAAAGTACTAATGCCCGAGAAGAAATTCACATCCATGACCAAGAACTAGAAGTAAACAAACCGAAAGAAATTGTCACACAAACAAGAAAGTCACGATCGGTGCGAGAGAAATGACATTCTTGGCCCGTTAACAAATTGGGGGAACAGAAAACGACAAATTAAAGCGGAATGGTCAATTATTGTTTTATTATTGCTTGTGGCCTAATTACCAACCAGTATCACTTTCCATTGGCACTGGCTGTTAAAGAGGTACAGATGTGAGAGATGTCTGCGTCGAGTGTTTACGTCTGCGCGACTTAAAATAAATAAAAATAAAACTGAACGAAAACACAGCACTCGCTGAAAGGCACACAGTGACCAGTCTTAGTCGGGAGACTAATTAAAAAACGACAAACTGATCGATAAAAGTGATATTTTTCGCATAACGTGCGCATGAGGTGATTCGCGTATTCACACAGGACGGGGCGACGACGATGACGGCGACAACTGGGTGGAATACTGGAGTGGTAGCAATTTCAACTGGTTCCACGAGTGAACTCTTTCACTTGCTGCGCATGCGTGCGCTTTGGGTGGCAAAGAGGGCTGTAACTGAGCCGCTACTCCTGCTCTACACAGACACCTACCTATGGTCGTAGTGCTAGTGCCAGCGCACTAATGGCGATTAATCACTTTTACTGAAGAGATTAGCTGCCTACATTAATAGGTTGTAAGTTGTATGCGTGATTCGACTCGTCGAACGGGGTTAAATAGTTCACAGAAGACAGGTCCAGCGAGTGCTAGTGCTTCGTTTAGTATTTTTGCAAGGATTTGGTGCGTAATGGGTGACATATAGCGGAGCCTAGGCAGGAGTGCTGAAGCGGAAATATTTTTGAATATATAAAAATTATTGTCTGTAAACAAATTGCAAAATAATCTAAAACAGTTGATGAAAAAGGGGTCTTGATCTGGAGTTTGGAAAGTGTCAGCTGGACTTATTGATCGATTTTTGCTATAAGCGGAGGTGTTCAACATTGATTGAGTCAGTCCGTTGAAATATTTGCTATCTGTCCCCCAAACTGTATTACTTCTCACTTATACTTCCTTCGTACAAGGCGCACATCTTTAGAAACAAATCTGTTGCTAAACCAATAAGAATAGCTGCTCCTTTGTTATAGCACCCAACTCACCGAGTTAAGGCAAGGTAAGAGTTTAAAATGTACGTAAGCAACCTAAGCCCAACAAGAATTGCAACTATTAAGGCAAGGGCAATGTATAAAGAGTGAAGAACTTACTTAAGCTTAGTAGTAGTACGCTGCTCGAGCTAAATTTTCGCTCCCATACAAAACCCTCTCCATATAGCTGATTGGTACGCAGCTCGAGCTAAATAATCAAACTTTTGTTTCAGAATGTACTTCATGCATCTGTCAAGACTTAGCGCGCCCATTTAATGGGTCGGGACATTTTCTCAAGCTTAATTTTGACAGATCGATGTGTTCTCTTGTTTTATTTTGCGTTTTTGTATTGCGAAGAATGGGAGAAGAAAGCAAACATGAGTTTTTGAATAAATAGCTCGACGAGGAGTACATAGAATTGGAAAGGTATGAAATCAGAGAGACTTGAATTTTTGAAGTAAGTTATTTTCCAAGGACAGCTGTTTTTTTTGTCACATTTATCCACAGCGTTCTCTATGTCCAAATTTAGCTAGGATTTTAGCTAATGTTTGGAGAGAAAAGTTGGAGACCAGATAAAATTTAGCTTAGCTCGAGCAGCTTAGCTTTAGCAGGTAAAGTAAATGGGTGCGTTCCGATCTCTATTTTACTATAAGATGACAGTATTTTACGGTCAATTGTGTGAAAATGTTTCAATCCCAATCTTTCTAAAAACGAAGATCGGGCTGAAGAGGGATCAAATGTACAAAATAAAGTTAGGAAACTGGTCTTCATTGTGAGTTATTCTTACCATAAGCACTCGCCAGATCCGACATTTTTCCAAAGAGTTTAAATTTTTAGGTATTTAATTTTTAAATGCACCAAGCATAATTTGCGAAAAGTTCCACCTAAACAGTGTCATCTTTTTTTAAGGTCCGTTTGCTGATACTACTCATAGCGATTTTAGTTCTACTTAAATACTTTATGGGCTAATTTTTCTATGTCATAAACTGTCACATAAGTGGAACTTTAATCGCTATGATTAGTACCAGCAAACGGACCTTTCATAGAAGATGACACTGTATAGGTAGAGCTACGCTGAAACAAAAGATGAGAAAAGCTCAAAAAATGGGAACAAATTGGTTGTTCTCTTCCATCACATAGACTTTGTATAATTTCTTTCAAATAAAAATGTTCAATGTAGGTGAGAGGTCGAGCATTTATCAGAGTTCAGTCTTTGCAAAGCTCTAGAAACGAACACATTCAGAGAATTCTTTACGTTCCTCTCAGTTACGGAAGGTAAAGTTCTTTTTTCACCTTACTCGGCTAAATTTGTTTATTGTTGCTTCTGGAAATTTTAATTGAACATTTTCTCCAACTTCTATTTCGATGTAGTTCATATTTAAAGGCACCAGTTACACCCAGCAGAAAAATGCATTCATAAGTAAATACTCGAAACAGCTAACAAACATAGCATCTGTAGAGATTTGACAATTCAATAAAAATGAAACCAAATTGTTTTACTGAATTGTTCCATTTTGTTTATTGTTCCAGATTAAAATTGTCTGCTGGATGTATTTTTGTTTGTTTTTTTTTTTTCATTTTACTGCTGCATCTTGTGCCATAGAGTTGCAAACGCTGTGATCGTGTTTTCGTTCCAAAGTACCTATACTGAGCTCTCTCAATAGTTTTTCTTGTTTGTTAATTTGTGTGTAAAACTCATCTCTCCAGTCGAATGCATAGAAGCCATAAAACACTTTCCACTCTGACAGTCAACTTAAGTATATTTATAGGAAGGTTCAATCTGCGATTAATATTTTATAGCCTTGTCAAAGAACGATTCCCAACGATTTTCTTCGATTCTCCGTGTCGAAAGAGAAACTAGAAACCGATCTGTACACCATACAATCAGAGGGCAAGCTCTAATTTTTGAACCCAGCCATTCATCAGTGAAACCTTCAGAAGTTAATTCCCACTAAGCGATCAATTAAGGGCAACCAACCAATTGTTGGCCATAATCCGTTCTGCACTCTTTTAAACCGATCTGTATCCCACTGTGTGGAGAACAAATTCATATAATCAAATGTATCCACACTCGGTGACGATAATAGAAACCTCACGACGACGATGGCGTTGCGACAGCCCCAACTCCGATGACTATGTACGAACATGGCCTACGACTATCGACTATGACTGTACGACGACGACACGATAAAAGATGAAGATCAAACGCGCAAACGTAATAAATCATCGATTCAATATGTCTGCGCGGCACGTTTCCGCCGATCGATGTTGCGCGCAATCACATAAATCACATACAATGGTCGCGCCGTCGCTGCTGCTCCAGCTTCACAGATCGAGTTCAGCTCCAGAGATGTTAGCCAATTGCCCGAGTGTCAATAAAGTGTCTGTAACCATGCATTCGCCGACGAAGGGGGCTGAAATTTATTATTTGTTAATAAACATGACAATAATTTCTCATGCTTTCTTTTCTCTTTCACCATTATGAAGTGATTAATAAAAGAATACAATTCATGGTATGGCAAGACGACGATGCCACAACCGACACCGACACACCGGCACACGAACGCAAGAAGACACATTGCTGGAAGACAAGACGACGACGACGTAGAAGAAGAAGAGAAAGGTGTTAGAAGATATCTGCCAGGTTAGCCATAGCCACTCTGCCGCCGCCGGTGTTATTCACCTGCTTTGGCTCTTTGTACATATTCGTACGGCTTTGAGGTGACCCAGTACAGGTGCTGGTAGTGGTGCGCAGCGCACCCACCGCCGCTGGGTTGTTATCTTTCGTGACGAAGGAGAATTTGCACTGCGATTTTGATGAATGCCTCAAATTGTTTGTTTGCGTTTTTCAACTCCCTCGCCATTGTGTGCAGGGTTTCTTGTTTTCCAACGGAGTTTCCCATAATTTTCCTGCTCAGCGTGAGACACATATAATGTGGAACTGGTGGGACTTGGTTTCTCGGTTTGGCTGGCTGGTGCTGCCATTGAAAGCGTGCACTGTTTCTGTACGAATGTGATTTTTGTAAGTTTCTGATTGTTGAACTTGTTATTGATGGCGCTAGCGCGTGGCTAGGGGATTTCGTGTGTGTGGAATTTGTATATGCAAATGGAAAATGTACTCGAAAAGGGGACAACAGTGGTACCATTTTAAGGCTCAATCGTAAGAGATTTATGGCGAATTAAGCTTGCGTCAAAATTTAACGAAAATCTACACGAATTGAAACTCTCTTATCTATAGGTACTCATAATAATGAGAGAATTAGAAATGTGGTTGTACTAGATTTTTTATTTCTATAAAAACATAGCCGGAAAATTTGGCTTGTGAATAGTCCTTGCCAAAAGTTATTTCGACAAATGAACATAGTTTTGGAACATAAGCTTAAGGACTTCCTTCTTTTGTTTCGTTTTATTGGGAAGGCCTATGAAACAAGAACTCTGTGTTCTGTTAAGTTTTATCGTTTCTGACGGAACAATATACATGCGGGAATGCACTAATTGAAAGCAACAATTCAATTGGTCCATATCTATTTCATATAAAATACTGCTAGGACAACAAATTGCGTACTATGTTTTTTTAACGTAGGTCAACATGATTAAACTAATACACGAAATTTATTTGACATTGTGAATATCCTATACTTAAATGATTAAAGTAGTGGTGAGTGACATTTTACATTTAAGACCTTTCAAGTTAGGTTATGTAGGTATTACTGGGGCGTAATTTCAAAACACAATTTTAGTCATCTGTGAGTGATTGTGTTAGAGACGATAGTAAATAGCTGTGCTGATAGATGGCGCTGTACTTAAGATATTAATAAATTGTGCAAAAGGGTTCATATTTACAATATATGTATGTGGCGCTGTGGTCGTTTTATTAATACATTTTATATTTACAGTGAAACAAACTTATAGACTGAACAAGGACTGAAGGACTAGTAAATGTAAGGCCGATTCGGAGTGACGTGATGAAAAGGGCTTTTATCACTTTGCTGTCGAACAAGAATCTTTGGCACAATAATAAATGAAAGCAATCATTTCACATTCAAATTAAAAAGAGATGGAAAATACAAAATCGGAAACTTGTTCTTGGCGCTACTGACGAATTCCTGCTTATAGAAACTCCAACTTATGGCAGACCAGATAAGGGCGCCTGGCAGCACCAAAACCTATGTACCTACATAAAATTTGCAAGATCATTTGGAATAACTTCAAAATTAAGCCTTAAAAGCGAGTTCATGCACACAACAAATACAGAACCTTGGGGTTCTCCAATGTGTAGAAACATAAATACGATCGCTACTTATAATCATCAGATTTTTACTTTTTGTCACCTATTCATTTTTGGTAAGATCAGAAATAGTCTAACATGAAACCACGAGCTCGAGGTTTTTAGAGTTTTTTTTCCATACAATTTAGTGAAAGATAATATCAAACGCTTTGATGATACCAGTAAATAATAATTTGTCATGCCATTTTGAACAACCGTGGTTAGACATTAGTTTGTAAACAAAACTATAGAACTGCGTCTTCGGTTGATTTACCCTACTGTAAGGCAAATTGTGTTGCGGTAAGGAAGACTATTTGGACGACGGCTCACTAACCTAGTTTTTAAACGATTTTACTTTTAAATGGGAGATGTGAGATAGGCCTATA
Organism: Cheilosia grossa; assembly: GCA_963082955.1. NCBI lineage: Eukaryota > Metazoa > Arthropoda > Insecta > Diptera > Syrphidae > Cheilosia > Cheilosia grossa. The sequence continues at coordinate 4,572,979 of OY720144.1, forward strand.
ATTATACACATTTCAACAGCAGAAACCTTTTATCAAATAACGGAACTATATTAGCACTCTAGCGCTCTTCTGGAAATTAATAACTATTATTATGCGGGGTGTTCATTTTTAAGGTAAAGAACTAACAATTAAATAAAACACATGAATATTGTGGCCACATTTATCAATGAGAAGCCACTTCACATATTCTCAGAGAAACACATCTAATCAACAGTGTAAAATCAAAAGAGTAAGGCGAATCACGGCGAAATTGTTCATTCGAATGCTTCCTTTAAAATAAATTGATTGTGCGGCTTGCTCTTGTTGGAATAACATTCCGTCTTCTGTTAAGGGAGAACTTTTCTAATAACTAACTTAACGATGGCATTTCTCATATTATGTTCACGCTTTTAAGCTCAAATGTAACCGCACAATGTCACAATCTGAATAAACCACACTAATTAAAAAATGTTTTAATTCTGGGCAAACGTATAAATGCCGCCAAAATCAAAGAAATCTACAGGCCAACATACATAACCAAAATTCAACTCGCTCGTTTTGAGTAAACTAACGAGTTTCAGTTGCGTCGTCGCTAGAGCTAGACGATTTGTCAAACAGTTAAATTTTGTCACTTTTGATGGTAAATTGCTTTTCTTTTGATACTTAAAAAACGCGTGGATGACAGTTTCTTTTGTTAAAGATTACGAAACAAGTGATTTATATTTGCTCTTACCCAGCGAAGATATGTAAAAATATAAGAAAAATCTCCGTCACAAAAGACCATGTAATACATTTCGGTGTCGACAGGAAACTTTTACAAGATATCTTGCAGATGTCGTAATCTTGCATTTCTTTGATTCATGGCCTTAAATGCAACGAAAGTAAAAAAATAAAATGTCAACTGTCAAAATGCAGTTTAAGCTGTCGTTTGAGTGTCACAAAAGACAATTTTTTACAAAATGTATACCGAATATAGGATATAAACATACTACTAAAAGTTTATCGGCCAGATTAGATGATTTTGAAAACTTAGAAAGGTCTTATCATACATTAATTACCGTAAATTAGTAGAAAATAGTTTTTAACGAATTGGTGATTTATCAATCGTTAGTTTGGCATGTTGACTGCGTAGTAACTTTAGTTGCAAACTGAACAAAGGGATCTTAAAACAGGAGGAGTTCGAAACATACAACTGTCAATATTCTTAACATATTCCCACAAGATTGTAACGCTTGATGAAGTTGAAATAGAATCTTTGTCATTTTCTGAACAATCGTGTTGACGTGGCAGCTTTTATGTTGCGTTTTTGATTTCCTGGAAATTTCTAACTCTTTGTTGCCGGCAGTTTTCTAACTCTGCCTTATCTTGCTTTATTTTAATTGTATAACTACGAGGTGCCGAGTTCCTAATCGCCGTAGCGTCTACTCACTTATTTCGCATGGTGACTTGTTTTCAATAATGCTGTAAGAAGCTCCGAACGTCTGACAAACATCAAATAGTATAACTGTCTTGAATGAGCTTCTCAATTAGCCGTTTGGACACGGTATAAAACTGTAGATCCCTTCCATTCGTTCTAAAAACTCACTCACACGAAACGAATGGTTGTGAGAAGCTAGGCCTGGGTTCCCTACCGACCTGTTGCGCCAACTATTTATTTATTGTAAGAAGCTCCAGTAAACGATTTCATACACTTTTGGATCACAGTTTCTGGGGACAGAATGAACAAAAGGCATTTTGTGACCATCCCGGTTATGCCAGACTAGCAGCGTTTATTTGTTGTAAGAAAAACCATGCAATAAATCTGGTCTTTGATTCTTCAATATTCGATCTCGAAAATAATGTTGCAAATGACGCTTGATCCAGAACAGCCTATATGCTCTAAATATCCCCCAAACAACGGTTCTAACTGATTCCGTCTTCCAGATTGACGGCATATTGGTAAATACTGAAAGTCAACCACAAAGTGCTATAGATCGAACCTAGTTTGAAAGCAAATTTGTTGACTTTCCTAAGCTTGTGTTAATTCTAGGCGTCTCTAACACTTTTGTTTTTTTTATGTGCAGATTGAAAGATTTTTTTCGCTCTTGAAGTTCATCATTTTTTATCCATGAACCATTTAAAAAGCCCCGAAAAAACCACTGAATTAAAATTTAACAGATGACTCCTCACACAGAGCTTTGATACAACATTTTTGAGGACCATGGAGGATCGAATTTTAGGTCCATCTTAAATAATGTTAAAAACATTGAAATCCCGTAACTTTATCAGAAAGAAGATTCACTTTTTCTTCGAGATTGAAAAGTTTTTAAATACCAAATTGAAGGCTCATTCAAAATTTCGGTAGATACTTGAGCTATTAGATACCAAATCCTACATCGAACCATCTATGTCTAGGTGGTCTCCACACTTGCCCACCATACACTAAGCTTATACGATTAGTATCCATCCAAACTAATGCAGTCATTACCTGATGTAACGAGCCTCTATAACTCTCTTCGGAGGTCAGCAGTCAACCTCATTGCCTTCCGGCAAATCTCCTACACAAGAAAGCTGACATATGACACCCATCAGTGCTGGGCACAGTGAACATGTTTCTTCGCCTCACCCATAACTGCCTAAGTACCTTACAATGTATTAAAAGCCCCCGCTAGGCAAAAAACTGATGCCGCTTGACCATATACTCGCCCCAAAACCAGAAGTCGTCATCGCGGCAACATCAGCAACAGCAGTTCAACAACAAATGGTTTGTTTGCGAATTTCCAATTCAACAAACAAACCCCACCCCTACGAGTACTCCTTTCCAATTTTCTTTTCATTAAGCAGTTTCGTTTTCATTTTTTTAATTTGATTTTGTCAATTATTGGCAGAAGAAGACAACAAAAAAATAAAAACTATTGGCCATATCGGCCGACACATCGACTACTTGACTCTGGCGGACGGGAGACATCGGCCATGCCAAAACCTCATTTATTTAATGAATCCCAAGATAAGGCTCCCGCGCCAAATGCTCAAGGCGTGAGCGCGCGCGACCCCGCTCCCAGACTCTGCGGATATGGTGTGGCGGAGGAGATTTTCTTAAATGGAAAATCCATTTCACTTTTTATATTAATCTTCTCCTGCCAGAAGGATGACTTTTTCCACCACACCATCTCACCAGAAAGACAGCTAATAGTCGGCTCGGGTCTGGTATTCGCGCTTTCGGGGGGTGGCAGACGCGGCTGCTGTCTGCTGCCCAAGATACATTCAACATATATGTATAGTTATGTTTATCGACGCGTCGTCGTCTGATTTTGGAACCGGTATGAGAATAGATGGGACATGTGCGTGAGGAATTTACACCGCTTCAAGCGAAAATGCAAAGAAGACGAAGAGGAAAAGTGCACTTTCGGTTTTACGGAGAAAATTTGCGGCATCGCGATAAATTTGGAATTTGTGTTTGCATTTTTGTTTTCTTATTTTTCATAATTTGTTCCTTTTTAGGCCAAGTGCGGTGAGATGGAAATGAAAAGTTTGCGACATTTTTGCGATGAAAATGAAAAGGAAATCCATCAAACAGGACCGTGAACCGTGGACCGTGCTGCGGAGATGTACTTTTATCTTTCGAGGCTGCGGGTGCACGATGTATATATGTACGAATATTTTAATTTATTCGTGGTGGCTGAATGTTAGTGAATGGAATATTCCAAAAGAACGCTTTTGGGATTGGATCGAAAAGGTGTAAGTCCAGGGTAGTTGCGCGTCGATTTACTTTCGAGCTAAGGCCAGTGGGAATTTTAAGGACTAGTAAGAATGGCCGTTAAATCTGGAGTAATAAGAAGCAAATTACACGGCCTTATGTCACGGTTGGCACTTCAAAATAAACAATCAGACGAAAAGAAAAGCGCTTTAAGTGTTGCATAAAAATTAGACTTTTGCGGTTGGGGTCTGTGCTTGAGGTTAACTAACATTTCAAAGCAGGACAAAATACCGAGCCATAAAAAGGAAAAGATAGGCTCTTAAGCTCTACGAGCAAACGAGGAACATCGACTTCTTCACAGAAAATAATTGATGCAGTACAACAAGCCTCGATCGAGAAAACAGAGAAGCTTAACTCCCCGAACATTATACGGAGGTTGAACCCGAAGGTAGAAAGAATGTGCTAAGGCAACAACATCCAAACATAGACTTTTAGACATGATCAGGGAAATTTTAGATCACATTCGGTGTTTTTGGGGTATGGACGAATCACTTCTGCAAGGTAGAACAAACCATTTAACCTGGACAATGAAAGCAATGACAGTTTTGTCAGAGTAGCGATTTTAGGATCACAAGGCGGCCTAGCTATCAAAGCCAGCTAGGTGCGACTTGGTGGAGAGCATACACAAACGTATCTCCGACGCAACTCCAGTATCGTTTACCCTATCCAAAGATCGTATGCAAGACAGAAACTTATTGGCCCTTACCAGTGTTGGTCTTAGGCTATAGCGAACATAGACTACGACGGATCGCAGAGGAAATCCAAAAGGTTCAAAAAGAGTAAATTCTAGTATTTTCATAACTGCAAAACTCCTCTTTCTAAGTAGGGCAATGATGAAGAAATCTTGCTGCTGCATGAAAGCCGCCAACGACCGAGAGATCCGCTGCAAAAAATAGTTTTGCTGAAGCAATGCGTTGTCGAAAGACTTATTAAATATCACAAACAATCTTTTACGAAACTGAAAACGGTTTAAATTTCAAAATTTCCAAAATTGTGTACATTTGATTGAAAGAACGCAGCTACAGCTATCACTGACTAGTCTGCGCCATAAACTGTGAGATCGACAACATATAGTAAGTCCAGCTTAAAAGAACGCTCATCAGGAGCTGTTTCTTTGGTCTTAGGAGGCAGTTGAGTAGTGAGGCTTTGTCAATAAACACTAAGACGAATCTATATAAGATAGTCATCATTGAAGCCCAACCCTATACGAATGGACTTAATTAAAGGCGGAAGGGACTTGTAAAAGTCTTCAAATTGAACTCTACCAGCTAAATAGCGACTAAAAATCGAAAACTGTCAGAAAAGTGCGAAATAGTCGCCCTAAATGGTCACGATTTAGCTTTCTGCCGAACTTCTTCCGAATTAGCTCTTTCGCTGTTTTAACAGCTTAACAGAGCTGTTTTCCACTCTTCCCTGCAAGTTTGACAAACATCGAAGAGTAAAACTATCACGAATGAACTTCTCAATTCAGACGTTCCTTCCAGTCGTCCGACAAATAAAGACTTGCAGAACGGAATGGTTGTGTGAAGTCAACCCTGCGTCAACTATTTATTTAATTTAGGTTTGCTAATTTTTCAAAGTTATTGAAGTTTTACGATAGAGGAGTTAGAAATATTGTCCAATAGTTCGAGGAGATTTTCTGTGAGGCGAATTGTGCCCAAAAGGGATACAGGATCCACGTTTTGAGTTAAAACACTTTCGATTTATTGGGAGGTCATTTTCATTGTACCCATCCATTAAGCTTTGTAAAGGAGGACTTCCAACACCTATCTTCCCAGGGGTTGACTCTGGAACCTCTTTTACCTGGTTAATATTGCCGGTTGACTTAAAATGACGATTTAAGAAGTTTAACCTTGTTAAACGGGATGTACAAATTGCAGTGCGGGGATCCCCAACATTTCTAAATAAAACAACTCAATTAACCGTTAAATATATTTATGTTTATATTTATTGCACAACGGCATCTTCAAAAATCAGTAATACACGTAATACAATATATTTTAGTTTCTCGTTAGTAAAACAATTTTCGTTTCTTATATTCTTTTTTTTTTTTCATATTGCTTGCTCTTAAAAGTTAATAGTTCGGCTATATACAAAAAATATCAACAAATTACGAATTAAACAAAAAAAAAAAAAACTGTTTACATTTATTTATATGCATAATTAGAGTTAGCGACTAATTAAGGCAGACTTTTACTAGGTACATCAAATATTTTGACAGAACAAACATGCGTATAGATAGAGACAGACATATATATATACAAAATAATTTTAACGAAAGAGATTACAGTCGGTGATACAGTGATAAAAAGAAATACATAAACTAACCTAATGACTATATAAAAAAAAAACAATTAATATCTTTATCGTTTCCGTTGTGTGTTGGTCTTCTCCGTAAACCGCTTTATTCAGTTTTCCTTGTGTACTTTTGACGGAAGTCTCGTCGTCGTGTCAGAATGTAAGATGCTACAGGCGAAGTAGCACTTTGGTTGCTACTTTTTTAGCTGAAGTTGGCCACATTTCGACAAATTACTTTTTATATCTCAATTCGGATATAGAAAGCAAGTCGCAGGTCCGTTTCCTGTGCGAAGTTGAAGTTGCTTTGTGTTGTGTTGTAGTCTAAGTTGGACTGGGGTTGAGGGAGGTGGACCCTCAGCAATGGCATTTAATTGCTTCCGGGCAATTGGCATTTTATTTAGGGGTTATCCCAAAGGTCATAACATATATATGCAGCATATGACAGAAAGCCACTGGCATTTCGAGTAAGACAAAAATCGAAAAAGAGAGAGATAGAGAGAGAGGTACAAGAAAGCCTCGCAACATCTAGACAACCTGGACAGTGGCGAACGCACTGAATGTGACTTTCTTGGGAAACTCTGGTCCCGGTGATCCTCTTGTTTTAATCACCGGTTTCAATGGCTGTCGTGGCTTAAGCGACATTAGGCCAGCCGATGCGGCCAAAACACGCAGCTTCTGTGAGAAGCCTCCGCTGTTGCTGCTGCCATTGGCATTCGCTGTGGCCGCAGACGGGGCGAGCAGTCCATTGGAGTTCGATTGGTGTGATGTTATTCCGGCACCGGAAATCGGCGCCGATGCTGCATGAAGGCGAAACACTTGCCCAGTTGCAGTTGGGTAGATTAGGCTGTTGCCACCAGTTGTTGTGATGTGATGCTGGCTGGATGGTGTAATGTACCTGCAAAGAGAAATAGAAACGACTGGTTAGTGCGGTGGAAGTGGTTAGGTAGTTGTTGTTTTTGGATTTTTAATTGATTGCTAATAATATTTTCGGGTAGATGGAATTTCAGTGTCAAGGTTCAGTGTTGGAGGAGAGATTTTTGTTCTGTTGACCATAAGCAGAAGGTGCGGTTGAATTGGAAGTCGCGACGACACGGTTGCAGCTTGTAAATGTAGTAAAGTCAGCTTCCAGTGATGTCAGTCAGCAGGTAGCAGTGACAGGGTAGAAGCTATACAAGAGTGCGAATATTTATGTCCACAGACAGCTATCCAGCTGAGCAATTAACACAAAGGCCGCGCACTTTCGTGGTACGAGAAGTTGGATACTGGGATAGTCAAAACTCAATAAGCATTTAGAGAGTTACATTTTGTGCTGAGAGCTAGCGAAATTGGTCAGCAAAGTCTAGCGGGTAATAAATATCACGATCCTCATGAGGTTGCTATAAGAAGCAACATAGTCGAAAAATACGACAGCTAAACTCTTCTCATCGAAATAAGGGGAACTGTCAAAGATTTTGCTCAAAGTGAAGACTGATCTAAAAATGGAGGGAGAAACGTTATCTTCTCGTATATCTTCAATACACATCAAACACATCAAAGATTGTGGAGATCTAAGTTATTACCTCCAAAGTCGAATGCGAAGACCGTCACTCAACGCACTATACCATCTCGAGGTAGTTCCCCCCAAGCTTCGATGATAAAAATGTATTTTAAATGTATGTTATTGTTGACAGTCTTCGTGAACGCAAGGTGTCAAAATTAATGCTGAGAGCTCCTCCAAGCTGTTCTTAGATCGCTGTCATTTGATCGCAGTTGCGGATTTATACTGCTGAGCTGAGCTTAATGTTAAAAAATACATTTGCAAAAGAATATGTTTGGAGCCAAAGTGGTTTCACCACCTATACAGAGACTGACAAACTTAAGCTTAAGTTTTGTAAGAGTCTCTGCGTCCTTGAGGCAGGCATATAGCGAAATCCAAACGACGATGACGAGTCTTCCCACAGAGTATATAAAAGTGTTAGTCCAACAAACATCGAGAGTATGGTTGTCATGAAACAGCTTCTAAAGTCAGCCGTTTGATTTCGAACTCTACATAAAATTGTTCCTTCCCATTCGCCCGTTACGAGTTAACCTCATAATTTTGGCTTTTATGTTGTTACAAATATTGCTTATAATTTTTGTAGAATACCGCGATAATCTACTAAGGGAAGCAAGACGGCCGTGGGGCAACATTTCACTACATACAATGAAGCATATCTAGAATCACATAATCGTCTTAATCCGACGGCCATTTGTATGGGACCACTGTGAGTAACAAAATCCCCTCCTTGCCATCATCAAACTACAAATCTGCCCCCAAGAAATATGAGAAAGTGAACCTTCATTTTTGTCAAAGAGAATCTTAGCACACGCTTACACTACCTTCTGGAAAAAAGAACAAGATTCCCTAAACCCGCAATTATACGGCCAATTGTCTTGATCTAGATTCTTCACATCGTAGACATCGACGAATGCAACAGCCACGCAAGAATGTAAAACATTTTTTTTTGCCGGATAATGATTTCCCATCAGCGATGATTCTGAAAACCATACAAAAAACTGCAATCACAACCAGAGAAAGTCAATCTCGCACAATCAAGTTCGAGTCGTGCGAGTTGTCAACTTCGTCTGATAAAAGACACACACAGTGAGCATCGCTTTTCCTTTTCCTGTTTTTTTTTTCATTGTAATTGCTCTACTGGAAGATGGCTCTCACTGCAGCATTTCAAGATAAATGCGACGAGATAACGAATGGGAAAAAATTAAAACACAAGGCAGAGGAAAACTTTTGTTGTTGTGGCTGAGTCTTATGATTTGGATTTGGATATATAGTTTAAAAATTTCCATCACTTTTTATTTGCTTATTTGGGTAGTATTGATGTGGGCTCAGTGGTGTGGGTAACTTAGTAGGGTGCGTAGGTACAGTCAGAAGAAAAAAAAATATTCCTAACCGGAGAAAAATTTTTTTAAGGAACCTAACTAATAATCAATTTTAACCTTTTCAATTCAATTCAATTTTTTTATAAAGGAAACAACATAGTCTCTTATAGAACATGTTTTTGGAAGAATAAACAAAAATTTAAATAAAACTAAAGAAATACATTAACACTAAATATTTTGTGGTTCACAATGAATAATTTTATGTGGAAAATTTCGCAATTGTGAGTTCGGAAAATCTAGCCTGGGCACCAAATGTGACTATTAAGCTAAGAGTTCTTGCCTTTACTACTATTTTTGATAACAAGAACTAGTTTTTAAGTTTTCAATCAAGTCATTCAGCATAGGACTGATATACTCACTAAACCTTTTTTCTTACATCATTGCCAACACTTAAATTCTTAAATGAAACTAATTCATATTTGGGTTCATTTGAACCAACGAAAATGATTGGCAATAATTTTTTCTGAGTGTATTAGGTTCAAACGCGGGATAAATTGCAATAAGGTGTTTCTTTTGCACTACATCTTGGGAGGTAGTCAGACGAATGTTCAGAAAGGTTGTCAAGTAAGCCCAGTTCGCTGTCGAAGTCTTTCGTTTTTCACTTGGAATTGGAAATAAGTAGTAGATCTTCTTCCCTGGACTCTTAAACATTCAAAGCGCATTACAAAGTAAGACGTTGAGGTTTTCCCAAGATTCTTCTAAACAGCTTATGCATGCAACTTTAATAAAAAAAAAAAAAAAGCCCTTACAGCCAAAATACACCTTCCAAAAAATGTCGCCAATAGAGCTCAAGCTCAGCACAGTTTCTTTGAAAAAAAAAAATCAACTACTCCCACTCATGTTAGGACGCCATAAAGTCCACCCAATGGCCATAAATTCAAAAAAGCCATGTCACCATCTACACCACCTGACAGCTGGACATCAACTCAACAATTTATCGAGAACCCTTTCCGGTCACTTCCGACTGTAAATAAAAACTAAAAGTAAAACGAAATTGCTCAATTAATTCAAAACGACCCATTAAACAAAAGAAAACACCAACAACCCCAAGCAAGCTTCATCCACGTGCTTCTCCCCGTGGCTATAAGCATTAGGTACACCCAAACGAGCGCGTTAAGGAATTAAATTACCGGCAATCGACGTGGTCAAACACCTTATGGACAGACGAAGAGGCCCTCACCCATCCGAAATGAACTGACAAAAAGCGTAATCATGCTCATTAGGCTTATGCCTAGGCCCACCATCATAAAAGTGGACAAATTTATGCCGATTTAATGTGATGCGAGGTCGCCTTTGGGTCCCCTCATTGTCGTCGGAAATCGGTTATTGGTGTCGCATTTTACATTTTACAGCGACTTCCTTAGATCGCCACAAGACATTGAAAACGTTTAGAGGGAGGGACGACCGACGACGGGTGCTGCATGCGTAATCATGGGAACCCATCTATACCTTAAAGCCATTGTGCACAGAAAAGATGTATAGATGGAGAGACTCAACGTTTCTATTAGGCGAATCAGTTTTTACGATAATTAGATGCGAAGAGACGTTTTGCGCGATCTCGCTGCGCTGGCTGGGGGAAGACTTTCTTTTTCGCTAAACGTTTTACGGCACAAGGAAAAAGTCGACGGTGCATCCTCCTCCCCTTGCATTAATTGTGATTTTATCTATTCAAATTGATATTCCTTTTATTCGACGGCGAAAGACAATGGCCGCATCCATGATGTGGACAGTGGTACCGGTGGCATTGCACTTGACTCTATTTGGGCTTTTACGATCCTGCCGTCTATCGCAGTATGGGCAGAGAGAGAAAGAGAGAGAGAGAGAGGGTAATTGATAAAATGGGGGGAAAAAAGGCCATCGAATTTGTTTGGGTTATAAAAACTGATTGCGGAAGTCTATACCCGAGGCGATTGGAGTGTCTTCCTATAAACGAATTGAAGCAAGAGTCTCCACGGCCAAGGGTTATAGGTATCCTCATAGGTGGTCAGGGATTTATGGGATTTATGTTTCGCAAGACTGTGGGAATGGGATTTTTTTTATTAAGTACTTTAATGGCTGGAAATATCAGTTACAGCTTATAATGACTATATAGTCGTCGCAGTTTATGATGGAGAAGGTTTCTCTGACTTTTGCGGAAACGCTTTTAGCAATCAGGGAGGACATTGTGACTCTTAGGTAATTCGGGTGCCGGCAGTATGTGTGGGATGGCAGTAGAAGTCAAACAAAGTGACGGTTCAGGGACTTCTACAGAAAACAATTGAGTTGCAACAAGTGTAACATGGGATTACAAGACTAAGAATTTGTAAGACTAAATTTCGTCACGTATTACAAGTTTAAGTTTAATAACCTGTTCGAACAAAATTTTAGCTGCTCTCCAAATATTTGCTAAAATTCTAGCTAAATTTTGACATAGAGTAGGTACGCTGTGGACAATTGTCACAGAAAAAAATCCTTGCATACTTTTCCGCAACACAACAAGAGAACACAACGGATCTGTCAAAATTAAGCTTGAGAAAATGTGACTATAATCTTAGTACGCTGGTCAAGCTAAGTTTTCGCTCCCATACAAAATTCTCTCCAAAATTTAGCTGAGCTAAATTTAAGCGAATCCATTTAGCTATTTGGTACGCTGCTCGAGCTAAATAATCAAACTTTTGTTTCAGAATGTACATCGTGTATCTGTCAAAATTTAGCGTGCCCATTTAATAGAGGGCACATTTTCTCAAGTTAAATTTTGACAGATCGTTGTGTTGTGTTGCGTTTTTGTGTTGCGATGAACGGTAGAAGTAAGCAAGGATGAGGAGTACCTAGAATCGGAAATGGTTTAAATTAGAGTTGAATTTTTGAAGTAAGCTATTTTCAAAGAACAGCTGTTTTTTCGCATTTATCCACAGCGCTCTCTATGTCAAAATTAAGCTCGGATTTTAGCTGATTTTTGGACAGAAAAGTTGGAGACCAAATAAAATTAAGCCTAGCTCGAGCAGCGTACTAAGCTATACCACAATAAATTTTGACAGATGCATAAATTACTTTCTGAAACAAAATTTTGCTAAAATTCAGCTCGAGCAGCGTATTAAAATCAAATTAGAAAAAGGTTTGTTAAAGTAATTTATGAGTACACAATTGGTTGAATGTTATATGAAGGTAGAAGTTCCGTGCGACTCATTATGGCTACTATTCGGATGGTCTTAAATTTTAGCGACCATTCGTTGTTACCTTTCACACGTCAGCCTCATACAAACATATTTCTATTACACTTGTTTCGCTTGTGGTCGAAAATCGACCCTAACTTTTCGATAATTTTTTTTTTTTATAAGTGACATCTGGATATCGAAAAAATACTCCCCTTTGGCAAAAGTTTTACACGTTATTAAAACTTTAAAACCTACGTCAATTTAAAATTTAAATTTAGAGCAAAAAATGTATGAAGACAAATTTTTGCACATGCCCCTGAATTAAAATCAGGCGCACAATTGCCTATCTACTTTTAGAGGTAGGTTAATTGCTTTCCTTCGAAAATAGGTTCTAATCTAAGATGTTATAAATTTGAATAGGTACGTTACTTTGGCAATTTGGCGGCGACAAATTGAATGTCACCAAAATGGGTTCAATTAACTGATAAGCATTTTGTATGCGGAATTCTTAACATCATTTCACCAGTCTTAATGGCGACATGTAATCAAAATTTTTTGTTTGTGCATATCTATGGCACAATACCTTTCGAATGATACAAGTTTCATTCTATTCATTTGATAATAAATACTAAAGAAGTGTACGAAAACTTCGGATGTTCACGTATTAATATAATTATTCTGCTTAAAGCATACAAAGTCTTCAAGCATTCATAGACCACAACGTATTACGTATCATAAATAATTACCATAATTAAATTAAATATAAGTTCAAGTAATCACAACACCGATTGACTTGACTTGCTATTAAAGAACAATTACTAACCGACAACTAACTGCAATTTAAACAGCTTTCAACTTCAAATGCAGTAGGTATCAGAGCTGCCACTTTACAGTAGACTCTGCAGTAGATTCTCTAAAAAAAAAGCATACCTACAAGTGTACAACAAAAATGAAGTAGATTTAATGTTTTTGGCAGTAGATTTAAGTTTCGAAAAAAAAAATGTACTAGATCTGCAACCGCAGCAAAATTGCAACGCTGATACCAGTTTTAAATTTCTCTCCTTTAAATTGGAAAATGAGGCAAGAAAAGTGAGTCTTGTTTAACTTGGTATTACATCATTATGAGCCATAACAAATACAAAAATATATTTTAATTTATTCTAATGAGGTTGTCATTGATCGGTGTGTGAGCGCTTAGTCATGATTGGAATATCATTTTAGAAGAAGAGGCATATACTGTTTCTATAGAGAAATGTTCTGTGGTGGTTGCGGTTTTTTTGTTTGCTTTTTAGAAACAGTTATATATTAATACTTATCAGCAGATCAGTTAAAAGTTGTGAGTCTTGTTTGACATTTAAAATAAAATCGAAAAGTTTTGCTCAGCTTTTCTGTGCAGTAGGTGGATGGCTTTAAAGTTTAAAGAATTTAGTTATAAAGTTCAATTTATTTCGAATCTGATAAGCCATTGTTAAGTAAGGGCTGACATTTTTATTGCGCAATTTTCTTACTCGTTTTTTAATAGAGAACAACTAGGTTCATTCCACAAAGTCTCTCATCAAAAATGACAGAAAAAATTGGCAAAATAGCGAGTAACGAACAGTTTCTCTCATTGCTCGAAACGGCTCAGAGAATTTAAACCTACAAGTACTCATAAATATGTCAAATGCACAAAGTTGACATAAACAAATTGAAAATACATTTTCGATTGCGCGAAAAAAAAAATCGGTCAAAATAGAGAAAAATTGGCGGTGGTTGAATGCTCTCCCAAAAATTTGCGCTCAAATGCGCGCAAATTTTATTTTGATAACTGAAAAACGGTGTATTCTTAAAAAAAAAAAAACCTAGCCTAAGACCTGCCCATATTTATTTCATACTTTTTAAAGAAAGAATTTTCTATATCGGTGGAATAGTTCGTAAGATTTTTGCGGACATACAATATTTGAATTTAGTTTTATGTATGAGTGATTTGGATATACGGATGGATGTTCAGGCAATAGAAATGCGTTCATACGAAACTGAGAAGAGGTAAGCTTTACCTATAATATTTGTAAATATTTACAGAGGAAAAACTCTTAAAAGGTGATTCCCTTTGAGAGGTTTTGTTATTCGCTTTGGTAGCACCTTTTTTTTTACAAAAGTTACCTGTTAGAAAATTTATTTTCGATATTTTTGACTCACTTCAAAAAGAAAAAAAAAACTTTAAATTCATATCCGAAGTGTTGTTAAAAGACGTTACGCTTATACTTCTCAGTATCATAGAAGCAGTTGCACAGTATAATAAGAGCAAAAATACGCCATATCTGTTAGGGTAAATGTGTTAGATCGTGTTTCACTTTTCGTTACGCTTCTTTTTCTCACTATAATACACGAAGTCTTACTTGAAATACCTTTATATACCTTAGACGCCACAGAATCGGACGAATGCAATAAGGAGGGCTGGCGTTAGACGTCTGCAGATGGATTAAGTTGACAGGAGTTTTGCCGATTGGTTAACTCTCAATCGTTTGAGAAGTCCAATGAAGTGCTGATGATCAGTGGAATCGATGCTAACCGATGGCTGATGTAAATCGATCGTTGTGAATGCAAAGTTCTTTAAATTACTTTTGGTCACTATTGCGTATACGGCCTTTGGAGTTTTACCGGGGAACTATACGAACTGTACACTATCAGCGACCTTTTTACAAGTCCACGCCCCTTTCCTTTTTCTATCGAAGACCTTTTCATCCTTTTCCTGAGTGCGACTTACAATGTTGATCTTTGCGTGACTTGCATCAGCAATGCTGCCACTCAAGACCTATTTTACTACAGTTCCTATACAACTCTCTGTCAACTCACAATCGCCCATCGCTCACACCATACCCCCTTTTCTCTCTTCTCAATCTAAATGCGTGTGTAAGTTACATCCAACCAACTCTTCATTCACTTAATTGCTGTTAATTAGTCGCACACGCTTCAAGCACTAAGCACATTCAAATGCAGTTGTAATCGAGGAGCCTTGCACGGTAGACCCGCTCCGTTGCCATTGAACACAGTTCATTAACATCCTTGTGAAAAATTCATTAACAAAGAATTCATTACCAACAATTCAATAATTATCACTTGCTAATTTTGCCACTAATTTGTGAATGCCGCTAGCACAATGCATTGACCCTGAGTGACCTTATGTACACCTTACAGTGCGATGGGAATATTTGATTGTCTCAAAGCTTAGAAAACCCCATTCCGTATATTATTATGCGATTGTGGCAGGATGAATTCCATTGAAATGATGCACTGATCTCTTTGGAATTCGAAAACAAAAATGTAAACAAACAAAACTCTCGCAGTTGGTGCTGTTGTTGTTGGTAACTGGTTTTGCAGTAGCCAGAGCCACATAATTTTAATTATGTTTTTTTCTTGTAACACAAAAAGTAGATCCACGCAAAGAGCATCTGAATGTATCCCATGCGACAATTTAAGTAGATGGACGCAGAAGTACGATTAGCTGGCCCTGGCAATGTCAAGGTTAGGAGCGCCGCAAAAGCCTTCTGTTGATTAAATGTGTGCACAATCGTCGAGAGATAAATTATCTGCATGACAATTCTATGCTTTTTGTAGTTAAATACAAGAATATTACGGCTCTGATAAAATTTGCATAGAGAGACGAAGCTAGGCTGTGTGTGCGTGAGACTTAAGGTATCTGTTGAAGTGTACTCGCAGACGTTTCGTCACCTCAGTATTGGAGTGATCTAAACGACAAAAACCTAGTTTCGAGAAATTGACGTTTAAACTTTGAATACGAATAAAAAAAAACCGTCAGTAAAATGACTATGAAACAAATTTAATAATTTAGTGGCTATTGAGTTCTACTTACACTTTAGTTCTTGTTTCATTTGGGCAGTTGGTTTTTTTGTAATCTCAAGTTGAAAAAAAGGAAAGTGCATATGTGGCATGATTTTTTTTTTAAATAATGTGTTTTTGTATGGTATGAGGCACTTTTTGACCAACCTATGTGGCATTTAAATATGGAACGAGATTGTGATTTTTGAATGCGTATGTGGCATATTTTCATACAAAAGTTAAGATAAAAGCATTTTATAAAACTACTATTATTTTATTTTTCTTGTATTTTTTTTTTGTTAAACTTATTTTTTTATGTAAAAAACAAGGTAAGTTATCATTTCAAAGAAAAATAATTCTGTAATATACTTACGTTTGTTCATAACTGGGATCTAAAAATCCAATATTTCAGCTTTTTGAAAAAAATTATAATACATTTATTTAATGCCTTCAGAGGCATAGAAAGGGAAAAAATAAAACAAAAGGTATATTATCCAACTTTTAATTCACATCAAACTTTTATAAAATGTATTGTTAAATACAATCCAGAAAAATGTAACTCCAAACCAAAAAACTACGTTAACTATATAACATTTATTTAAAAAATAAATAAAATTATAATAATACTTTTAGTATTAAGTCTTTGAACTTGATCACTGCTTTCTTTTAATTTTACGGGTTGTTCTCCTTGGAGTGACTTCTTTGGCTTTTTCAGCCTCAGGTGTACTTACATTGGCATCTTTTAATGCTTGATTTTTAGCAAAAATTGCGTTGTAATATGCCACATCAACCGTACTCATGTGCTTAAGCATTGACTTTAAGTCTTTCTTTTTTTCTTCCGTTAACAACCATTGGGCTGAGAGCGGCTTTAAAACAAAAATGGAGGGGGCTGGGCCATTCTTAGGTTTTTTAAATAAAACCATTTTCTCAAAAGGAACATCATTTGCTAAAGTGTTTTTGTATTCTATTAGAAAAAGGTCTTTTGAGCTATATCTCAACATTTTTAATTTGCAGAATGGTGGCATAACCAAGCTTTTTGATGCTGCAGCAAAGTTGAAAAAGTAATGATCTTGCATTTACATTATTCGCAAATGAACTTTTTCATAATCAATTTTGAGAAGCTGTTGAATCAATGAAAGTGGGCTGTAAAGTGATACACCTTGGAGCTGGGAGTGCCCCGGCTCAGAGTATTTATGAATTATATTTATAATTTGAGGGTTCCTGTGCAAAAAATTCAAGAGCATAGTACTGTTGACTCGATTTTTTAATGTTTAAAGCATTTGAGAAATGAATTGTATGTATGTATCACTTAAGTACTGAACACAGTAACAGTCTACAAGGCATTTATGAAGTCGACGTATTGTATGTATCACTTATGCACTGAAATCATATTTAATGCCTAAAAATTTTACTTGGTATTTGGTTTGTATGTATCATTTAAACACTGAAAAATTATTATGCATATGAAGCACTTTTGAGGAAGAATTGTATGTTTAGATCATTTAAGCACTGAATTGGTGTTTGCAAATGAAGCATTTTTTAGTTCAATTGTATGTATAGGTCATTTAAAATATTTAAGAAATTTCAGAAAAGTTCATACGAAAATGTGAACTTCACATACTAAGGCTTATGTAGCAGACCAATACTGACCATTTATTTCCATAAGTGCGTTTATATCATTTGTAACACTGATATCTTTGGCAATAATGGAGATAGGACAGATTTGATTACACCAAACGAAAGATCTCCTTTTTGTCTCTTAGAAATCATTCCTAACTCAAAAATAGCAAAAATGCATATGTGTCACTCCAATACTGGGGTGACGGTTTGCATGGAGTGAAATAACTTAATTCGATATTTTAATTTTATCACGCAACTTCGTGCGGTCGACGATGTGATGGGATTGATAATTGAAAAGAGGAAAATGGGAATTTGTGTAGCTACATTGTTGCTAACCACTTGGTAAATGGTTAGGTGGAACTACAAAGGTCATTAGCAGGATTTGTTGTTGTTCCATGCCTCAGTGGCTAGTGACCCTTTGACTGCATTTAATCATTTGAATTGCAGTTGTATGGGAAATTGATAATTCTCAAAAAAGGAAGTTCGTAATGCACGTCACAAAAAGTGTCTACCGTCCGTGACAGTTGATAGTAGGAAAAAATTATTTCTCGTTACCAACTGTCAAAAAGTTAAGTGACAGTATACAAGCAACCGTCATAGCGCGATATATACTAATAATCATATTTATTTTACGAACTCTCATTTCCATAAAATAAAATATTTAGTCTGAAAGTTAAAACTGATTAAAAGTAAGACCCGCTGACTTATGTGGGCTTAAGGAAATGCCAAAATTATTGAAAACATAATATTGCTGCCCTAAACATTCGAAATATCCCACTAAATACTTTTATGGTCAAAACATAATACCGACATTTTCGACTTAAGCTGGATTAATCCTACGCAACTATGATTTTCCGTTTTCAACTGAGGACATTCCAAAGGGAAATCTACTGACAGATGTAGAAATTTGCATTAAAATGCAGAAACAATATCTGCTAGACTGAGTTAACAATCAATAAATTGCGGTGCTTTCCTTCAGTTAAATGTCAAGTTTAATTTAACAACTGTCAATCAGGAAATTATTTCTCAAACCTAGAACTTCCAGCAGTGCTCTATAAATACTTTCCAAAAACGTCCAAGTCGAAATTCAAAGTACTCTCATCAAATTTATTCACCATTTTAACAAGTGTTACAAATTGCACAGTAGATCCATTGCTCAACACAAGCCACCATCACTGGCTGAACTGACCCACTGTCCAGAAATTATCTCAGATGCGAACAGAACAAGAAACCAAAACAACTAGATATATTGTAACAAACGGCTTGAGCCATTTAGCACGACTGCAAAAATGTAAAAAGAACGAATGCGCTTACAGTGACAAGTGCTAGCCGCACTTGTTATTGGAGAATGAAAACCAAGAAAAAACGCGCAAATATCTCTGCGGAATCCGTGAATTACATATTTCCCTGTGGTGTACGGATTTACTAGACCGGAAAATCAGACATTCAAAAGGAAGAAAAAGTACTGCAACTGGTCGTATATTTCAAACGTGCTGTGCCGCAAGGTGAAAGTACTAAAATACACTTGCGCATATGCTATACGTAAAACGGAACGTGCAAGATAGAAAAAGACATGGATAAAATCTGATATCCGTCAGATAGGCATTTGTCAATCATTTGAAAAATGCGAGCCAAGAAAGGGGGAAATTCTTTTACGCGATAGAATGATCAAGAAAAGTTGTAAACAATTGACGGATAGTTGTGCAATTTGTGTGTGAAGCTTTGGTGGTTCCAAATTGTAAATACAAATGCATAACAACTGTCAAACTCTCGGTTGTTTTTTGTAAATTGGTGGCCTAGTGCTCATCGATCAGTTGGCTTGCAGGTGGTAGCCGGTGTGACAGTTGACGACGAGGTGAAGTACTAGTTTCCTTCTCGATAGGGGGAAACTAAAAATGTCTTTCCGGGGCCACAACTTAGCTGTTTAGCAGCTCTCCGCCTCGATACCTACTATCTGCATCAGAGTGAGATTGATATGATATTTTCACCCATTTTAGTACTAATTACGTCCGATCCAGATTGATTTCAGTAAAATAAACATTTTCTGACAGAAGACTCATACCGATTTAACGTAGCCTAATACCTTCCTTAAAAATGGTTCGAAATGCACTTGAAAGTTATATCAAAACCTGCTCCTAAGCAATCAGTTCTTAGAACTAACTCATCTGTAACGCTAAACAGAGGAACGCATAGAATCCCTCATGTCCGCTGCTTCAACCGGTCTGTCAATTTTAACGTATTCAACGGAATGAACTGTCAAATAAAATCCGTTACACACCCCTTGCAAACACATTTTTTTTAGAATAAGTCGACAGACAGAACGTTTTCCGATTGAATTGTCATTGTCATTTTGAAATGTCTACAAATAAATGTATTTTACCTCCATTTGTGAAAACTGTCAGTCGATAGATTTGTCGTACAGAAAAGTGGTAGAAAGCAAGCCTCCATCCGTCGCATCCGGCATTGCTTATCAGCCCCTTTAAGTAGGCGTGTAGTCTGTCAGTTGACGTTGTCGATAAGGAGGTTTCAGCGTAAGTGTAGTATAAATTCAATCGAAAATCCCATCCGTAGATTGTATTTCCACCTTAAAAGGTCCCCATAGCACCCATTGCCACCTGAAGCTTTCACCCAGTAACTCTCTGTACTAAAAAACGTCGAAAACCCTTCGACATCAAGTGCTTTTGTCACATTTTTTTGATGGATTGAAAATAAAGGTCCACATTAAGAGCCAAACTACGTAATCGAAAATAAAACCGACTGGACAGTTGGGAAATGTAAACACAGCACACAAGTAGGATGTAATAAACTACCGCTACCGCTCTCGTAATCGCAGCACTGTAGATAAATAGGTAGTCCACAAAATACAAGAAGAAGTGCATTAGTGTTAAACACCATGCAATACCAGAAATTTATGTTACATGCTAATCAAGCTTTCAATACTTTTTTCAATGCTTTTTTTTTTGTTTGATGTGTTCCTCGTTATGGCACTTAACAAAACGAAACAAAAAGTAATAGTCTCCACATAGTGGGTACTTAACGTTCCGCATTACGTCACATAAGAAAATGTGTCGAATACCTTCCTGCATTCACTTGAATTCCTGTGGTAGGTACCCAATTTAAACTTTACACAAGAACCGGCAATTGAACCCACTACCGTACGAACGCCCAGTGATCCTCACCATCTCGATTGTTGTTGTCCACTTGAGCTATTGACAAAATGGTCGGCAGCCAGATGAAGAAGTTTGCAACTCCGCTTTCAAATTTGAAAAAAAAAAACAACAATTCAAATTCAAATCCACTCCAGCGAACTCAAAGTAGTAGATGAGAGATGGCAATGCGCCATCTTGATGAGTAAAATAATGACCACAATGCCATCGAGAGAGAGAGAGAGAGAGAGAGAGAGAGAGAGAGAGAGAGAGAGAGAGAGAGAGAGAGAGAGAGAGAGACACTCATTGCGTTGCGATGACATCTAGTGCGGCAGATTATGTAAAGGAAAAAGTTGTGAATTAATAATTTTCAAATGATTTACATATCCGTTTTCGGATGGTTTTGAGGGAGTGAACCTTCCGCCATTTGTTCAGTTCGTTACGAAATAAATGAATAAATTTGCGACCTGTTTTTTGACCATTTATTTGCATGGCAATTAACACTTCGATGGTTTGGTCTAAGCAATTTGCAAAACTAACAAAATTTCATACGAGAATGGTGGTTGCCTTTTTTGGTTTGCAAATTTTGCACACCATAATGTAGAGACAGGTGCGGTTTTTCTTTAGCCGAAGGTGAGTTACGAGTATTTATAATAAGCCCACTTTTAAGCATACAACTTTAAGCTGAGTTTTTCTTTAAGCACGAAACACATTAAGTTAATGGTTGGGCGTGTTATTGTTTCACACGTAAAAGTTGTTCAATGGTGAATGGAATGTTTGTCAGCCCGATGCGCCCAAGTGTCCGTAAAGGCTGACGGCCTTAAATGTCAAACATATGTTGTCGTTACTAAAATAAAAACTGACGTTAACAAAATGTTATTTGCATATCTATAGGAGCCTTTTGGGTGACATTATACCGTGTATCATTTGTGATTCGTCTAAAGTAATGACGTTTATTTCGATAGAAAAATTTTTTGGGCAACTGCACATCGCTGAAAAGAACTGTCGAAAATAAGAACCGAAAACGTTTGAAGAAAATAATTTGTTTTAGAGTGTGGTAAATATATTGCACTTGGCTTTTAGATTTTGCAATTTTCCTCGAAACTAGACTTTCCATTTTGTATCCACTTTTTTTACTTTTATGGTTTATTACAATCGAAACTCTACCAAAAAAATTTAGTTTTTTACGGCATTTAATGCTGTGGGTACGCGTTACCGTTTGGCCCCTTTTTTGAGCATCAAGATCTTTGGCCCCCACTTTCTTAAGAATGGACAAAATGGCCCCTTTTTCAGTTTAAGTAAGATTTTATTCTTTTTTGAATGAAAAAGAATGAAAACATATGAAAAGAAGTGTTTCGTTGTGAATAAATTTGTTTTTTTGTTTTAAATAAATATCTTTGCTGCTCTGTTTTGTTTATATTAGCAATATTAGTATTTGTATGTGGAGCCCCTGTTTTCGGTTCGGCCCTCTTTTTAGTCTCCTTTTTGAAATTTTTCAACGGCAACGCTCTGGCTAGCCTATAGTCAATATAATATCTAGCACTTAAACAGCAGATGGAGTAACGTCCGCTAGATTTCTAAATGTCACTAGAACCGAAATGACATTTATTTTTTTGTAAGTCTTCTAATCACTTGAGCCTTATTCCAGTTTTTTGAGACGGATTCCACGAAGTATTCTTGAAAATTATAAGACTTTCAGTCGAATTTCATTGACAGCTCGTTTTCTTCTCTTTCTTTCTCAATAAAGATGGTACAGCCGAAAGCCACAGTAGCTAGTGCTGTAATTTATTTGTATTAATATTGTAAATTGATTTTACTTGTTAATAAATATGTATAAATAATAATCAAAATGGTAGGAAAAGGCATCTTTTAAATTTTACGTGGAGATTGTCATTCCAGCTACAGATCTATAGATCAATGGAACGCGACCGGAAATTGTGTCAGCGGCTATGTTCAGATATCTAACAGGGCCATTAATAAGAAAGTCATCTGGGCAGCCATTGAATGGTCATTTAAATATTCGGCGAGTAAGGAATTTTTTACGATACAACCCTTTTTACGAATAAAACCTTTAAAACCATCAAATCTTTAGCTATTTGACGTTTCAGTGAAAAAATATGTAATCAAGTATGGGAGCAAGTAAAAAGTTATCCCTTAGTGATTTTTGTTACTATCATTAGTCATTCATATGACAACCTTTAATTATTCGTCAAATATGTATCAAAAATATTTACTAATACGATTTTTGCCTATTTGTTTTATGAAACTGTAGCAGTAAGGCGACAGTGATAGGTTGCCAAGTACCAAACACATCCCTCTCCGGAGTTTTAAATTTCGGATGGGCTACGAAACAATTTTTTTGGTCTAATCTACTACAATTGCGAAGGTCTTGAATGTATCTATTCGGTGCTTACTACGCATAAATAACAGTTGACAGTTAAATTTGTTTCTGGAAAACTTGACAATTGGAAGTCGAAGATTTATTTATTTTCCTATCCAAAGTCTTACAGACTACTTGTTGCACAGAATCAGTTATCTATAGACACTAGGTCCTCGTGAGTCTTCATAAATTGCTTCTTCTTCGTAGATTTTCCAAGATAGCCACCAACAAATTGTTACTTCTACAACAAACACTGAAAGGAAAGTTCCTCAAAGATTGCGTAACAGCTGACAATTTTTAAGCCATTCTGCAACAAATTCACTTTGCTCGCCACCTTCCCACATCTGCCATCTGCATCGAGCAAATTACTTAACTGCGTACATTTCAACTCAAACAATACCCGAATAAATCAAAAAACGACACTGCCGAATGTTTGCCAAAAAAAAACCTCTTAATCGGCTTAAGATTTGCCCATCAACAATAAACCTTTGACTCGGCACTTTTAACAGCATTCGGACGTATGAAAGCCCCAGGAAGCCGCACAAGATACAAAACGATTAAATTCAATAAGAGGTGCAAACAATTCCTTTCTCTCTCTTTTTCCCTCCAGATATTTGATGAGTTTCTTTTGTCGAACAGAAATATTCAATTTGCCAGACAGATATAGGTAGACAGCCAAACAAAAGGCGCAATTTGCAAACATTACCTACAGGTGAACATGTGTCCGTACACAAATGTTGCAAGCTTGCAATAAAAGAAAAAAACACAAAAGAAAAACAAATAATTACACTTAACAAGTGGAATGACAATTTTTGTTTTTTGTTCGCTGAACTCGCCAACACTGATTGTCTGTCATTAAGCATTTTGCTTCTCGCGTTTATCCACCTCTTCGTCACCGATTTGGCTTTACATGACGAGAAGGTGACTGTGCGCGGACATATTGATGGGGCGAAAATTATAATTTGCGCGGTCAATATATATACACCATTGCGAATGGGATTTGCGGGAAAAAGTATGTTTTACTAATTGGTTAACGATTTTCAGGGAAACTCATAAAAAACACTTTAATTGAATGATTTCTAATTTCAAATTGCGCAAGAGTCTTCAAGAATTACTGTTTATCACGGGATAGCCCGTGCAGCGATTTGTACACTTAATAAAAAACAAGTTATGTACTGCAATTAGCTTGGATGGTGAGTTTGAGTTTGGTGGTGGTAGGTTAGGGCTTGAAATTTGAGATCGATTGTACCTACTTACGCTCAGGAAGGCTGACAAAATGCAAGTGTGTTGACTTCCACTGAAAACGGAGACGTTGTAAACAGTTCCTTGCACGTTTGTTTTAACATTTTACGAAAATAGTTTGTGAAGTGGGAGCGACAGTTATATTAGGATTATGTCAGCTTAAGTTAGTGTCAAAAATGATCAAGTGACCTCAACTAAGGTTTAGGTTAGTAAGTATCAAAGCGATAACTAATCCTATAATGACCACGATATGCATCTTTATAATGTCATCGTAAGTTAGCTTAAGCTGGATTACTCCCATACGGAGGCGTCAAAAAGGCTGAAAGGGACGTACTGTTTTATACCCCATCTAAACGGCTAATTTGACAAGCTTTGTTACTCGTATGCGAGAGGTGGCGTTGTAGAAATAACTACATCTCCTGTCTTGCTGGGGGTCGAACCTGAGATCCCCTGGCTCAGTAGTTCACCACACTAACCAGAATCACTGAGTTTTTCTGTTTGAGTCCCCATCGACTACATGTTCCGGGAGCAAAAGCTGGGTGAGTTATTCACCAATATGGAGGAGGTTTCCTGGCAATGTTATCGACTTAGGGTGGGTATATGGAAGATGTTTGGCTAACAGGAAAACATATTGAGCCTTAGTAACAACTTACTGACGTTCTTAACGGCCCGTCGACTATTGAATAGTCCTTGCCTTCCACCAGCTGGGAAGTGCCCAGGTTGCTTGTAGTTATAAAAGACACAGGTGCTCTGGTATTCATTTGGCTGAAGTTCTATTCCAAAATGGTTCGATAAAGCCAAACCAAAGTAGTTGACGTTTCGTGACATTTTGGAGCGCATACACATCTTACCACATTTCATAAATTCCGTGGCCATATTTTCAACTGAATTCGACCGATTCTTCTTTCATACGAGTCAATATTTAGTCCCACGTCATGCGTATCGACATCCAACAGATGGCGTTATAAAGTAAAATTGACAGAAAAATGTCGAATGATGATTTTTGTCTTTTAAGATAGGAGTCTTTAAGTTATGCCAAACTGATGTCCCCGCTGGGAAGATTCCTAAAGATATCATTCGCCTGACCTACACAAGGGCATTTTTGGCTTCTGACATCCTTGCATCGAACTCTGACCTTTACACAGAAATGTACGACCCATTCATAAAATACCTGGGGAACTGAACTAAGTTGTGAACCTTACTCCTAATCTTAGTAAGAAGTGTTTGTTGGTCTGTTTTGTATTTCTTTCTCTTGGATTCATTTGGACTCAGTTCATCAGCCATCGCACTATCAGCGTTCACTTTAGACCTCACAGCTAGGCCGAACTCAATGAACTACATGAACCACATGGACTAAATGAACAAGATTCTTCCTCTTCAAGATAAATATCCACAGTTAGGTGCGTTGTTATAAACTTAGGAACTTAGGATCAGTACATTTAAAAAACGCAGTCCAATTCTTTGTAATTAGTTCTAAATGGCGCCCAACGTTGAACACCAACCTAGAGTCAAAGTCATAAACAATTTCGTTAATAGAAATACTATTATTGCCAACCGAAACGCCTTGCAAACTAATCCAGTATAGGGCACTCATTAACCACCCAAAAAGCACTCTTAGGCCAAGGCCACGCGCTGAGCGCAAACGACATTTCTGAGCGGCAGAGCGGCGTCGCTCAGCTTTCAATTCTGTTCTATTATTTTAGTGTAGTACTGAGCGGCAAGAAATCACCATGGCAAAAATTAACGAAAAACTCGAGCTCAGAGGAGAGTTTCAGAAAATGATTTAAAACAAACTAAAAGCAAAGGAGCAATAAATATTTTTTTTTAATTTACCTTAATGTTAACACAAGCCCCTGTTCTGCAGAAATTGCTTTCTTTCGTTTTGTGATTTTGGTACGAACTTTTTCTAGCAGCAAATCAAATGATTGTATTGACACACGTAGATTTTGCCTGAATCGGTCTTCATGTTGTCGAAGATTGTTACACAAATGGTGGAATTCGTCATAACCTGGTCTTTTTCGGTTCATTGGATGAACACCAAATCTTCATTTTCTTAAACTTAAAATAATTCTGTAAATGTTGAAACCACTTTCTTGTAAAAGACTGCAGCGAGCAATACTCGACAGCGACATTTTCACAACTAATCGCTCAGGAGTTGTCGTTTAATAAATGGCCACTTGCCGCTTATGAATGCCGCTCAGATTTTTGCTGCTCTGCCGTTCTGCCGCTTGCCGCTCAGCGCGTGGCCTAGGCCCTACACTACCGTCCCCCAACAATGTATATTCCCCAGAACAGCGCACAAATTTCGATCCATCCCTCATCGCATTTCAATTGCGAATTCCATTTAAATTCTAAATGCCCACCATCAATCACCTCTAATTACAATTTTCAAATACCATCAGTCAGCACATCGAAGCCGCACACTATGCAAATATTCAAATGGTTCCAGCATATATATCACACCATGTGAGCCGCTTCCTTTTCAGTCGGCCGACATCACTTAACGTATCTTCGCCCCCCTCCACCCTGACTGCTTTTACAAACCAACAACCGGACACTGCCCGGCGGCTGTAGTGTGATTCGATGTGCACCTTCTCACAAATTTTTCTCACCGAATTCGCCAATAAAAGTATCTCAACCATTGACCGCTCTCCTGTTGATCTCGAACATCAGACAAATTGCCCGGCTACCTAATAAATAGTCCCGTAGAGAATTCATTAAATCATTAATAGCCAGCCTACGAATAATAATTTGATTGCCCTCCCCACCGACAGTGGAAAAAGGTTTCTAAGCCTTTCGATGTGAGTGTACATCTGGCGAAACTGTGCTTTACACTGTCCAATTAAAAAAAAAAGAAAAAGAAAAAAGTGAAAGACAGCCGAGCTTGTTGCCTAATTGCAACATGTAATACAACGAAAATATTTCACCCATTAAGTAAGCAAATATGGCCGAGAGATTGTTGCAACAAGTTTTGCACACATGCTACGGCCACAGAGGACATTCAGCGACACTAAGCCGGAGCTGTTTTCGAGAACCAGTCCGCAGCGGATATCATATTAACCCCCTAGCTACGCATCGTGCATCTATGGGAGAGACCTCCACCTACATTGCCATGTCAGTGGGTATGTGGCTACGCCGGAAAACCGTAAGCAAATGCCATCGCAGCCGATGATATTGTCTGCGGTTAAACACATTCGGAGTAACAAGCGCTCACTTACTAGCTCAGATTCTAGCTGTCACCTCAGGTGAGCTCGAATTTCCTATTGCAACATGCGGGCTTGGAGAACGCGGTCCTAACCATAAACTGTGCAACCGACCATCGCCAGCTGACCAAACTGCCATAGGTAGGTGCAAAAATAGCAACACTGCGCGAACTTGTGTTCATCTCTGTAATGGATACGACGGGGATATGGTTAGTGTGACTGTGGCGGGTCCACCGGAGGCACAGCTTACTAAACAACTTCATTGTTGGCCGCAGCCGCGTTTCTCATGAAACACAGTCAACGCCATTGCCGCACATGAGCATTGAAGTTAAGTTTTCTCGTTACACCGGTGTATGGCCCGGAGGAGAGATTCTTTTTGTCTACAACCCTTCAACCATATTACACTAGAAAATGGAGCGCTACTACGAGTGCCACTGAGTGTGGTAAAAGAGGCGCTAAGGTGGTTGTAGTGTTGTACATGTGCATTAATGCCGAACGGAGAGCGTTTGAGAAGCTCATTGATGGATTTGGCTAGGAATGCTTTTGTTATCAAAACTGTATAGATGTCTATATTTTTCTTCTAATACAATCGCGTTCATGGTCCTAAACAAACCAAGTTCCCCTACACAAGCGCATTGGTCCTGTGGTTGGAGGATGAAGGTGCTGCCTCAATGAGGGAACCCCTTTCCGGTTCAACCCCCAGAAAACGCAAATAATTATACCTGATAATGACTGAAAAACATTCAAAAGCACAACAGTGCTGAGAAAGATTATCAATACAGTCAGCATAGAAACATTCGCCCAATGTCCACTGGTGTCGAATAGGGGGGGCGTCGGTACTCTATTTCCCCCTCAACTTTGAATTTCTGTATTTGAAGGTTATTTTTGGACACACAATTTTAATTCTCGTATTTACCTAACCTTTGAACGGCAAAAGAGGGGCAAGCTTAAAAAAGGGGAAAATAAAAAAAAACTAGGTTGGGTTGAAGTAGAAAGTGAAAAGTAAAATGATTAAAAATAAAATTAAAACGATTTTTATTAATAATAATGAAGGAAAACAACCCAACGAACGTCTACATAAGACTTTTGTGCACCTGAATGCATTCACTCGTTTTTAAATTATGTTTAGTAGAAAATTAAAATATTGTATGGCTATGTACATTTTTATGTGTGGTACGCTTATTTTAAGCTTGTTAATAAAAACAGTTACATTTTTAAGCTTTTCTTCTGAAAACAAGTCCAGATTTCACTTAGGTTAGAAAAAGAGGATTTATTCAATTATTCAATTATTCAATTATTCAAATTATTCAAATTATTCATTCCGGTTCGACCCCCGGAAAAATAATATTGCTCCTTAAGTAGTATTTGTCCACTAGTTCCAAGATACCACTTAAGCCTGGGAAATATACGAGACTACAAATTATTTGAGTAAGCTTATCTAGCTTGGTGTGGTAAAAAGTAAGTAAAGCTTACTCAAAACAATTGTAAGAGCCTTCCAAAGAGCGTTCACACCCTCAAAAAAAAAAAACTCCCATCAAGATCAATCGTTGCTGATCTGCCGATCTAAGGAAATACATTTATTAACGCTAGTGCTGGATTTTGGGCTGTAGATCAGAATATAAAAGGAGCAGAAAGCGCTGTTCAATTCTTTGGACATTGATTTGTATTTATTGAGATATTTAAGTAATGGAAGGTCGCAAGCGAACTTAGGAAAAAAATTAATTTTGGTTTAAGTTTCTAACGAAAAGTAGGCGTCGCAGCAATCGAAATAGAAACATTTCGAAAAAGGTTCACCGAAATCTGTCCTAAAGTTTCCACGTACATGAATAGAAAACAATTTTACGTCAAATACAGATTTTTTTAAATCCGTCTTCAAGATGAAGAGAGTGTACCAAAGATTCCGAATTTACCTTCAACAAAAGACAACTTTTCCAAGTTCATGTGCCGATATACAAATATAGTTGCCATCTTTTCAAATCCTCACCCAATGTTTTGAACCGATTTTTATTCACGTTTTTGAAGTCGACTTGTGGAAGGTACGCACACTGACAAGAACCATCTCATTTCACCTCGAATTGCGAACAAATTATGTGAAGTTGGAAGTTATTCCGAAGGCGGTTTGGGACCCTGCCAAAGTGACATAACAGGCAGATCTTTTTTTTCTAAATGTCTGGACTTCTCTATGATGTTTTATTGTCAATTTTGACTGATATTTCGAAATTTCTATCACAAGTCAAATATGTGCCCTTGCTAAACCGAGTTAGGTACTGTTTTGTCGCCAAACTATCATACATAGGTGGCGCTACAGGCCGTGGTGGACCTAGACATGTCTGAAAACTTGTAAAGGGCACATTTCGGGCGGTATCTCGTCCATAACTTGAGTAATGTTGGATTTTAATGCGTTTAGAGTTCGGGGATTATTCGCGTGAGCGCGATCTTTTGCGTAGCCCAACAGAAAAAAAAATTTAATTGCATGATCTTGGTGGCCAATTGACATCGCCAAAACGTGAGACTACGGACCAGGAAACTTCTCACGCAATAAAGCCATAATTGGTCGTGTTGTGTGGCTTGTTGCCCCGTCTTGTTGGTACCACATATCGGGCCACGCCAGGAAATCGATAAATTCGGATCATCAGCAACACTTGCACTTGCAGCAGCAATATTTTCGACTAGTTGGGCGATTATGGCGAACATAATCATCACGTAATGCGTGAAAAGTGGCAACGTTTGAATAACCTTTGTAGTAAATTTTAATAATTTTAACGCGTTGTTCGATTGCTAAGCGATCCACTGTCGTAAATGGCAAACATTCAACTAATATTATGACACTTCAAATGACAGCTGAGTTTGACACGTGTCAAATACCAGCGCAAACTACGAAATGAATGAATGAATGAATGAAGCTGACATATTTTTTGACCGATCAGATTGCGGAACGGCCACCAAGAGACGTCTCATACAAAATGAATTGCAACCACTCTCTACTCGATTGAGAATCAAGCATCACAGACTGTACTAAGGACATTTCCTAAAGTCCGAACTTTCACTTCGAAGTCAGGAAAATGCTGACACCACCAGGCAGCTAATTCGAACACTAAGCATTCCAAAAAGTTGTGACAACACCGCATTTCAACTTACCACTACTGACTTAGTCATGAGAGCTATGACCACTTGAATGACATCAACAACGAGTATTTGTGCTGTCGTGTTGCATCACAGCAGGGAGTGTCTCGAAAACCCTCTCGACACTGTATAATTACTCCCTTGACTTGCCGCAATGGCATTTAAAAACCTTTTGGAATGACCCACCGTCTTGTGATAATTACATAGCCAGACGAAACTAGACCGCCGCACATCGTTACATGAATCACGGCACAACCCGCACTTACAAAATTAAAAAATCTCCAAAAAATTAATCATCGTGTTGCCACTTTTTTTATTTATGGACAGACAGACCTACACTCTGCCTGCCGTGTGCGTGTCAAGTTTATGACATCTCTATTTGATGACCCACTTTTGGCAGCAGTCTTTCACACGAATAAATTTCCCGTGATCATCATTTCGATAATGCAAATATTTGTGCGACGCTCTTATGTAAGCCAGCAATCGAACGTGTCAAGTGTGACGTGACACTTGGTTGGTGTGTGGTGTGGCCTTTCGAAGTGTGGTGTCATGTACGTCGATTAGTTGTCAATCCATCTTGGTAATGTCAATTGAATTGGCAAAAAACTGCTAGTATACACATTCACTTGTTGTAAATTGTGGACTTACCAGCGTCATGACTTCCTTTAGCCGGACCGTTTACTGGCGATGTGCCCTAAATATCCAACTGAGCGTGGAAGGAGAACTTTCTTCCATCAATAGCCCCCAACCGCTTAGTAATCTCTTTAAATTAGATTTCCTGTTAACTGTTGTATACCTACCCAGCCCCCTAAAGATACACCCATCGCCATCGCCATTGCCATCGCCATCGACAGCCAAATCAAATTCGCGGCCATAAGGCCAGAAAGAGAGAAGACAAAAGCCTTTTGCAGATCGCGAGGGACTGCGCGCCGGAACAAGAACGTATAACGTAATTCGAAGCTGCGCACAAACTGGTCACATTAGTGTGCCTAGTGAATAATTAGAGACCCATTCAGGAACCGACCGAAAATCAGCGGTTCGATCGCACAGCAGCGCAGCGCAACTGTGCACAACGACCAAAGTCAAGGTGAAGATTTCAGTTCAAGATAAACCAATGGCCAATAATTGTGGATGCATTTCCTTGGGCTGGTAGGTATAGAAAGAACCCTCTGTGTGTGTGTGTGTGTGTGATTATCATGTCCAATCGGCACGAGATCGCTCGACAAAAGCTATTGCTCTCTACAAATCGAATGGGATTCATGTCCAATGGATAGTGCCAGGTTGGCCGCAGAGAAGGTGCTGTTGTGGTATTCACCTTACGAGGTGGAATCATTGAATGGAATCTGGAGCAGTGGCCTAACCCTAATGGATATCTTTTGGTTTATTCCTCCTGCTGCAGTTTGCTTGTGTTTGGCTGGCCATTGAATGAGAGGCGCAACGCGGAACATTCAATTATCGACATCTCGAATAAATCTTAGGGAAATTTATTTATTTTTCGGTAGGTGGGTAATCCGCTACCGCAACGGGACAATGTGGGCCATATCAAGATGCGGAAGGGTGTGCCCCACATATTACAGAAGGAAACGTTTTTGTCGGTTTTACTTATACTTGCTGGCCAATGAGATTTATGTCCAGCGATTGCTGTTACTGTGCGACTTACCTGAAAAGATAAAGAAAATAAAAACAAAATTAGATCGTGAGTACTGGGGAAGATTATACATTGGACAAGGATTAAGAAGGAAAGGAGTTGAACTTAGCCTGAGAGCAGATTGGCTAATGGGACAAAAGTGGCTTGGTTGGGGTTTTCTGTTGGGAGAAGTCATTGGAAACAGACTTTAAGGTAGACTGATAGTACAGTCAACTAAAATTCAGTAGGGTTGGGAAATTTGAATCAAAAGAAAAAAAACAGATGGATTTCAACTTTTGTACATAGCTAAATCGAAATGTATGAAAGAGACACTTTAATGATATATTTTGTCATGTGACAGGCACTTTTAACCACACTAAAGGTTTACACGAGAAAGAATCAATAAACAAAACAAATTTTGCAAAATCGAGCGACCTCTTAGAACCTCTTTAAAGCGGGTTTTATTGGTTCATTCTGGCTGGAATTTGCACCTTAAACATCTCACAGAACGCTCTTCTTAAAAAGCCGTGCAGTTAATTTTTGTATTGCATGGAAATCGCAAAATAAAACGGTTCCTCACCACCAAACCTTGTTTCACTGCACCGGCTTGTAAAATTAATAGAAATATGTGACTGAGACAGGTCTTGATCAATGATCGAGCTTCGTGCTAGACTCATTGACTGACTATAATCTATATATATAAAAATGGATCTTGGTTTGTTCGGATGCTTAAAACTCGAAAACGACTGGACCAAATTGGATACTTCCTTCTGCGGATTTGTTCGTTATTACTCCGCGAAGGTTTAGGAAAAAAGAAAAATTGAAAAATTCTCAACAGGTGGCGCTGTAGGCGGTCATTCCATTTGATAGCACAGTATATGTTCTTTGTGATTTGATAATTTGGGCTGTGTGGTCACGGAGGAGGGGGGGGGGGGGGCAATGAATTAACTAATGTGTACTGATAAAGAAGTTGTACTCTTTTGTAAATCAAGAAAGAAAAATAAAACAACATTTGAAAGAAAGTCAAATTAATTTTAAATAAAATTTTTAAATTTACTATTATTATTATTGTTTTGTTAGATCGTTAAGTGTTTTGTTCTGTTTTTCCAGTTGTATTCAAAATTTCAATTGCACCCTTTTCGTTCGTTTGCTTTCTGTATTTTGGCTATTTCAAAGGTAAGTTAGTGATTTGTGAAAACTGCGTGCGATACGTTAAGAACGCTACGTCCAATTTATGGTCGTCATCATTTGTCAACAAACAAAATATGCAGTAATGGTCAGGCAGAAATCCACACGTCCTCTATGAGTCATCATTGCATCCCGATAAAATTAGGGTTTGGTGTGGTTTATGGGCCGGCGGCGTCATTGGGCCGGACTTCTTCCGTGATGATCAAGACCGGCACGTTCCTGTGAATGGGAATCGCTACCGTTCAATGATAACCCAATTGGATGATATGGACTTGGAGGACATGTGGTTCCAACAGGACGGCGCCACAAGCGACACAGCGATTGTCACAATCAATTTATTGGAAACCAAGTTTGGAGAACGTGTTATCTCACGAAATGGTCCAGTCGCTTGGCCGCCTTGACGCCGTTAGACTATTTCCTGTGGGGCTACATCAAGTCTATGGTCTATGCCAACAAGCCAGCGACGATTGATGAACTTCGGAACGTGAAATTGCAGCAGTATCGGCCGATTTATGCTTGAAAACCGTCGAAAATTGGGCTCAGCGTCTGGACTTCTGCAAGCGTGCCCGTGGTGGCCATGCAAAAGAAATCGAGTTCCATACATAATGGCATCGAACGTACTTTCACAGGAATATAGAATTTCATTGATATCCAAAACCGTTTTTGTTTTATTTAAAAAAACGTTTGTAGCGCTCTTATTGAAAAACCCTTTACATTATCTATTCCACATATCTACATAAATATAATATAATTATAACTCGATATCCACTGGGCCAATTTTCATGATTCTTTCTTTGTTTTATTCGTATTGCTGTATTTAAAAGATAGGATGAAATTGAAAGTCGGCTCGGTTATAATTTTGTTGCGCAACCTAAATGCTCCGAAAGTTTGCAACGGAACGCATTTGATTTGATTGTGAAGAATCTCAAATCGAATGTCATGCAGCAAACGATTTTGGGGGAAAAATTCAAATACCAACATTTTCATTCAGCGGAATCCCCTTATTCAGAACGATTTGCCATTCGTATTTGAGCGTCTTAAATTTTCCGTGTGCCTCGCTTTCACTATGACAAATAGTCGCAAGGACAATCGCTGGATATTTGTGGCATCAATTCAATTCCCATGTTTCTCACATGGTCAATTGTATATGGCGTGCTCACGTGTGAGCAAACCCATCGATATTGCTATAGTATGTACTTCATTTATTTCATAAAGCAGCACGTGCATTCTGCATGCTCAGAATTATTATTTTTATTAGGTACATTAATGAATTTGGGCGGAACGAAGTTCGCTGGGTCAGCTAGTTCTGTATAAAGAACACTTCAGTTGGACATTCATAAGGCCCGGTTCCTGGATGGACCGTTCCAAAATAACCCTTGAACTTTCAATCAGCTGTCACCAGTGTTCCCAGACTTTGATGACTGTTTCCCTCTTTTTTTATGAGCAATAGCATTAGTTTTCCCCAACTTCGAAAAAGATCCCCATTTTACTTCCCCCGGTTGAAATTCGCATTTTTTTCACATGAAGCTATTAAAAAAATGTCAGTTGTTCTTAGGGGTGTTTTTTGAGCTTCGATCTCAGCAAATGAGCAAAGCAAGGTAAAGTAGGATTTTCAGCACGCAAATACAACAACCATTGCGAGTCTCGAAGTGTCAATTATAGCGTGGTTGTTGTAATTGCGTTCTGAAAATCCAACTTTACTTTGCTTTGCTGAGATCGAATGATCGAATCTTAAAAAAACAGACATTTCATTAGAAAACTTAAAACAAACATGTAGCGAAAAAATGTCAATGATTTCCCTTTCTATTAGACAAAACGAGCGAATACATTCGGACACACAAAAACTCTAACGTAGACGTTCGATGGGCTGTTTTCTTTCATATTTAGTATGAACATTTTTATTTGGATTCGGCATAAAATTGTAGATCCCTTCCATTCGTTCCAAAAATGAAACTCACACAAAACGAATGGTTGTGAGAAGCTAGGCCTTGGGTCCCTCGGCCCTGTTGCGCCAACTAATTAAACTTTGACATTTGTTTCGAATGAAAATGCGTTTTAAATTTACTTTTAACCAGTTTAAGATTCACAGAGATTTTGCCCTTTTTTAAGCTTGTTCCTAGTTTTCCACTCATTATAATAGCGCCAAAATTTACGCTTTATCCCTCAATCTGACATCACCTGCTGTCACTGTTGCTGTATACAAAAGCTCTTGTTAAGCATTTCAATACATGAATTGATTCAATATATCCTATTTGGAATGAAATTCAAAGAATTATCATGAACAACAGAACTTCTGAGCTTGTTTCGCTATGGCCCTTAGCAATAAAACATCTTAGATACGACTTTTGGCAACAAATTAACTCTTGGTCTAAATTATAAGATATAAAACATTCAATTTGACTTTAAGTTAGGAAAAAAGACAAATTAAAATGTCAAAAAAGACAAATCGAAAACGCTTTTACTTTTTAATGGTATCCCCAGTTTTTTTTCTTCTTTGGCGGCCTGTCAGCTACCAATTTAACATTCGTAGTTTTGTCATTTCCCTATATAACAGAAAATAGGGTATAAGTCGACAAGTCCTACATACTTGTTGCTTTGTGTTACAGGCCAAAGATTAACAATGAACCCATAGTTCCACAACACGGAGCTACAAGTTGTGAATCCGACATTCATATACCACACTTTAACACGTTTAGCAGGAACTTGTAAGACTTGTTGACTTCCCGCCTTTTGTTACAGTTCTAGTAAATTTATGCATCCCAAACTTCCGGCGCATATTCATCAATAAATGAACTTTAAGGAGTCAGCAAAACGGGTACTTCATTCAATCAATTATTCTTCTTACTGGGAGTATAACGACGATCTTTGGAACCTAAGATCGGGCTATAATTTAAAATATTTTTTAATGTCATCCGGGCGTACAAAAAATTATAGGATTTTACCTAGTAGCGCCACCTGGATGAATGTTGGCAGATGTTGGAGCAGAACTCGAATCTGGTGCTTAATAATAATTGCTTAATTACTCAATTTAAAAAGCTGTATAAATCAAGAATTTTTGTACAAAAAATGACAAGCAACGAATCCGATCAAGACTCAGTTACTAGGCAGAGTGATAACCCTTTAAGTTGAATGGGAACAGCTCGGATAACAGTCATTTATTTCTGGTGGAATGAGCTATTTCGCACAACTAGTAAAGGGTTTTCCAATAAGAGGTGCTATTTTGGTATTTTGAGACAACTGATCCACCAATTTCTGTATTGCGGTCCGACAAGGTGCTTCACGACGACCAAAAAATGCTTTAGTTTTGCGAACTGTGACTGCAAGATTTTCACCATTTTTGTAGTGAATTTTAATAATTTCAATGCGTTGTTGAAGCGTGTATCGTTCCATTTTTAGTAATGGCGGAGTTTCTACTTGTCAAATGTCAAAGAATAAAAGCTTCAAAAGTGACAGCCACCGAAATAGCGGGTCATTCACAATAACACCTCTTATCGTTAGACTTCTTTAAGTGACACTTGTATTCTGAGAGTCGATTTTCAGTATGCATTCCTCTTGAAAAGCTATTTTCTTGCAGATAGTGAACCTTTTCGGTTTGATTGAGCGATGAGCACTGGCCAACACTTACCGAAGAAACACAGAGGACGACAGCCACGTTGAAGTGTTTTTTTGCTTCCTCTGAAGTACCCTTGTATTAATACTTCCCATATTTGAACGAAAAATTATATTACCACCGTCGAGGTCTAAAACCACAATCCCTACAAGTATGATTCCCATTATGACCCGTAACAGACTTTACGATTCATTAAAACCCTACGAGGTTCCTTTGCTTTTTGTCCAACGTTTCCATACATCATTACATCATAGCCTAACCGCCAAGTTGTAATAAAAACGAGGAAAACAAACGTTTGACTTCTTTCTCACATAAATTCCTCTTCTTATAACCGATAAAACTCAACTAATCAGACGGATTACATCCCGCCCCACTGCTGTAGATATTTGTAGGCTTTAATTACTATCAAACCTTCATGTTTAGTCACAACCTTCCCCAAACTGCCTAATGGACTCCTGAGCCGGCTCTTCAATCAGCCCAAAGCAACTCTACTACAAATCTGTGACCAAACATCTTTTAGACGGAATTACAATTTTCCTAATCAATTATGGCGCCGATTAAGCGTAACCTATTTCCCCATTCAAAGCCATTAGGTTAAGCTGGTTCCCTGGATTCTATTCCCTCGCTTTTGATTAGAGCACATTTCCCGCGCCCAATATAACCCAAGCCCAAGAAACGCCGACAACAACAATGAACAAGATGAATGACAAACAATTTAGATACGTACCTTTAATCACCCTTTCTCGGTCGGCCGGTCTTCTACAATAACCCCAAAAGAGCTGCCACTAAACACGTAGAGAGATACAAAAAGAAACTCGCACAGATTGCATCTTGCGCACTTCCTCTTCTTTCATTCATCCAGCACCATCGCGTTGTTGATGATGATGATGATGATGGTGGTGGTGGAGAAAAGAAATGCGAACACAACAAGTGACCTTCCACTACAAGAGCGCCTCTTGTACATTTGAAGCACTTTTAACGATCATTATAAGTGGATCAGCTGGTCACTGGGCCAATTTGGACATACACATAGCCGCAATAACAAAAGAGTGCGCGCCACACTATTGGCATGCAAATTGGCGGCGCGCAAAATGCGAACTCTTATAGATGACGTGACGAGAATTAATTTACAAACGCAGACGCCTTTGAGATACCCGTATCTATCCATCATCTCTGGCTGGGAGAAGTGATGAAAACCAAAGTTGAGCCATTTCTAATCTCATCCGAATGAAATGACCCATTTAGACGTGGCCGGAGAGCTATTGAGTAATGTTTGGCGATATCAGCGGAGAGTGCATTCGATTCGCCCATTCCTCGAATGGAGATAAGCGGATCCACTTTGAGATACTCGGCGCATGTGTGGGCTGGGAAAAAGGAGGAGGATGTGACTACCTTCGGCTTTTTGGGTGAGGTAATTCCATTTCCTTTCCACATGGAGGAGATAGCTTTGAGTCCCGGGAACAGTTATAGACAAGATAAATGTGAGGAATTCCGCTTGTACTTGTACAGTGTGGCACGCAGATGGGGTTCTAACTTTCACTCATCTTGGCAGCGCGTCTAGATGGGAATTTTCCAATTGTGTACGCCATTAAGAAAACAAAGCACGTAGCGGACATAAAAATTCGTTTTACAAAAGTGAAAAGCTCAATCTAGATCTGGGTTGGTTGAACTTGCAGAGATTGTTCGTTCTATGGCTGTCATCGGTGAATGTCAAAATTGGGGCTAAATGCGACCAAAAAAAATTGCTTGGATCCGTTAGGTAGGAATAGAGGCTCTTGTTCAATTAAAGGTGTGTTCAGAAGTACTACGAAAGGTGTCAAAGAAAGGCTGACAAAAATAAATTTCATCCTTCAACATAAGAGTCTTCGATTTTAACTCGGAGGGAAAACTCAGCAAAGGAACCCCTGAGCATAGGTTGCGTTCAAAAATGGAAAAGGACCGCAACTTATAGTTGAAGTGCGCAACTGGGGGTAGGTAGCCAAGGGCCACGCTTAATTTAGGTAGTTTATGCCATGCCCACCCTGAATTGTAACGCTACCTATGTATAAGTACTTATCAACAGGATTAAGTGGGCTTAAGCTAATGTCAAAAATTACTGAAAGCCCATATAAGTTCATTCGGACGCGCAAATGGGGGCAGGTAGCCAAGGGCCACGCTAAACTTGACAGGCCAGGTAGTTGAGGATATACCCACCTGGAATTGTAGTGCAAGCTGAATATAAGTAAACAAAAGTAGGATTAAGTGGGCTTATGTCAAAAATTACTAAAAAGTCCATTCAATTACTAAAAGTTCATTTAGACGCTTTAAATTTTCTCCTGCATTATCCCGATATACAAGTTTAAGGCCGTCGCACACTACCTGCCTTAAGCTGGATTACTCTCATGAAGTTAATTAATGCAATTTCTCTTCAATGTTGCAACTTGTGTACAAACAAGTAAAAAACCAGCAGACCATGATTGGCTTTTTGTTTCAAGGGGAACGACGATATTCTTTCGTGAGAGTCATC
The DNA here is from genome assembly GCA_963082955.1 of Cheilosia grossa. Lineage (NCBI taxonomy): Eukaryota > Metazoa > Arthropoda > Insecta > Diptera > Syrphidae > Cheilosia > Cheilosia grossa. Next base: position 4,612,506 of record OY720144.1, read on the forward strand.
CAGCTTAAGCCAATGGTCGACTACTTTAAAATTGTATCTGATGGCCGTAATATAGCAAATTGTCTATTTCATTCGCTGCAATGAATTGAGGTAGATTTTCGTAAATTTTTGACACAACATTAAGCCAGCATAATCCAAGTATGGCTGATCCTAAGATCTGAAGTATAACTTGTTTCATCTCGCGGTCTTGCCAAAGAAACAATAATCACAATACTGTGGACAATACTGGACCTGCTGCGTCCACTAGTCTTGTTACTGTCCCCCTACTATACAATAACCGCGTATGTCAAACAATTAAGACTAACTAGATAAATAGTTGGCACAGCCGTTATAAATATATAGGACCCTAGGGTAGAATAAAAGGGATCTGCAATTTTCTCAGCAAAGTAATACTCTTGGATGTTTTTCACTCGTTCGCAAGAGCTGTCGGAGTCGAAAATAGTTTTAGATGTAATTTATGTTTTCAAAATTACTCGAACCCGAGACCGCTTTTTTTACAACTGTTTTTTTTGGTCTTTTCACGCGGTTTTTTGACTTTTTTCTCGCGTTTTTTCACACATTTTTTGACGCGTTCAGAAGTTCACTTTCCCCACAGGCATTTAAGACTTTGCTAATAATAACAAGATTGCTCTATGCTAAGGTGTCAGAAAGCGGGCTAACGAAAACTGAGGCTCAGCGAGGCCGTACGACGAAGAGTGGTTGCGTAAGGCCCTTCAACAAAGCGCGGTTCCGTGAGGCTGGCTCTATGTTAGCTACTTGAAGCCTATCTACAGGAAAGACTTAAGTGTGTAGACGAAAAATGGGAGTTAAACCGACCTACCTTTGGACTCCCAAAAACAGATTCTGGCTAATTGACTTTCGCGATCGATGTCAACTATGCCGTCAGTATTTTTAATGTCTGTTTATTCAAGGCCACCAAGAAAGACTCGGAACAAATGACTGATACTTATATTCATCATGGCACGATACTGATGATGTTGGAAGACATAGTGTCACAGTTATTTGTCGAAAACAGAACTGATCCTCGTTCCATCCCTGAGGAACAGTCAGGGAAGCACGCAATATCAGACAGTTACCTTAGTTAGCTAAGTGTGCATAACTGAAGGCAGGTTGCAACGGACTGAGCTTGAACCTTGATGCAGGTGGTAAGCCCCATCTATGAGTAAAATATCGTATCAATGGATTGAATCATGGCATAGGTTGGTGTAGGGGAGAATTTCCTTTGTTTGGTATTTCAATGTTCAAAGGCTACGATGGGACCATTTAGGTTACTGGTGTTATTTGAGAGTTCCCAAACCTTTTTAAGCCCTTGCGCTTCTTCGGCCTATCAAACTAAGTTCCGCCTAGGTTAGCAGTCCTGCTGTATACTTTCATTTGGACATTGCTGTCAATTGAAAACCATCGAAATTCTGTATTTTCGTGCCAAAAGTCAAAATTACACAAAGAAATGGCTATGAAAAGCTAGGCCTAGACCTGCTGCGTCCACTAGTCTTGTTACTGTCTCCCTACTATACAATGAACAGCTGTTTGAAAATCTATTTTCAACAGCGCTGCTAAAGTCTTATTTCGCAACTACACGAAAAATGAGAGGAGACAGTATTCAGCCCTGTGGAACACCGCATGCTACCTCGAGCTGAGTCACGTTTTCTAAGCACTTTAACCATCTCAAACAACTAGAGTGGTGTGGTCACCCAAAAGCCCATTCACTTGGTTAGTGCAGCTTAAGCCCATTGCTGGACCGAGATGAGACATAACTACCGTGAGAATTGTATTTCAACAACTTCCAAGATGGGAACACTCAGACCCCAATCAAGTTCATATGAGGCGCACTCATTTCCGAGTCGTCTTTTGTGCGCCACACTGTCTCCGGGTTGATGATCTCGTGCAGCATGCCAACCCACCCAATTCTCCGCCGCAGCTAAGCCTTGTTTCTCCACAAAGAGAGTCTTTTATTAAATGGTAATTTGCACACAAATTGCTATTTAATTCCCTCGAGAGCCACCAGCCACCGCCGCCGCCCAGAACCGTCGTCAGAGATTCTATTCCTGATCAGATAAGGCCATCATCATAACCGCAGTGGCGGGCTCGTCGCGGTTTCAATTTGAAAAACAAAAATTCCACAAAAGGTACAAGTACTCGTTACCCAAAACGGCCACCTAATAACTTAAACTCATTTATTGACCAACCCATATCGCCAATATAGTAATGATGATGATGCCAGGTTACCATGGACCCAATCGAACCGTACAATGCCAACCGACCCCGAGAGCAGCGCTTGTATTTCATCCCGAAGAGGTAAGAGGTAATGGGATCACCCAGTGATAGAAGGTACACATGCATGAGGCTCATTTTCCTCTCGTGCTATAGAGCAAGAAAAAAAAAAACACCATTTCCGGTTCTCAGAAGAGCCACAGCAAACGTTAGAGTGGCTCCAGAGAAGGTTAATGGGTGCTATATGTGTGATAATTCCAACTCGTGGCTTGATTCTTCCTGTTTCAGTTGCATATACTGCCATTACTAGAATTCTCTACGCTTGTACCACACACACATGTGGCGTCCGTCGCGTCGCGTCGCGAGAACTGGTGTAGCGCAGATTATGTATTAGATTGCACAATGCTGGCTAAGCTATGCTTATGCATATTGCTGCCGACGGCAATTGGGGCTGGATGATCTTGAGATTACATCTGTATCTGGGGTTCTCTGGTTAATTGAGTTAGGGTTGCGCGGGGGGAAGGCGCATTGAAAATCTGTTTCCTACAAATAGGTGGGGCCTGTCTATCTATCGCATTGGACGCGAATGCGAAATGGATTCAAATGGAGTGTGGAGAAGTGCAGCGCATGTGGGACTAGCCCGTTCGCGGAGCAAAAATCTCAACTCTGAAGCTGTTTTTTTTTGCAAAATGATTTTTGTTTCGGCTAAGTAAATGATTGGAGTGGATGCATTTCCGCTTGCCATCCAGCTGTTGGCCTTCGTAATGTATATGTATATCTTTAGTGGCCATTCTGGGAAGTATTGGGTGATTTCGTGATGCAACGGGCGCAGGAACGGAGATGAATCTAAGTTTCTAAGTATGACATATTTGGGATAAACACCGGTGGTTTAAATTCTGCAGATTGCTACGTGTAACTGAGGTTGAATGTTGCGTCAGCTGTTTGACTGTTCTGTTATCACATCTGTTTCATTATCGCGTCTAGTCGTCTCATTATTGCATCAAAATTGAACGACAATTGGAGCAGCAATTCATTGGCAATTACGAAGGTAAGTAGGGAAAATGTGTTGCTGTGTAAGGCAGCTTTCTATTTTCTTAAGTGTAGAAATAGAGGTGGCGGTACTTCTACAATTTTCAACGATGTTCAAGGACCCATTCAGTGAGCAAAAATGTTTGTATTGAAACGAACTAGTTTGTCCCGAAAAAGCTTCTCAATTCAGGCTTCCGGGCTTAGTATAGTAATTGTAGTGCTCAGTGACGTTCTGTCTTCGGACCGAAGACGTGTTGAGTTGAGATTAGCTGAGTATCGTCAGCATACATTTCAAAATAGGAGTTAGTGACGATGGAAGGCAACTCATTGACATATAGGGAAAAGAGTACGGGTCCTAGGATGGGGGAACTCCGCATGTTTTGGGAAGAAAGTCTGACATTCTACTGTTCACATACACGGCCTGCTGACGATCAATAAGATAAGACGATATTTAACGCACAGCGGAAGAAGAGAAGTTGTACACATCTGTAAGCTTATTGCAGAGCATTGCGGGATAATGGTGTCAAATGCTTTAGAGAAATCAAAGAGCACTAGAAACGTGATATGACTTTTATCTTAGCTCTGCCATATGTCGTCAACCACATTCAAAAGTGCAGTGGTACAACTATGCTTAGCACGGAAACCAGACTGATGAGAACACAATAAATTCTTAGAATTAAGATACCTATTAATGTGCTTCTGCATAATTCTTTCAAAGACTTTGGAAAGGAAAGAAAATATAGCAATAGGACGAAAATCTTTATGTGTACGATTCGAACAGGAATGGTTTTAGAATTCTTCCAGGCTGAAGGGAACACACCTGTTGTAATGATGTGGTTATAGGCATGGGTGACATGTGGTAGGATAATCTTTACGAACTTAGGGTGAATTTCATCAACTCCAACAGAGTTAGATTTGATCGAGAGTATTCCTGTTCCACAAGAGAAAACTCGAAAGCTTCATGGGGACAAATGGTGCTATTGGTGATGTTCAGTACATGCGAGGTAGATGAAACAGTAGGACGAGTGCAAGACACAAAGCATCGATTTAGTTCATCGCCGTCAAGATTTTCAAGGGGGCGGTTCTGTTGATTTCCTACACCAATTTCCTTCAATTTCTTCCACAATTGTTTACCAGAGAATGATACATTTAATCGTTCAGAGTTAAGAGCGTCTTTTGGCAGCACGTGTTGCTGCGACAAGAGAAAACCTTTGACATTCGTTCTACTAAGTACAGTGAGGCAAAAGTTATTTTTTACAGAACAAAAATAACTATTAACAAATAGCAAATTAACAAACAATAAATGAATAACAAAAAGGAAGTGAAATTAGCAATAACTAAGTAACAAACAAAAAATTTACTATTTCTCAACAAGTATTTAGAATGATGGGAACTTCTGACTACGGATTGCTGGTTGAGGATAGTTCCAACTCAATTATATAGAAATATCTACCTCTTTTTTTTAATTCTCGAGATTAACGCGGAGCATCGACATTCGACTATGCAAAGTTTATAACTTCAGAATAAACTTCGCATGAGCAGAAAGATTGTTGATGCGTGACTATAGAGATCTACGCCGACGCATGATTTTCGCCCGAGCTGGTTTCTACGTCAGTGATCCCAATTTTTGCGCATTTATAAAAAAGGGGAAAACGATGGACAAGATAAAAAAGGGTGAACAAATAAAAAAGGGCAAAACGATGGACAAGATTAAAAATTGGGAAAAAATTAAAAATCTCTGTGAAATTTAAATTGTTAAAAGTAAAACTTAAACGAATTTTTACTAAAAATTAATTTCAAAGTTGACTTAAAATTTCATTTTCATACTTAATATCATAGAAAACAGACCATCGAAGTTTTACGTGCAGGAAAATAAAATTTTAACCACTTTGAAAAGTCTGTAGTTATGAAATTATTTCTATTTTTAACGAAGTTTTGGTTTTATTTTAGCCTTTTGATTTAGTTAACTATGATCCTTGTATGATATGGATTGTGTTATGTTATATGTTTCTTAATTTGTTTTAATTTTTTTCATTAAAAAATAAATGCAGACTTCACTTACGGGGAAAATGGTGATATTTTTTTTGAAATTAGTGGAAATCGAATGCCTTTGCTGATAAAAGGAGAAAATAGTTTTCAAAGTCTGGGAATACTCAACGTCTATGAATAGTTCCCGTGTTTTTCCGAGTAGGCACTCCGAATGGTGTACAAGCAATTTACGGAAAATTCGCGGTGAAAACTTTAGGCAGGAACATCAACTTGCTGTCAAAACTCTGTACAGTATATCTTTAACGAGTGGCTGCAATTTACTAGTGAGGCGGCACTACAAATAAGTACTTACTAGAAACAACGTTGCAAAAATCATAAAAAAACTCGTCAGTGCTGTAAGAGCATATAAAATAAGACCTAATCGATAGTAATACTAATGATCACTCTTAGTGTCCATAGGCTAAGTTTTTGGAACTCACAATGGCGAAATTTTCCATACAAAATTGAATATTATTTGAAGGCTTAAAATGATTATTAGTAAAATGCCGTTTTGCCGATTTTCCCAGTGCTGTTGTTTGTTGATATCCATTTTCCAAAAATGTCCTTGAAGCAGAATTTTGTATTATTCTTAAAAGTGCGTTGTAAACAACTTATCCAATCGGGCCCAAGGAAGATTTTCTTATCAAACTGTCAAACTGTCGAATTATCAAACATTTACTCAACATTTTACAGAAAAATAAAAAGCTCGGACGCATATATTTTTGCCAATATACTTCGAGGAAGTTTGCATAATCTTCGGGAATATATTCAAATTTTATTCATCCCCGTGCATAGTTTTTTTTTGGAGAAAATCAACTGAGTCTTCGCCACAACGTCAGCCATTTGATACGGCTCATGTATCGCACGGGATTCTCTTCTGAACTTGCTGGCGAATGAAATCGTAATCCAGGAACTTGATGCGAATGAAATGTAAAATGTAAAAATGAATAGGAGAAGGCAAATAGAACTCATCGATTGGTACTAGAACTCACTTGGAAACTGTCTCCCTGAGTACTCTTTCAACCGGCGTTAGTGTTACTCGACCGCAAAATGACACTGGCCTTGACCAAAGCTGTAGCCAGAAGAACCAGCATAATAGGGTTGCCTGTGGTGCAGTGAAACAACTCCCGCGGCTGTTATTTCAAAAACAAAAAAAAAAAAACACACGGCCTTTATTTCTTCTTTGAAATGGTGGCGTTATCACTGCACAGTTGTCTGCCAATAAGTATATACTGATCTTGGCGGAAAGCTGGAAACTCAGCCCAGCAATAACAGGGTCATCGACATGTGAAAGTGCATTTACCATCAGTATAGAAGGTTTCGTTTTAAATGATGGCTACCGGAAATAATCACCTCCTTTCGACAAACATTGGCTGTATGACATGGTTTCCCAGTCAAAATGTCCAATTCTGGTAAAAAAACATAAATGAAAAGAAAACCTATTCACTTTTGACGATACCATCAATGCGTCGGCGACTTACCATAAATTACCATTCTCCTCACTTGAAGATGTATATGTATAGCAAACAAGACAAAAAAGAAAAAAAAAAAAACCAGAACCCAGCAAACCAAACCAAATAGATTCACAGTCGAGTAACGTTATGCCTACTATTATGGCATCATTGTCTTATCTCTAGCTGATTGATTCCCATTTTGTTTTGCGTCTACTTTCGAGTGTACCCCGGCTGTCCCAGTGTCTATGGTTGCAAAGTAAAAGTAAAAGCGTTCCAGCCAGTGCGACCATGCTCTCTATGCTTCTTGATGTATGGCCCGAAAGATGCCATAATTTTTTCGTTACACAAAAAGACCGTACAGCCGACCGAGTAAAAGGAGGAAGAGGAGGTGGAGCATCAACAAGCAATGGCAGCGGCACGTTTAAGAAAGTATCTGGGCATATACCGACTCGAATTGATTGCAACAAATCTTCCCGCAAAACAATCGGAATAAACAAAATTATAGAGCACCCCCTGGCATGCAGTCTGAAAGCAACAGATTCATGCATGAACAGTGAACCCAAAAGTATTAATTACGAATTCCGATAGAGGGCCTCGCTTTGCAATTATAGTTATACAAAAGAGAAATGCTGCTCCAACGAATTCATTTCGGTTGCATAAGTTCAATGCATTCATTCCGCATTGATTCATTGCTACAAATACTGTCACCAAGGCCGCAATGAAGAAGCCTTTTGATTTTGACATGCAGAGGAGGATCGATCAATCAAAGAGTATCTAATAGAGTGTAACCTGAATTTCTTAATTAATTCGCTTATTACAAATACTTTAAATTCAAATTGACACAATCGCCTTGCGATCGATTAAAATGGTGCAGACAATGCTTGGCAAGGCCATCGAGATTTGGCAATTGTAATTTGGCAATACGACTGAAGTGGGGGCGTCACAATTCAATGGATGTGGATCATCATCTCAGTCGGTGGAAAGTAGAAACTAATGACTCACTCGAAGAGATTTGAATGAGTCAAACGAAACGGTTACTAATAGAGGAAAGTGTGAGTTCACCATACGAACAGATGCGGTGGTTTTTTTCTGTCAATTTGAAGTGTCATACCTATGCTACAATTTGACAGATGGTTAGCGTGAAATCGAATTATTTGTTGTTTCAAACCCATTGACTGCATTATAAGTTGACCATACAAAATTCTCGTTACATTTTTCAATCAAACACACCTAGCGCATTGGAGAGACATTTTTGCAAATTGACAGCTGTCATTCAAATCAATGAAAATGAAATTTGGAAATGCCGGTTTTTTTTCCCATATTTTTGAGATCAAAATCTAGCTACCCTTGGGGCGTAGCACCTCCCATACTAGACACTCATTAAGAAAACTATATCTTTGAAATTAAGGTAGCTTTAGCTCCAAAATTTTGGCAGAAAGCCTTTAAGAAAATTAGAGCGTTTGAAGTACGTGCGTTTGATGTTTTTTTCTTTTTACTTTATTGACAAAAATGTATTATAATTGTTGTTGCACGATGCAAAGTGTTCATTCTTTTGTCAACCGTAAAAAAGAGAGAGAGAGAGATGCATAAGCGCCATTTTTCGACACTTATAAGAGCTGAAGTTGCAAGACTTGAGCATTGTTGTGAATTGACTGAGGAAAGCACTTGGAGAAAGGGGCGTTGCATCTTCTGTACGACAAACTTACTTAAAACACTTTATCTCGACATTTATTTTATCTTGAGTCATAAAAACTGTAAGCAAGTTATTTCTAACATTCGACGGCAGAGCGACAAAGCGAAAGCCACCTCTAGTCTATATAAACACTTCGTTCGTTGGTGTGTTGCTTAAGGACTGAAAAACTATACAAATTTCGCTGAAAATTCAGTACAGTATGTTCACTTATGGGTCTCGGCTGTGTTTAGAAAGTGTTTTTAAAAAAATCTGATAGGTGGCGCTGGCATTGTTACGGGTTTTACCTTCAAGTGCGTCCAAAAATTTCGCTGAAAATTCAACAGTTTGTTTTTATAGTTCTCGGCAGTGTTTGGAAAGTTCTTTTAAAAAAAATTGATTGGTGGCGCTATGGTTTTTAAATTGCTTGAACTTTAAAGCGTCCATCTGTGTGCAACTGCAAAAATCGGAAGAAATACGGGACAGATTTGGACGCGTTTTCCACTGTTATAGTCTGTGTAACGAGGAACAAAATTATCGGCCTTGCTAATGATATCGCCGGGGTCACTGTGGTGGAATTAGAAATTGGCTTCAGTCAGCCGACGTGGAATTAGTTGACCACAAAATGGAGGCTGTCTTAACAACCAAGCAGAAGACTGTAAAATTTCCATTAGGTCCAAGCAGACCTGGTCGACAGGTTAAGCTTTGAAAAGCATGTCCAGTACGCCAGGAAAAAAGCGTCACAGATCCCAGCCATGAGGATTCTGACCAAAATCTTAGCAACTAAAATATCTACGATCACATTGAAATCATGATCAGAATTATTTAAGTGGTGGGTTAAATTTTTATGCCAAGCCTTTCGGTCAATCGTTAGAAAAACCTCCATAGATACGACTCCACCCAACCAAGCTCTCTCTAACTGTGTACAGGGGTTTTCAAAGCCCAACCTAATCGCCATTTGCAACAAATTTTCAAAAAATGTACCCAAATTCGCACATTGTACAGCTAAATCAGTCAGATCACGCCTAGGGCAGATTGGTCACTCCGCCCCTGAAACAACTCGTAACGGGCCCTCCAGTCACAACCTCCTCAGCATTTACCTCCCATTAGCTTGTGATTTATTCGCCCGTACGATTCGGCTTACAGAAATGCGACTTTAATTTCCCTTTCGAATAGCACCGACTTAATGAATATCGCGAGTATCGGAGTTCCTCTCGGGGGTATATCAGTTGGCAATGCAACAGCCGACTCCATCGGAATTTATTCGCAAACACGCCACTGATTGTGAGTGTCGCCCATGGTTACACTCATAATGTTCTGGGACACATTTTATTAAATAATTACAAGCTGGCCGTTGGCTCGGTATTATCCAACACCGAAGACACTAAATCGTCCAACGAAGTAAGATCGATCCGTTCGGGAGGCGACTCTTTTGGGAAACGACATAATAATACACTCATGTGGATTTATGTTAATCGATGCATTTGGTTATAGAAATGCTAATCGGTACGAAACCGGGCACTATCAATCGCTGGCCAGAGTTATAAACCCAAATACATATCTTGTTTGTATTGTGACAGGCAGCCAGTGATTGGCGTGACCTTATGATGAGCCCGGGTCCATGTGTGTACATTCAATGGTGAATTGGAATTGATTTATCTGCGCGTTTCGCAAGCGCCAAACCTGATGCAGGACCGAAACACGCCAATCAACGCTGCTTTCCTACAAGTTCAAGTTTCCCAAATGCAAGCTGGAGATGTTGTTGATTTTTTTTTCTTCATAATTTACCTGTTTTTGGTTCCTAAAGTTCAACGTCGTCGTCACCGAAAATAGACTGCGACCGTCATTCGAATGCAGTCGACTTGTTTTCCATTTTATTACGGCTCGACGTCAGAGAACGGAGTTCTTGAATACCTTGGGCAGCCTTGAAAGCACACTCTGCGGTGTCAACACACTGATTGGAGGCTAAGATACGATGTAGCGACGCCGGACTTGGCGCACTTGGTACACTTCGAAATGAAATGTGTGGCAAGTTGTAGAAGAACCATTTAACTGGCAGGGGGCTAGATGGTTTTGGTAAGCCTCTGACGAAATCTAGGTTAACTAACATGTTAGTGAATTTATTAGCAAAAGCGATTGAGCGTATATACAGCTGACAATCTTTAGTTTTTTGGTCGAAGAAGTTATGAGGTTGTACATTTTGCAAACAAGTCTTAGAACGGAACGTGTTGGTGTCGCTTGAGGTCTTGGACAAGGTTTGGTATTGAGGCTAATTCCACCGCCAGGCATATGGATATTCTATAGATATACGAGTTCGGGAATTTTGCCGGCAAAAAGTAGTGCCAAGAGCAAAACTTGATCCGAATGAGAGATTGCTTTTGAAAAAAGGTCAAGTTCACTTGAATGTACTGAAGCGCTAGAACTCGCTTTCAAATGCCATGAGTACATGGGTAAAGTATGCAAAACGACGGCTCCTTCAATCAAATCATTAAAAGATTTAAGGAAGATATCTCCTAAAATGGCTCCCACACGTGGAAGAGCAACCTTATACCAACTTTAAGGCTGCAGTAGGCTAAGACCGAGGCTTTTGCTTCATCCGAACACTGCGGCGCGCCTCATATGTGACTAAACCGACCGCAAGTCAGTCTTGAAAGATGTTGGCTGCTTTTTAAGGAGTCCAACTTGATCAATTGCCAGGGAGCCTCATTTTAATGTACTTAACAAATTAAGGTTGCTCATCGTATGATCCTCACTTCAACATTCTTTTGACGAATTTTAGTTCCAGTGTGTTTGAAGTTTCTATTTGTAAAAATTGTGCGTGCTCATTAATGGCTCGACAATATTTCATATCGTCAGACCGCGTTTGCCCTCTTTTATATTTTTGCTTCGAATCTTTTCGGATATTCACTGTCAGCTTTAGTGCACACGTTTCGTGATTTGATTGAGTCTTCTTCCTTGATCGTCGCAGTTTTGGCGAGCTGTTTGCCCTCCTCCCCCACAGGATGGTTTCAAGCATCTCCATTCCAAGGGTTGCATTGTAGAAATTATATAAGTCGGGCTGCGCGCAAGCCGTTGCTTTACTCGTTCAAGGGATTATGGATAAGGTGCTATAGCCCTTTTAGGTTTGCGCCTAAGGTTAGACTCCATTTTCTGTTGTTTCTTACTTTTTGCCATTTATACACACAAGCTTTAGAAATAAGAACAGGCATTTTAGAAGTTTATCCATCAGTGAGCGTCCATTTCCTGTGCACTTGAAAGAGTAATCTGGACTCTTATATCAGCCTTGCCAACTCTGATTTAACCAGACTATGGTTAGAATCAAATCTTTCTTCGGGACGGATCGTTGATATCCATTAGCTTGTAGTATCCTAGCGATCTCAAGTTCTAGGGTGCAGTTTTTGTAAAGTCAGAATCAGGAATAAAACCATGCTTCAAACGCAAGAAGAAAATGTCCAACTACGTAGCGAATAATGGAAAGATTTTGGGGCAGTTCATATTTGGGTGGAGACAAGGTTGGATGGATTCAAAAAGATTGAGGTTGCAAAAAATAAGAAAATAGTAGTTGACGCAACAGGTCTGTAGAAGTCGATGGACCTAGCTTCTGACCACTGTTCGTTTTTGTAAGGTTTTATTTTTGAAATCATAAGTTCTCGGCTCGAAAAAGTATCAAGCAGTCCTTCGCGACGACCGATCTGAACTTCGTATCCTTATCGAGCATTCATATGAATTCCATTCACCGCTATATAGGTAACGTTTGTGGATTTCAAGAAGACAACAAGGTTAATTCATCCCTTCTTACAAAAGAAGCTAAACAAAAATAGTTGTTCATATCCTAGGAGCCTTGGACACTCAAGCTTAAAGCAGGGAAAAACCCAATAAATACTTAATGGACTCGAATGACAGCATTTATAATTAAAAGAGGGCTCTGGCTGGCAGTTTTTCAACGAAGCTAGGATTGGATATACAACAAGATGTGTTTTTTCGGTCTCGTAGAAAATCGAACGGGACACAATTTTCTGCGGCGCCATATGAGAAATATGCGCTTGCGAGTTTCTGAGGAAACAAACCACTGTTCAGGTCTTGAAAAAATTATTGAAGCTTGGAGTTTTTTTTCTGTCAGAACCTTGACGAGCTTTTCATAACCTGCAGAGGGGTAAAGCAGTACAGTACAGGAATCACCTCTATGGCATGAACATTGAACATGCTGGCGCCCTATTTTTTTATACCGATTGGGCGCTCTCAAAACCGATTCTTATGAATGTTTCTGAAAATAGTCCCCAATAATCTAATCGTGATTTAAAGTTCGTTAACTTTAGGTTCTTACTTCTTACTGATTAGTGTAAAAATCTTTTAATGTGTCTTGATGTGTGAAGAACGGGCTCATACCTCTGTTTTAATTGTGATCGCCGTCGCTGGTAAGTTAATATCTTTGCGGGTGTTTGAACTCTATTCCTACACCTTAGTTTCTACCTTTCCATTTTACACATAGCCCCATGGCAGTGAGTTTGTGTTTTGAATAGCTAGGAACTCCAATATATTTTTCCACGCAAGCTCGGCGTCTCCTGATCCAAAACAAGTTCGTACAGACATAAGAATGGCTGGGGAGCATTTCGGACCAAGACGAGTTAGGCGTACGTAACACGTAATCCCACCAAGAGACATCAGTAAAGGCCCATAAAGACCTAACTGGTTTCCTCACAGGACATCACGACCTTAGATATCATTTAAACAAAATAAACCTAACCGACTCTTCGCTTTGTTGGTTGTGTCTTGAAGAAGACGAAACAGCTGAGCACTCAGATGGACTATCTTCAATAGGGAGATTCTCAGCCCTGCAAAGATTTAGAAGTCATTTGCTAGCAGCTTGATAAACTTTATTAGGAAAGTTGAGGGTCTGCTGGCCTTAAAATTGTTCTGGCCCTTGGCACAATATATCTTAAGGTCGAAGTGCCCTTCCATCGCTCAGGTGAGTCGGAAGGTTTAAAAAAAAGAGCTAAATTAGTAAAATAAGCTCGTCTTTGCTTCGCCAGGCTAACTACCACCAAAGTTCTTCCTCAACTGTGTGCTTCTAAACCTTAAAAACTAGTACACCTTGTCCAAGACAAATTTCTATACCCTTTACGACACCTTCACAGGCATGGATACGAAAGAGAGACTATACCTGAACAAGATCTACTTATGAGTGAAGACAAACTTATTGATTCCAAAGCAGGCTTTCTGCGCGAGTCCCACTAGCTCATTTAGACCTTTCAAAAGTCCAAGTCCATAAGTCGCCGTTCAACTAGCAACTACTACCCTCCACAAGTACGAATTGAATACCACCAATCTATAGAACTCGAACCTACCACAATGGCACGAGGTCACTCTTCCACTCCGAGTTATTCTTTTCTCGTCAGCTATTTGCCACAATCAAGTTATTCTAATTAGCCGCCGATATTATATCACGTTACCGCATTAAGATTTATGTAAATGCCGCATGACAACCTATTACCTAATCGAACTCAGATCTTTTGGCTTGCATAAGCTTCGTTCTTTTACCAGCTCCATTTGGATTATCATAGACACAGACCCAACTACTGTCACTTTTACAGCTTGTTCGTAGAAATGCTTACATCTACCTCTAGCTTGACATTTTTAATTAACTGTCAGCCCGAGGGAATCATTTATACAAAAAAAAAAAAACAAAAGAGTTGACAGGTCTCTAGCCGCTCACTGTGAATTAATTCACAGAAACGTCTAATGAAACGGCAAAGCGAAATGTAATAATTTATTATGATTCCATCTTTCTGCACGTCTTCTTCTCATTTCACTTCCTACATCATCGGCGGGATTGATTTCCGTCTCCAGGTATAGCAGGCAACTACGTCTCTTCTCTTGAGTCCAACAACTGCCCCATGCTCGGCAGCAGATGATCGATTTTCATGTTAATGAACTCGGTTGCAAAGGAAAAAAAAAAAAACACCAAACATTCCATGCACCATTCAGAGAGTGTGCGCTTCCGATATGGGAATCAAGTGAAAGAAGTTGCTGCTGCTGCTGGTGGTGGTGGTGCTGGCGGTATTTGTCCTGCCAGAAGAAAGGCCAAGATGATACATGAAATCTACAGTTAAGACAGTATCATTACGAGCAAACCAGCAATGTAATCACCACCACTACCATGGCAGCCAGCGACCACGACCAGGCCTTCTTCGAACCGGCCACCGGCAAAACGTGATCAATTTGATCTTATACGCGAGTGGGTCCACACTTACTTTCTCCTTCTACGATTATGGCGCGTTTTGATGGCAAATCAATGGTTTGTTGTTATGTGGTTGGATGGGTTTTCGCTTTGTAATGCAGTCATTCAAGAAACTCCAACTCCAACTGTTCCCCGCTCAAAAGGAGTCGAGTATTTTGAATGAAAGATTCTGTGTGCGGTGCGCGGTGTCGGTCGCAGTGTCGAACAGAGAATTCCAGTTTCGACGCTGTTCGCCCCCAGGAAGTGTCTTGTGTGATGGTGTGCATGTATGCAAGAGATGAAAAAGAAAGTGAAATCGATACTTGAAGTACTTTGGACGAAACGAAATTGTATCTGATGGGAGATATCTACCGATACCTTGGCTGGCCACTTGGGCACGCAAAATTAGATCAGTATCTTAATGGTTAGTCTTGTAGATAAAAATGTGAAGATCACCCCGGGGTGTCTATCGTTTAGGCTTCCCCATCATCAATCTTCTTCTAGCGGTTGGCTGTTGGTTGGACTTGTGGAATGCTAATACGGATTGACAAGTAGCGGTAGAGTATCGTACCGCAAAACAAATCTCGTAAGAAGGAATGCACCTGGGTAGATCAAAAGTCCTTAATAGAGCTCTTGGACTAATAAATTTGAACTTATTTAAGTTTACTTTTTTATAGAATAGGTCAGCTGCTACCAATTCGAGGTAAAAATCTGACACACATACGGATAAGTTGACAAGACACGATTCACTTATTTTAGTCTTGCTACGGCATAGAAGAGACCTGGGTTTGTACTGTCTTTTTAAAAGTCGGTACTACTTTTAGACAAATCACCTAGTGCAGCAATTTTTTCTTCGTCACCAAATGCCGATGGCAACTGAAGACAATCAGACTTCTGTTTCAATACAGCTTGAAGGATATATACTAGGGGATGGGACAGATTTGGGTGAACTGGAATGTGGGGGAACCATTTCAAATGTCCCCCTAGAGACCATATAATGTCACCTGATCCCACTTGGGTACATTGAGGGACAGTCATTAAATCGCTTCCGTAGAAGACTGGCATTAATTACCGGAACAAATAGTAAATCTCCAACTCCAGACATGAAAATGTATAGCTACACCTTCGGCGAATATGAAAATGAATGAATACGGCAAGTTCAACAATCCGACGACTGACAAAAGGAATTGAAAGTTTGAAAAGACTTGCAAGAGTCACTTGTATAAAGAAATTTAATGTTGAAGAGGTTTGCTTGAATCTTAAGCAAATTTAGCCCAGAAAAAGAGCCCAAAAATTGTGGAAAGAGTTGGTTTTTTTTCCCACTTCCTTATCTCACTTATGCGTGCGAATTTTATTTGACTTCTATTTTCTGCATTTGACTTATGTGGCTTGTGTCAAATCAAAAGGGCTGCAAAATAAATTGATGTGCGTGCAAGTTGAACAACTGTTCGATTTCATTTAACAAGAGCGCTGCCAAGTTTTAAAAATGCGCGTTTATTCGAATATTTCTTTGTTTTTTAGTTTTGTGAAGGAATTACATGAACGAAATTAACACACAATTTGTAAAACCATATTTAGCCCAAAATTGTGTTAGACATGGAAGAAATTTTTATCGTTTTTTTTTTAAGAAAAAACAAAGCTCGAAATACGAAAAGGCCCAATATGGCCAAACTGCATTGGTCAACAGACTGGATCGTTACTTGGAGACCCTGTCTGCTCAATTCAACGGATCAAGTTACCTAGGGTATTTTTTGTAAGGCGATGTTGACAACTGTTCACGAACGTCCCGCATTAGTATACCTATACCATCACTCCAATGCCGACACCACGCACCAACCCTTTGACCGGAAGACAGCATGCGGCATATGGCATACAGCATATTTGATGAACACAAACGAGTCACCACCGTATTGTTTTGTGTACCACTAGCCGCATTAAGCTGATACTGTCTGCCAAACTCAATGTTTCCCTTGTGACGCATCAGTCGACAAGTGCTGAATGTTTAGAATTCGTCTCATAGAAGTCGCACTCTATTTTCGCAACCAACGGGGAAAAACCGTTTGTTCAATCTTTTGAAGAAAAAATATAGACCGTGCCACTACCATTAAGACCAAGGAAATAAAATTGTAGCCCGCGCCGAAGCTATTTCAGCAGTAGTGAGAAGATGAGAAGAGAGCTTGAGGTGATGTACGATGAAATACGTGATATTGCGAAGCAGGCGCAACTCATCCAAAGCGTTAGTTGGAAACAGTTTACGGATTTGCCAAAAGAAGCTATAACACAGCAAGAGTATAAAGTCACTATTTAATGCAAATGAAACCACTTGACTCTATTGGAACGACTGATATTTATATGATTTTAAGCAACGACCTTTGTGCCTCGCACGCGAAATAGTTGAACAAAAATAGAACTAGAAAGACTGATGGAGATTAACAAAAGAAAAGAACAATGGCGACTCAACTCACACTGAGCGCACCTTGTAACAACCAGAAAAACTTCCAGGTATACTGGAAGTCGACTGGAAGCCAAAGTTGGCTTGCAGTGGGTGTTTGGCGGGGTGTGTTCAGTCGAGTTGTTACTTAAAGACCGAAAAGGTAGGACCAATTTTTTTTGAGTAATGTGCAACTCAACCTATTAAGTGGCAACAAGTCAGCGAAGTTGCACCACATCCTCCAAGTAAGCAAGGAGCCTGATCTGGATTAAAACGAGCTGGGCATGATGAAATTGTCGTCGAAATTAATTACTTCAAGCTGCACCAGTCACAACAATAGATCTTCTGTAAACTCTGGCTCAGCGATCATAAGATGCTGAGTTCCTGATGTGCAAAAAAAAACCACATTTTTGTCAAACTGCCGAAAAGCAGAAATCTTAATCTTTGGAGGGTTTGAAAAATGGAGAGCCATCTTCGTGTCACCTGTATCAAGACTTGTGACAATGCTGTTGGGAGAACATAAACCATATTTTGTGGAACAACCACTCTTTAGGGTCAGTTTGCAGTAGTTTTCAAAAAGACAATCTAGAACATCACTCCTATAAGGAGCAGCGGTGGGTGATATAAAGTCATTCCCCTTGTCACACTTCATCTATTCTCTGACCAACCGCGTTTCTGGAGACTCACTGAAAGAAAATCCACCCCCTTTGTAGTTGTCGACACTTCAACTCTTCTGAATGCTCGACACCACGTCCAATACCCCAAATAACACTTCGAAAAGATTTCATCGCTGAAACCAATCATCAACATATCAATACTGTTATTACAGTACAATAAGCGCCCTACAGAAAGCGAGAGCACAATTTTATTGAATACACCTCTGGCGCAATTTAAGACTCCGCCGACGATGCCGCCAGAATTATCTACACAGCCACCAAGGAAGAACATTTTAAATTTAGGTGTCTTAACGATCATAAACAATGCTCGCGCTCAACCCCTCACCTCGTTGCAGGAATCGGATTAATACACCCTCCCAGAGAGTGTGCGCCTATTTGTATTCACTCCACTCTATTCCACATTCATCACCCATAAACTATTATATTATGCACTTTTGCTGTGCCAATCGAAAAGGCGTATCCCCGTCTCGGGAGAGAAGAAGGATAATAATCTCCATCTAGCTGGTCGCGTGTGCACAAACTTACAACAATGTTGTGGATCTGGCACTTCTTCGCGCACCATTGGCTTCCAGTCTGTGATCGCATTCACAAATAAAATTTATTGCATCCATGGCGCGCAGAAAACCAGTCCACAAAAAAAAAACACACACACACTCCCCGAGATCAGAGATGAATAGCGAATTGTCTGCACAGATATGGATATGTATCAATTTTCGACAAGTCTCTAAATAAGTTATAAAAATAAAACACAATAGACATTGCTGCTAAATATTTGCAGGAGACCGAAGACGGAGAAAAATAAATGAAAAAACAAAAGAGTTGAGGTACGAACTTGATATACACTTTTTTCCACCATCAACCTGACTGAAAGCAAGTCTCGAATGTTAAGGTTTGGGGCGGTCGCACGCGCTTATTTGCTTGCCATAAAATCAGGCTCGACTGGGAATTTTGTTTTTACTTTCCGCTCGCCCAAGTGATGGCTGTTTTCGTTGGCGTTTCGTTTCGGTTTTTTGTTTTTTTTTTTGCCAGCTTTTTGTTTACTTTTTGTGTGGTCGATTTAAACGATGTCGTAGGTGGAGGAACGTGTGTGGATTCTTGACCACTGTTTTGCGTTTTAGGAAATGTTAGTCTCTTCAATTTGAATTGCATAAGACGAAGATTCGATTTTATGGTGGGTTTAAACATTTTTTTTTCTTTTTGTGAAGATATATCGTGCTTCTGGTCCAGGAGCGCATTTGATGGTGAAGCGATAAGGATGTGTGTTTGAGAGACGTTAAAGCTGGCCCATCAAGTGGTAGAAAGTTTCGTGTTTAACATCTTGTTTGACATTGTTGCAAGTGAGGGGAATGGCTCGTTAAATACTGCGAGCCAGAGGTGGGTAGGTAGGTCTGTTACAAGTCACAATGTATCAGCTACTAACAGATAAGATCAGGGTCTAACATAAGTAGGCACAAGTAGACTTGTGTCACACATTTTGGTGACAAGTTACAAGTTCAATGCTGATCCGGTGATTACTTGAAGACTTATTCAACGGGTGCTTATGAGACTTGTGATTGCGAAATTGCTTGCGCAACCATCAAAGAGGAAATAAGAGATATTCTGGGTTTTACTTACCTCTGGATCCAAGCTTTTATCTTGACTGTAGAGAGTCACACGCTGAAATGATATTCTGACCTATGTTAGTAAGCAGAGCTAAGGAGTTAAACTTGAAGCTTAAAATCTCAGACCGTGTACCTACAGAGGGCCTCGAAATTCGTAACTGACTATATTCGGTTCCTGGTCTAACCTGTGTTTTTTTAGACAAGGCGCAGTTCCTTCATTGTTTGAACTAGGTCAGGATAACAACCAAAATCCATCAAGTTCCTGGCCGGCTTGGGAAACATTTGGTGCTAATGAAGTGTAGAAGATTCGATACACATAGGTCTCGTAGCCAGCGATCCGATTTTGTTTCCAGTTTGGAAGGTGGAAAGAAAAAGCAACTTATTTGGACAGTGAGATTGTAGGACAAAAAAAAACAACACGTAATTCACCTTCGCTTTTCAAAAAACGAAAGAATGTATGCAAAAATTAAAATTGCCTTCATTTAGCTCCTTATGGTTTCCTTCTTCTATTTGAAAACGTTTAGCATTAGATTTAATTGTGGAGTCCTTTCACATGCATAGCCTGACCAGCATTGGCAGATTAAATATGCTCAACCATTTTAGAGTGTAAGACTTCTCCCAGAACGTCTCTTTCTCTACACGCCTTATTTGTTGGGTGGTGCGAGAGATAACAAGGGGATTTATACCTTAGAAATAATGAAAGATATTGGAAAATGTCAATAAAATTAGTGTCGTTATTTTCCTATTGCACAAATCGAAATTTTTTTTCGTTTTTGGAAAACGAAACGTAAATAATTTTTTCGCGCAAACGAAATTTTCTTTCGTTTTCAAAGTTTCACAAAGAAATCTGTCCGTGGAAGTCCGTGACGATTAACAGTTTGTATCTTACAGGATCGCTTACAAAATGGGAAATAATTTCAAAGCGGTAAACACACTTGCAGAGCATATTTACAGTATAAATCAGTCAACCCCTTCTGGGTAGTGGTGAAATAAATTGGTGCCATCAGTATCGCTGGGTGAGCGGCGTTGCCAACCCATGAACTGAATAGAAAATAGCTAAGTAAAGTTAAACCGTCCAGTGGTAAGGTTTCTAAGTGAAATAATAGACAAGGGACAGGGCCATATTGAAGAACAAAGCCCTGAACCAAGGTCCCAAAAACCTGTTTACACAAATTTATTTTTTGAAAGATCACATATCTTTCCTTACAAGTACCCTATACAACTGACAGGGTTAAATCACAAGACAAGCAGTTAAAAAACTCCAAGTCGCTCGAACATAAATTAAAATCTCGGTCAACAGGTCCCAGTGTCAACTGAAGCAACTGCTTACCCACTTATCTTGTCTCATCGAATTTCATCACCAATGTGCAATCAGTTTCTCCCAACAGATCAAAGATCTCCGCCCTTTTCGCCATCGCCAAAGTCTCGTCCATCTGTACTGTACTTCCTCGCCAGCTCAACTTGTCAGACTCGCCCCTGCAGGGGGAAAAACCCGCTCCTGGTACCAAAAAAAGCCCAACCACGGTGTGTGTCCGGCACTTTCTCAAAAAAGAATATTCGATAATATTTTCACCTGGCCAAAGTCGCCGCCATTTTCGTCCAATACGACAACACCAAGTAGGCCATATCCCCCGAAACAGAAATAAAAACCAACAAAACGGCAAAACCACCGCCGCGACAAGTACAAAGATGACAACCCAACCGACAACCTGCTGCAAGGAGAGACGCAATCATCATCTGCAGCATCACCCGTATCACCATCTTCATTACCATCGTCTTCACATTGGCGTGTAATCACCATTTTAGTGATTATTTTCCATCTTCTCCCATTCACGTTGAGGAGGAAAACTTTTTTCCATCAACAAATATGGTAAATCTCACCAAGGAAGTACCATCATCATGATGAAGATAAAATATGGCAAAGCCAACACTGCTGGTGAAGAAGAAAACTCTTCTTCTCGTCGATCTTGATAGAAATTGAAAGAGAAATTTTTCGCCCGCCTAAGCCATAACCACTGACAGAAAAACAAAAAAAAAAAAAAAAACAGGAAAAAAAATCAAACATTTCAACCATGCAATGAGATAAAAGATACTACCGGCCTAAGCACACACTCGTGCGCGCTGCTTACGGCTATTATAATGCGCTGCGTGCCGCTCTTTTGATTTTCGGTTTGGCGGGTGAAACAAGTGTGATTTTTCACATCCTAATGGTCTTGATTTATGTGGTGAATAGCAACAGCAACGCGATGGGGAAAATTGGGAAATAAACAAAATCATCGTCATCATCGTCTCTGTTAATGATGATCGTCCCTTTTCTTTGCGCTTTGTTTGCGGCTAAAGCGAGTGTCTAATGGCATTTGCTGCCACAAAAAGCCATTGAACTACCAACTGACAACAACAACAACAACAACAACAACAACTACTCTCTATTGTGGTGATGGCTTGTGGCTTCCTTTTCTTCGGGCCTTCCTTCCCCCGAATACAATAACAAGAGTGTCGCAGTTGAATGGCGTATATACATCTTTTATGCCAAAGTAATTCATTTTGCGAACTGCAAGTGAATTCGTTCGAGTGGAAAGCAATTTTTACGCTGATTAGCTAGGAAAAAAATACTCGCCGATTTAATTAGGGCTTATAGTCTGGTCTTTGATGTTGAATAGATTAGCCAGTCGAGTGTGAGTATTTCAGGTGCGTGACTCTCTACGGTTTGGAGGAGTGATTTCGTAATTTCGACTTGGATGTTTGATGTGGTGCGAGGCGCTCTTACAAAATTCGGCAGAGAAACGACAGACCCGGATGACTTCCTCTCGGAGAAATCAATGAAAGGCCAAAAGAACAAGAATGGGTTTTAATGAATGCGATTGTTTGCGACGAGTACGTCGATCGCGAACAATTGGGAGGCGGTCGTGTTAAATTGCATTTGGTTATGGATGGTACTGTGTCGCAGTTGATTGCTCTTGCGAAGCTTTTTGAAACGGACAAGTGAGTGAAATCGAAGACCTGATGATGCAGGGCCTGGCGGGTAGTACTTTTGATGTGAGCCCACCTTCCCAAGGCGGATCAAGAAAAGTACTTGCTGATATTTTTCGACTTGATGAAACAAATTCGATTTGCTCCTGCCAAATTATGGTCCATAGATCAGCTTCTTGATAAAGCGAAAAGCCGATTTATAACCTTAAATATTTACGGAGGTCTCTTTTTTGTTTTGCTCTGTCTAAGAATTATCGGCAAGTTGAATTATTGTGGCAAGTTGAAGTCAGTAAAGGCAGGGAAAAAAATTTATTTCAATAAAAAACGCCTCCAAAAAGTAGGTGCAGCAATAACATTTAAAAAAAAAAACAAGTTGCATCGAAATTGGTTCAGTTTTTACGTCAACAGGTAACAAAAACCTCCAACTAATTTTTGTTGGTAACGTTTCAATAAATACAGTTTATTGACGAAAAAAGGGAGCAAAAACAGCACAAGCCTTTGAATATTATCAGAACTGACCCTTAAAGCAGAGCTTTGTGTTTTGAACGGGGCGGGTCGAAATTTGCTTTCAAATTCTGTCTTTACACACAAAAATGCAGCCTTACAAAATTCTGCTTTTCAAGTTAAAGGCAATAAATTTCAGCTTATTCTACTTTTTGGCAACTAAAAAATGTAACAATAAAAAATTTAGAAAACTTTTAATTTAATTTATTTGTATAAAATTTAAATTAAAAAAAATAATAGAAAAAACAATAATAAATGAAAAATTGAAAATAGAAAAGTAAACTATATCTTTTCAAAAATGAGAAATTTAATAAAAACTAGCCCTTATTAAAATAAGAGAAGTTAAAAATTTAAAGAAAACAAAGCAAGTGAAAAAAGAACATCGCTGCTATAAAATAAATATAATTAAACTAGCTGCTCTCGCCCGGCTTTGCCCACACTAAGCAAAATTGTTTTCTTGAAGAAAATCTACCAATGAATTAAATTCATGTAGAATTTTTGACAATTGTGATCAAAATAAAAAGAAGAAAATTCTATGTACAAATGTAGAGAAAATAGTAATTTAAGAATTATCCAATTTTCTCTCCGTATGAACCTTCCCCAGGCGTAGAGAAACACTACAAAGAAGAGATAGGTAGCTAAAATCGGATGATCCGTTCTCGAGTTATGGCCGGTCTTACGGATTCAACTTTGTTTTATATATATTGATAAATAAGAATAAAGTAAATAAAAAGCTGAATTTTGCCAAACGATTTTTTATTCTTCCAGAAGTAAGACCCCAGCCCGCTTTGAATTGATGGCAAAAACATAGAAACACTGTCATTTTCCAAATGTTATTCATTGGAAAAAAAAGAACACAACGGAGGATGCAAACCTCCTTTAATTTCAAAAGGATTGTATGGAAAAGAAAAATATTTCGCGGAAAACTTGAATTTAAGTTAAAATATTTTAAATCAGCAAATTAAATTTTGTAGGAAGGAGCGTCTTTGACACTTTAGGTGAGCCTGCAGACCTGGGAAGTAAGTGCCCAGAATCGTGTGCCAGATAGTTTAGTACTGCCTCATAAAGCAAGAAGTTGAACGGTTTCAGACAGAGACAGCATTTCCACACATGAAGCGCTAAGGAACCTGTTCTTTTCAGTGCAACACAGAGTCACTAAACAGTAAAACGGCCTTCTTATAATAAATAATAGATTAAATGTAGATTCGCTAGAAGCTTTTTTGTCGTACCGACTTCAGCGATATTTCCGAACCGAATTCCATGAAATATAAGCCAAACGAAAGGTTAAGTTTCGTAAAAGCGATTAATGTATCGTTTTTGTCGATAAATATTGTCACAAACGAGAAAAATTAGCAAATCGTTGCATATTTACTGGCTACAGGTTGTTTTTCATTGTTATTCATTCGGAACTTATATCTGCAATTATTTGTAAAAAGGGTGTGATTTTGCGTCTGCCGAATTTGTTAAGATGAATCCTGGGGGTGAGTGGTGAGTTGCAGATTGATGAAATGTAAAAAGATCGCCAAAGGACTGAGTGTAGGTTCAACTGAATTAGAGTTCTTCATTTCCTAAACGCATGGCTCCGTTTGACTTGACCTTTGCTTGCCACAACGTCAAAATGTTTTTTTTTTTTTCCCCCGATAGGAATCTCTGAAGAACTGTTGTGTGCTTTCAAATTAAATAGCACCCAAGGACCTTGCCCTCAGACGTATAAAAATAATTTATTTGCATACAAGCACCTTCATTTAAATGTTGTTCAAAATCGAATTCAACCCACAAATCCTATCGTTTGTCAAATCGAATGCAGCTGCCCGCCTAACGTTCGTCCTTACAATAGCAGCTGCAATCAAAACCACCGACTTCTAATTAAAATCGAGAATAAAACTCGCGCTCCAACAAATGCCAAGGACATAAAATAACATTTTACTATCCGAACAACACAAGATTGTGCGCCGAAACTAGGGCTGGAAACCACCTTACACTTACAACTCTATATAAAATAGAATTATTTTACATCATACTTCGCGAAGTAATAGATCGGACGAGGACCAACGAAAAGCCAAACATTTATTAGCATCATAATAGAGGAGCTGGTCAAATTACATTCATATGGTTGAAGGAAACATCAAACGGAAGTTGGAACCAAGTTGGTATGTTGGTTAGAGAGCCACCCAATTTTAATTGGCGGCGCGTCGCGACAAGGCAAAAGGAGGACCATTAACTTTACAACAGAGCGAATGAATGCAAATGATTCAAATCAAAAAGGAGTGTGTATATATGTATACAATCTGGTTATAAGATCACGTGCATTAGAAGTGATCTTTTTCGCCATCTTGGTACGGTGGTACAAAGTGGTAGCAATTGTGGCAGAAATTTGAACTTCTTAAAGAGAGCGTATTTAAATTGTGTCTGAGCGCGTTAAAAAGGCAACTGATTCGTTTTCAGCCACTTGTCATGAATAAATAATATTTTAAGGAATTAAGGGATCACAACTTTTTTAATTAAAAGTCAAAATTCAATTTCGTATCAAGTTAAAATAAGTAGATGGAGCTCCTCGCATGCAAATTTGTTACTACAATAACCTTGCAGATAATTTCAAGTACAGGTTTGCGATATCTTTCCAATAAAATGTAATTCAATTTGCCAAAGACAAGTCGTTAATATTGGCCACCGCAAGTTGCTTAGAAAATTAAACAAAGATCGCTGTCATTGGCGAAAGTTTCGGTCATACCGATGTACTAATAATAAATTTTAGTCTCGATTTTAAATTTAAACAAAAGCTCACAAATGCGAAATTTGTATGAAAAATATAGCCATTGTGAATTACTTATATTTAGTCGAAACTAAAGAGGTTTTTTTGGTACCAAAGAGTCAACTTATTGGGGCTCTTGGGGCTATAAACCTTTCTCATAATTAAGAAAAGTTTGATGCATCCACAACGGAACAGAATTTAATTTTGTATCTTGTCTGAATTCACCATAAAGCCATTATATTTTTAAAGGCAGTAACTTGAGATCGGAATGAGTATTCAAGCATCTTTTTATGAGGCTAACACTTGCGGAGCTAAACAGATATTAATAAGTTCAAAACTTGCCCTTAAAACCAATAAATTTTTGAAAATCTGATCAAAAATTCTAGTTAGACAACATTAATGGCGAACATTCGAAGGATTGCTAGGGTAGATCTATGGGAAACGTCAGTCAAAGTCTGACCTTGGATGGGAGTACTACATTCGAATCATCGCTGATCGCTCCAAAATAAGCCAAGAGTCCGGTGCTGGTGTCTTCGTGGAAAAAGGCAACACTAGACTCAATTACTCGTTAAGGGAAGATATATGCTATCCTATTGACGGCCGACTATATTGTTAGGAATTTGTGTAACTTACAGACTTGCTCAACCATGAAATCCATTCTAAAATATTTCGTGATAGCCGTAGCTGTTTGATTTCGGTCTGAAAGCTTTAAGAAATCAGGGGCATTCTTGCTGTCTCAGAAAAGACTGCAGACAACTTATTAGCGTCCTTGCGGGACACTTTCTTTTTGCCAAGCTGCTAAGTGTAATAGGTTTAGTTGACACTACTGTTTCCGACGCTTGTGTCGAATATCTCTTTTAATACTGTCCTGCCTCTACTGGAATCGGGTGGGAGATCTTCGGTGCTGATATTGTAAGTTCTATAGCTAAGGTGCATTCTCGGCTTTTTTAGAAAGTCAAAGAAATTCCAGTAAAACGCGTGATACTGGATTTACTTCCTGGTAGAACAAGATGGGTCAGTTGCGTCTCAGTGATCCTATGGAGTATTTCCTATCCCGACAACAACAACAAAAAAAAAACAAAAACTCAATATATAGCAACTTCTCCGTAGATAGTGGTCGACGCTTTGACTACACTCAAACTTGCTTCCAAGACGTAGGTACATTGGAGTCCATACCGTCATTAAGGTATCGGAAAAAGTTATTTGAATCAAGTCCAAATCCGACATTTCTTGTCTACTCGCAAGAGGATTGTCATGATAATAGAGAGTAGGAGACGAAAGATCTAAAGCTATGGAGACTATCTTTGAGCATTCTTCTTCTAATGACCTTTATAGGTAGCAACCATTGGTAACTGGTGATGATCAGAAAAAGGCTCACTTTCTTTGCGTTCGAAATACAACAAGACACGGTGGCCAAGTGGTTGTCTTGCTGGTCTAACAACCGCGGAGTATCTGGTTCGATGCTCGGGAAAACACCAATACCATCATAGGGTTTTTCTTAAACCGTCTCTCGCAAACGTTTGACAAAAAATATTCGAAAGGTCAACTGCCAGAGGAAGCTTCTCAATTCAGCGGCTCGAGCTTGGAATAAGATTGTAGCTTGTAGTTTCGCTCCATTTGTCCCAAAATGGTGCTTAATACTCTTCCAGGGTAAGGCAAGTGCCATGAGCAAATATTTGGTTTTGCTAGAATCATTTTACTTTTCGACTGTTTATTCAAAAAGAGGTGGCTATATAGAAAGAAAATTCTTAGAGTTTCATGCAGTCAAAGTGTCTGGCAGTGCATAGCAGGGAGGCAAGTAAGGCCCTCAAAACTCAATATTTTTCAAAAGCTCAGTAAATTTCTTCTCAACTTTGTTGGTACTTTAAAAAATCTCCTAACATTTTCTCGAGCTACATTTCCAACCAAAATGTTTGTTTGCAAAAAGTTCTTTCATTAACCTTCATCACTAACATTTACCACCAGTTCGACTAAATAAACAATCATCCATTTAATCGAATGTCTTGATGATTATCCACAAAAACCTCAAAATCCACCACTGTCCACCGCCATCTGTTGGCTGCGAAGCGAATTTTATAATATAATGATTTAAACAAATTTACCAACCCATCCATTTAATCGAATTGTCTTGATCCAATGAAATTTTTAAAAAATGATTACCATCCGCCAAAGTTTGTGCCACAAAAACCTCAAAATCCACCACTGTTCACCGCCATCTGTTGGCTGCGAAGCGAATTTTATAATATAATGATTTAAACAAATTTACCAACCCATCCATTTAATCGAATTGTCTTGATCCGATGAAATTTTTAAAAAATGATTACCATCCGCCAAAGTTTGTGCCACAAAAACCTCAAAATCCACCACTGTTCACCGCCATCTGTTGGCTGCCACGCTTTTAATGAACTCAACCGCGAGAGACGGTGGGCAGCAATGTTATAATTACAAAGAGGCTCCTCCACCAGAGCGATGTTGTTAGCATTCCAACATGCACATGAGTACTTAATCCCAACTGGAATTCTCACAACAACTGGGGAGTGAATTTTCGGTGGGAAAAGATTAATTACGCCACATTTCTCGAACAAATTGGAACATAAAACATCAACTTCCGGCCAAGTGGTCTGCTCAAGAGTGGCGTCATCTTCCATGGTATTTTACCATACTAAATTGTGTATCGTAAATCAACATTTTTAACAAAAAGGACGTATCTGGCTACAATCATCCAGCTGAAAGAATATCGTGGCCTTTTTTAATGGCCAGCCTAATTTGACAAACACGTTTCTCTGATCATTTTATTCTTATTCTTTTTTTTTCATTTACTTGTAACTTGCGTTTAATTGATAATTTTCTTTGATTTGGCCGTGATAAACTCGCGTTCCTCTGCGCTTCGGATGATATCTGAAACTGAAGTCTGATGACTTTCTTTGACCGATTCAATGATTTGTTCTATGTCTTTCGTTTTGTGTGCCGCCTGGGGGAAAGTGCAAACCATGACGCGGAAAGAATTTCTTTCTCCACAATGAGCGCAGTAAAATATTTACTCAACCTTGGTGAGTGTACAGCGCTTTTGTTTTAAACTTGCATAAGGTGTGTCTTCACATTTGGCGAACATTAAAAAAGGAAAAAACCAAAAAAAAAAAAAAAAAAAACAGTAAAAGGTGGTTTCGTTTTATGTAACCTGTACGTTTAACGCCTCTTCTTGGGTAATCCTTGGCAGAAATAATATGAGAAGAAACTTGATCGATTATGGCCAATGAGCTATTCCTTATAGCAAGTGATTGCGGCCGTAGATCTGAAATTAGCGAATATGTTAAAAACGTGTTCGACTGTCGGCGGAACCCGAGGTGATCCACGCAATTCACGAATTACGGTTTTTCTTTTAGGCCAGCTGTAGAGCGTTACTCTTAAAATGTCCAATCAATCATGGGCAGCCGGTGGTTTAAGGTTTCATGTAGCTTTCTGACATGAACACCATTTTGGGCTTATAAGACAGGTGTTACTTTTAATGGACAGGGTCAAGGTAAATAGAATTAATTTCTCAGAGAAGAACATAAACAAACTTGATAGTTATGGAAGGTTGAAGGGCGGATCGACTTACTTGGGTGGAGTTGTTTGCATTTGGAATAGTTTTTGTACGTACCTGCAAGAAGATAGAGAAGAATGTGTTTAGTTTGATGGAGAGAAGGCATTTTGTTTACTTATATAATTAAAATAGTGAAGGGAGTTCAATATGCTTCTGTATGGACTTCAGCAGAAATTAGCTGAAGTGCAGATAAATCTTATAAAATACCCCAAAACAACACCTCATCGGGTAAGGCTTTCAAAGAGAACTTTCATCCTCCTGCCGAGGTAGGTGGTGTGTGTAAACGGGCTAGGCTAAGCTGCCAGTCTACCTTTGCGCTACTTAAAACTGCTAGGGATGGCTCAAGGCAACAATTCATTTCTAGGATTTGGCCAGATGAATGTGTTTGCGATAATAGGTATCCCGGCGAGGAGTTTTGACAAACGAGGTAGGACCGAATCTTCACATCCGTGAACTATCAGTACATTCACGGAATGCAGTCGATTTGACACAAAAAAACAAAGGCAATTCCGTCACGTTAGTTCGTACGCGATTCGATTTTTTTAAACAACCAGACTAATGTGGCGATCATAAAACTCGACCACAAATTCCGTACTTACACCGTGACGGATCCAAAGAAGTCGTAACCGGTACCAGCGATTTTAGATCAATTTCAACGACTATACATGGCCACGTCTAGTGTTTCGCAATTTTTTCAAGTTTTGGCAGATGGAAAAAGCATGCTTTTTTTTTTTTTTTTTTTAAATTTGGACCTAAACATCAGGTCTCCAAAGCCAAAACGTGATAGGTTAAGTAGCTGTCGAGTAAGACACACTTAGAGCCGACACGAGGCTCGGAATAAATCCAAGAATCGCCCCCAACATTTCTGGAGGCACCACCAACCATTGTACTTGTGCAAGATATTATTGGTCCTCTTTGAGTTAAAGTGGTCTTAAGAAGGAGATTGAATTACGAACTCTACGAACTGTTAACTGGCAATTACTTCACCTCAAGTGGGAAATAATTTCCCTTTTTTTTTTTTAAGTAAGTGGAGTTTTTTTTCCCACTTAAGGTGGGCTTTACACAAGACCGGCTAGATACCTTGAACGAAGGTTGTAAGTCGACAAACTACGATGTCAACAGACTGAAACCAAATTCTTGCAGGTTGTGTTTTCCTTAAAATTTGAGCAAATATATCATCATCAAGTGCAGTTTTCGAAGCAGGTCGCTGTGTAGCTAGTTGAGCTGTTAGATCTTCTCTTTCAAAAGTCTTTAATGAAAACGTTACAAGAAGAAAAAAGACCAAGCAGATCTCTATCCAATCAGGTTAGCATAAATGGGACAAGCTTCAACCACATGCGTGATGGGTCATTTATTGAATAAAGCTGGGGAGATAACAAACGGAATTTACATATATTTTGCGTATTTTGTTATTGGTCTCTGAGGCCTTTTTTACTAAGTTGACTATAATACTATTGCCCGACCAGTCTTATCGTTTCATATGATGAGGAAGGCCTGAAAAAAACTAATAAAGCTCTGAGTGCGAAAGTGTGGTTTTTGAAAACACTTCCTTAGTCAGTGGCAACGTACCTGTTATTAGATCAACAATAACCTTGATATGAAGGAAACTATATCCATATGAATCTTCATCGATATAGAGGGCGCTTTCGATTTTAGGAATCAGCTTTTTTGTCATTGGTCTATACAGAGACCAAGGCTTTGTTCAAAAACAGGGCATCATACAAATTAAATTGATGAGACAACATGTCTTATAAGACGCTGGGCCTATTTTTGTAACTACTCGTTCTTATTTTTTTTGCCGAACTTAAGATGGTACGAGAAGTTCTACCTTCGGTTGTCTGTCCAACGTTCAATAGAGGTGAAGCAGTGGAAAAAAAAACGTATCCATCAACCATGGCGATGGGCCCGATATGCTGCCTGGTCTTTTGTGACGCTCTCACAACCTCACTCAACCTATCCTTACCTAACTTACCACTTAACCATTATATCCACGGGGTCATGACAGGTGTTAAAAGCTGCTCTGCATAAGTGTCTTATCTCCCCTGTTATGGTTTCACGCAGTTGCCAGACTGATCCAAATACAACTTACAAAAACGTTACCACCCATTTGCAAGAATCTCGTTTCGCTGTTGAAGCCTTATAAGTTCACCTTTCCCGTGTTAAATGTTAAAAAACAATTATGAAAGTTCACTGCACACCTTTTAGGGTTCAAAACAAGTGTTTTATCTTTGAAATCGGTCACACTGGTTATCCGACAATTTGAACAATAACAAAAGTATACAAATATACGTACAAACAAAAGTGTTCCACTGCGAACTGGAGTTTATTTTTAACTTTTCCAATCGCTGCCGTTGGGTTGGAGTAAGTTGTCAATATATCTAGGAGACATCTGCGGTGACTAGTAGTCAACCAAAAATACATACAAAAAATATGTTCCCCGCTGAGAGGGTGGCGAAGGAATCAACACTTTCGGAAGTCAACATCTTTCTTTGTTAGATGCAGATCTATTAGGAATGATGATGAGAAATATGTCCAAGCTATAGCTCCTCTAACATCAAGCCTATTCACATACACTCTAAACCTAGGTGGAAACTCAGTATAATAAGGTTAATGGCATCAGGAAGAGCGCCCAACAATGGCCTGCATGAGACCACACAGCACAAACATAGCCCCATTATGTTAATGTCCAATTTCTCTGCTCATTAACACGGCCAATATTTCAGTTTCTTATCTCCATGATCAATCTAAGCGGAGCATTTAGAAAAAATAAAAATAGGCTTCCATAAAATCCAATTTAATAAACTATTGCCCTCCACCCTACCACGCAGATGTAACACTCTCCCATTAGGCCGTCTCGGCCAAATAACAAATTCCTTCTATTAATTTGGTAACTGTAAAGCAAACGCAGCCTATTTGGCTATTTGCCCACATGCCATAGCACCGATAGTAGCTGGCCAGACAGCCAGCAAATCGTTTCTCACATTCTAATCCGGGGGTTCCGTGAATCTATGCACACAGGAGTGTTGCACCCTAGGAGGAGTCAAAGTCGTCTTTTTGAAACGCAACCCAATCGCGAGTCAACTATCAATTGAAATTCATCAATCGTTGCACTAATTCTTCTACGGAACAGAAAAATATTTGTTTAACGAAAGAAAAAAAGGCCCATACCCACTCGGCTCACATGCAGCATGCAATCATTTGTGTGTATGGCCAAGTTGGCTTGCAGGCAAAAGATGAGGCATGTGGCCTGCTCTTGCTCGATATTGGCAATTATAAAGTAATTCCTCGTTTCGTTCTTCCTGGATCTTCTTCGCAAGCATGCTGTTCTAGTTCCGTCGTCATTATACACTCTACGGCTGGTGCTGGTGCTGGTGCTGGTGCTGGTGTTCTGTGCTGTGCTTTGCTGGCACAAGAAGTAGCTTGCGGTCGATAGATCGCAGCCAGTTTGGCACGTTACCTCATCGCATATACAAACAGACAACAGGGTGTATATCTATATGGTGTATCTGGAGTGGATTGTCTTTAAAGAGAGTCGGTCGGGTCTCTAATGCAATTATTAGCGTGTTACATAATTTACTTCTTTTCATCGTCTAATATTGGTCCGAGTTGGTGGCATGAGCGCGCGCGCGCTCGCCCGAGAGCGTTCAAGCTTGCCCCAGTGCACTCACTGGGTATACTGCTGCTGGCCATCATCACATTGGCCAAGACTATACTGCGCTGTTGGTCTTCGCCACACAGAGCCAGCCTTGTGCGATTCGATTGTGTGATTATGTTGCTACACATAGTCTATGCAGAGATGGACATGGACAGAGTCTCAGTCTCAGGCCATAGGTTTGCATGTAGGTTTATCGAACCGTAAATTTAGTTCGTCTTTTTCGATCTTTTTCATTTTCTTTTCCAATTTTTGTGTTAATTGAAGAAAAATACAAAAACAAAAAAAAAAAATCCAAACTCACCTGAGTGAGCTAATTTTTTGATGCAATTTTGTGATGAGTTCGGACTGCATTTTTGCACGTACCTCGTTGAAATAGAAGTGTACATGTACAGCAGGTGTAGCATTTTGCGAATATTTACACAAGTGCGATAAGGAAATTAGAGAAATGCACAATTGGATCGTAATAGTGGTTCGTCGTTCCAACTCGGGTGGGAAATGAAGTCCACACGCACGAAAAACCCACCCACAACTGTCAGCACCCATTAAAGATGGAAGGGAACTATTTTTTCAACTTATTCACGTGATTGGCTTGGTCTTCAAGGAAAAATACCGCCCCGATAATTGATGATGGCAATTGTGCCCAGCTACTGGAACATGCCAACAAGAAGCCTTTTTTTTTTTGCTATAAGACATTCCTTCAATCGATACGTGATGCTCAAAGTGTCTGAGGCTATTATCACATCGAATCGGTAATGAACTGGTCACGTATTCACTGTTTGTCATGTTTTATTGTGGTTTTTTCGTTTTTGGTGGTAAATGGTATTGAAAAAGAACGATAAAAGAAGTGAACGAGCGTCATGCATGCATGGGATATAAACAAAATAATAATTAAGCTAATTAATCTTGGAAACTTCGTGGAAGAACATCCAAATTGCTGGGGTGAGAAGTTTTTAAAACAAAACACGTTCCTTGAGGCGAAGCTTTTCGGGGATATTTGAATGAATTTGAATTGAGAAAATAATCCACGGCTGGATTGAGCTGAGCTGGTTCGGTTCTGGGGCAAATTGGGATCTGTATAAGGTCGCGCAAACGTTGTCATCCGATGTTCTTTGGCTGTAATATTATTATGAATTTTTAAACTTTGGTACTGCTTTTGGATTATGTCTATTCAATGTCTTACATTTTTTCCATCAAGTTAAGAAAATAATATCGGCCAAGTGGCCGCCCCCAAAATTGATGACAATTCGAGACCGATTAATCGCATTTTTCATCACAGAACTTCCGGCAACAGGTCGTCCCTTACTTGGCGTGTATAAAGGGTGGTTAAATTTCAAGGGCCGATGTTGAATGTGAACCACACCTCAATTTGAACCATGGAAAGATACACAATCGATCAACGCGTTAAAGTTATACAGGCTTATTATGAAAATGGGCGTTCAAATCAAAATGCATCGTGCTATTTCGAAGAAAATCATCTTCAGTGATGAGCCACATTTTCACCTCAGTGGATTCGTCAATAAGCAGAATTGCCGCATTTGGGTGAATGACAATCCAAGAGTGATTGTCGAAAAACCAACGCACAAAGAGTGACTGTTTGGTGCGGTTTATGGGCTGGCGGCATCATCGGACCGTATTTTTTCCAAAAAGAGGCCGGTCAGGCAGTTACTGTGAATGGTGTTCGCTATCGTGAGATGATAACGAACTTTTTATGGCCCGAATCGGAAGATATGGATGTGGACGATATGTGGTTTCAACGGGACGGTGCCACTTGCCACACAGCTAACGAAACAATGGCTCTTTTGCGGGAGAAATTCAATGGCCGTGTTGTCTCACGTCTTGGCGATGTTAATTGGCCGATCATGCGATTTGACACCGTTGGACTTCTTTCTTTGGGGTTAATTGAAAGAAAAGGTGTACGTCGATTAGCCAGCAACAATTCACGAGCTAAACGATGAGATAATTCGGCACATTAACGGCATAGAACCTCAATTATGCCTCAGCGTCATCGAAAATTTGGACCATCGGATGGAGATGTGCCGCCGAGGTCGCGGCGGCCATTTGGCCGATATTTTGTTCCATACATAATTGAACCACACCAATATTATCATAACAAAAAGAAATGACAGTAATTTCTTAAATAATTTGTGTTTTATTTAAAATCAACATCGGCCCTTAAAACTTAACCACCCTTTATATGAGAGTTTCAAGAGCCTGAATCTTGTTGACACAGACTCGTGAGTCGTGACTTAAGAAAAATCCGTAAATCTTGCCGGCCAGTGTCAATCGCCAAAACGCCAAACTCGGAAATGTAGCCCTCAGAATTTCGGTTGTAGCTCGTGCATTGTGCGCTATTGTTACTTCCTGTTGGAACCACATATTCCAAATCAATCCAACTGAGGAAGGAGAAAGTCATTGGGCATGGCTTTGTGGCGTTCGCTGTGCGATAGCTATTCAAATCCTGTTGACGTATATTCTCTAGAAGTAGAATTGACATTTGCGGCCATTTGCAAAAATTATAGCATCTTATAGGAGTGATGACTGTTGCGCCACCTAGAATATCAAACCAGCGACTGGAAAAAAGATAATTACACCCACAACTTTAGAAATATGACTTCCATTTCAAATATCCAACGGGATTTACAACTGACAAAAGCACTCACTATCTGTCTAGTGTCTAACTAGATGTTCATGCTTACACAAAAGGGTGTCCAACTTTTCAAAAAAACATAACTTTGCCAGTCAGTGATGACAACCCTAATTTTCAAAAGTCTGTAGATGAAAGAAAAAAATTCTGTAGAATTCTGCATTCATGCTTGGCGAAATCCTGTAGAAATGCAGATTTTTGTTTGAACATGCTAAAAGTGCTTAAAATGTAAGTTTTGAATGGCATAAAACATCAGTCTTTAATTATATGTATTCATTTTGTACAAATGCATAATTTTGACTCACCGGAATCGATAATACTGGTCGTAGTGCCGGCCTTGTTTTTTAAATCATTCATATTGATGTTAAGCATGTTTCTGTGGGGTTAACAGTGCATTTTTTTTAAAAAAACAACCCTGTTTTTTCGTTTTAAGCTTGTTTCTTGGTGTACTCTTCATTAAATTTATTGCCGAAAACAGGCGCTCAACATTTGCACTGCTATGAGGCAAACACAATAGAATTTGTGCAAATTCGGAGAGTACTAATGGAAATAAGGCAGCTTCATCACCTTTGGAACTGAAAAATGTGTGGAGGAATGTAGGTTTTTAATTGCTGCTCGCACACTCAGTCCAAATGTAGCAAGAAAGAATGAGAAAAAACTACAACTGGGCGGTTTGCATGTTAACGTCAGCACTACAGCGAAAGTAATAGATTTGTTAAGGTGGAAACGCATTGCGACTTACCAATAACCATTTTTAGTTTCGACTCTAAGTTTTAGTAGTTCACAGTGGCTATATTTTCCATACAAATTTCGCTATTGTGAGCTCTCGTAAACTCAAAGTCGAGACTATTGTCTTGGTAAGTTTTTTTTAAGGTATTTTTAGTTGGAATCTGAAATTTCTGTATATTTTACTTTGAAATCTGTATTTCTGCTGGCAAGGTGAAAATTCTGTAGAGCTGGCATCAGTGTTGCCAGCTGAGAAGTCCGTGCAAACAATTTTGAATACCAGCTGAACCGTTTTCGTCTGTCACTTCTTAAGAGAATTTTTATGTCAATCCTTGCTGGTGGACATCGGATAAAGATCAAACTTATCCTATAATTCAATCGCACATTTTCCCATGCAACTGTAAAAACCAGAGTCAATTTCGTGCAGTAGTTTTTATACCCATTCCGGACAAACACCTTTCAGTAGGAAAAAAGTTGCGGATTTTATTAGAGTAAGGACTAATATTTTCCCAGGAGATCTATTTGTCAAACGCAAAATGAAATACAGTCAGCATTTCAATTTGAAATGCGTACTGAGAAAATCTATGAAAGGACAGTATATAACCAGATTATAAATGAGTAGAACTAAGACAGAGTATCAATGAAGATCTATCTGTCTGTCTGATGTCATTCTCGAGCTATTCACTGTTAAAATACATTAAAGTTCGCGTAGTTCGTAAACGAAACAGGATGCGACCCGGTAGTACGCAGTGGTGGAGCTAGTTGCACGGTGGTTAACTTTTAAAACTTGCAACATTTATGAAGCGGTGCAACTTTGATTGTTTAGGAAAGAAGAGAGGCACGAAAGACAGTGATATAGAGAAACTAATAGAATAACTGGAAAAATGTGATTTTGGAGAATAGCTTGGGTCATGAGAGCAGTCTTATAGCTTGCTTTTCGAACAGAAGGAGCTGAAGCTAATTTATATCATCAAACCGAAAAATATAAGCAAATAGCAAACATGAGCAATTAGCTCTTGATTGTGTTTATGCTTTTTGTGTAGTGCACGTTGAAAGCACTTAGTGTCGTTTCCTCTGTTAGACCGGAGTAAAGGAGAAGAATGCGATAAACATGCAAGTGCAACTACCATTAAAAAGATTTCTTTCTGAGGAAATGCGCTGATAGCTTATGAACCACCTGCACTTTGATGTGTGTTTTGCTTCACTTCTCTTAAGAATTCGTCTGTATGGGTTTTTTTCTTGTGCGCGGGACATACAATTTGATGTACGACCTGCTGAATTGTGCAGCACCCTCAAGAGAGTTGTTTTATCCTATGTTTGTCGGACAATCGGTAAAACTGGGAAAGTAAAAAGGAAAAATATTTAAGGTGCAAATAGTCCCTATCCGGGAACCGAAGAATACTCGTTCATTAGACTAGTACAATATCCCTAAGTAAGCGCAATAATAATGTGAATGTAGAATACAAATCTGCTTCTATAGAAGGGTAACATTTGCATTATTTTATGCCGAATCTGTATAACAGACCAATGACCTACACTACGGTATGTTATAAATGCTTCCGCGTCAACATTTATATATAACCTCACAAAATAAAATAATCGCTCATAAAAAATATGAAAATTTTGAATCGGAAATATTTCTTTAAATGTACGAAGGAGACAACACACGCTCGAAACGCTCCTACCTCAATATAAAATTAACTGCCTCAATACAAGCTCTTACGTCAGCCGCTGCTGGTCTGCAACGATATAGTCAAACTTGAATGAATAAAACAAAACAAAACCGAAAACATATTAAAACAAAGTTATGTCATCCAGTCACTAAAAAGATGACAAGAAATTTATGGAAATTTATGCTCGCAGACTGGTGTATGACATGACAAAAAAAAAAAAAAACAAAAAAAATAGACAATCTATAAAAAATGTCAATTTGATTCACTTTTACCATAGCAAAAGCAACGTAACCAACTGTACAGCCTGTCGAACTGGATAGTATGGCGGAAAGTGAGTATGAGAATGAAATGTATTGCCCAAACGGTCATTGTTACCACTCATTTTTAAGAGCTTTATGCATTTTTTAATGAGAGTCATTGAGATTGCATTTGAATTGGGCTATTTATATGAGGGATAGTTGACTGCGGTAGAGTTGAAGGTAAAACGCTCTGCACATGGTTATGCTGCCGTATAATGTTAGCATAATGTGTGTGACAATAGGGAGATATATTGGCGACTTCCTGGGTTAAAAAAATTTGAACATATGCCATGGAAATAAAAATACTGTTGTTCACTTTTGTTAAGAAAGTGGATTAATGAGCTGAATTGTGCCCCGAATAGTTTTTTACTTTCTAGGTATAAACATTTTCAGTTCCGAATTTAAATTTTAGTCGTGGATATATTTTCCATTTTCCACATAAATTTTTAGCTTCTGTAAATTTAAAGTCGTGACTAAAATTTGTTATTAGTACGGACACGGGTCTTATCTAAAGATTTTTTTCGACAGCTG
This sequence comes from Cheilosia grossa, assembly GCA_963082955.1. Classification (NCBI taxonomy): domain Eukaryota; kingdom Metazoa; phylum Arthropoda; class Insecta; order Diptera; family Syrphidae; genus Cheilosia; species Cheilosia grossa. Next base: position 4,651,160 of record OY720144.1, read on the forward strand.
TGATGCGATGAAGAAGTCCAAGTAAAGCGCGAATTAAAACACTTGTTTCTTACTTTTAAAATTAAACAATATTTATTTGGAACTATGTCCTTTATTATTGAAATACTTTTTACTAATTCTAAAAGGAGCTTAAGGCTACTATGTAGTTACAATAAGACTGTTGATAAATTCATCATACAGTCGTATTTATATACTTTTCTTATCTATCTACAAGGAGACCCAAGCGTACAATCGTCTTGCTTGATAATGAAGAAGAGATAATATTCCAACATTGTATACAAACGATATTATCTCTTTTACATATGTTATCATTGTAGCGTTGTGTGCAAGACTGTACTAGAGACTAAAGATATCATTGAATACAAATAATGTTATCTTTTTTCTCAATATGTTTTGCTATGGATACTTAACTCCCCCCCTTGTTAAACGAAATCGTCCCGATTTTTCGACGCTATTTTTAACATTTCTCTTTCATAAGTTTTGTTATATGCGTCAATCTTTTTTTGTTTTTGACGATCTGTTATACATTGTATAGTTTTTATCATTACGTACGTAAATGCTAGAATAACAATCAGTGTTACAATTGTGTATATAGTTGATAATATCGGTTTTTCTTCAAAAGGAATAATTAGTTTTTTTAAAGTATCTATGTTATCGAATTTGTACATTGTATCTTCTTTAATTATTTGGTCGATGTAAGACTCTGAATTATGATTTCTTAATATAACTTCTTTAATTTGCTTATGCATGTTTTTGTATATTTTATCGTCTAGATTTATAGTATTTTCATAAGTAACTAAGTTTATACCATTAATTGTTTGATTATTTAACTTATGCTTACCGCTTAATAACATAACACCGGATTCAATTTCTAAGTCGTAATCGTATTCTTGTTTAATGTTGCATTTTGAAGTTATATTCTTTAAAAGTGGAATAAGACAATTTTCTTCTTCAAAGTTAATTTCACAAATGTTTTTACTTAGATGATTTTGACAATTTCTTGTTCTTAAATAAGTTTGGTTACATAAGGCAATTGTTTTATCTGTAATGATTTTTCCATGTTTTGAATTTAAAGGTGTTACTTTATACAATTTACATGATTTAATTAGAACTGGATATTTATATATTGTGATGAAGAATTCATCAGTTCTAGCTAATAATATTTTAGAGTACTCAAGTATATTTATTATGGGTACTTGAATTATTTCATGTTGAATAATATTTTTAATGTCATCTAAGTCTAGGCTTTCTGATAAATATTCATTATTTTTTGCTGCATTAATTGTTCTGGTCAATAATAATAATTGTTCGTACACTTGTTCTATTACTAAATGTTCTTTAAGGCTCTGACCTTCGAATTGTTGCAAAATTTGTTCAAATCTAGAATTTATAGTTTTTTGTTTATTATTGTTTTCTATGAGATTATTTATACTCGTTTCTATGTTAACTAAGTCATAATGGTCAGGATTACCAAACACATATTTGAAAGCTGTTCCTAAAAAGTTAATTGATCTAGTATGCCTAGTATGTTCTTGTAATTGGTCTGCTAAATTCTTAATTTTACTCAACCAAATTTTTTCTTCTTGTGTAGGTTGATATTTACTAGTTACGATATTTACGTAAGGTTGAAATATCGAAGTCAGGTTGGTGGCATGTAACAAATAAGTTTGTTCTTTGAATAAATACACGTCATCTGTTTGCGTAAGTATAAACTTCTTGTTTAGTAACTCAGTTATTTGAACGTTTCCTTGCCCTTCTTGACTCTGTACAATTCCTAGTAATGTTAGGAATATTAATATTTTCGTCATCTGAAAAATGATAATTCTTTATGTTATCCTTGTGAATTTTTATTCCTTCTTTAGAGATTACAGTGTCTCCTTTATCTTCTTCTACTATTCTTGTTACGTATCTGGCGTTAGATTTCTTTCTAAGACCTGTGATTCTTACCATTATCTTATCTCCTTTTTTATACTCTCTGTGTCGAGTTCCTTTATTTAGACGTTCGATCACTTTTTTGGATGCTGAGTTTAGTTTATTTATTATAATTTCACTATTGCTATATTTATTTTGATTTAAGAAAATGTCTCTAGGTTTCAAACCGGTAACTGAGTGTATAGAATTATTTAATTCACGCACTGTTCTAAATATTTCTTCGATAAGTCTTGTTTTATTCTGAATTGTGAATATTCTAGACAGTTCAGTTATTGTACCGTTTACACGTTCTACCTGACCGTTCGCTGTCGATCTGTATACTGGAGTTTCTACTTTAGTTATGTTGTATTTCAAACACATTTGGTTCACCATTTCTGTTTTGAATCCCTTCTCGTTATCTGTCATGAGTCGTTCACATTTTGGGAAATAATTAGATAAGACCTCTTCCATAACGTCGTACAGTCTGTTTCGAGTTTCGATTTCCCGAAGGATTGTATATTTAGAATACTTATCTACTGTTACAAGGAAAGTATACTTGTCGTTGAAGTATATGTCCATATGAATGTGTGTTCCCACATGTGTTGGTATTTCTGAATTATTCAGAGGTTCTCTGATAGGTTTTCTTTCATATTTTCCAAATAGACATGCTATGCATTTTCTGTTGAAACTCTTTGCTTGTTTATTTAGATCGGGCCAGTAATATTTCTCTGAGATTTCTTGTATATTGTTACGTAACCCTCGGTGTGCTCTTTCGTGAGTTACCCTTACAAGTTTTAGTTGTTCCTCCAAATTTGTCACGTCTTGAAGTTTTCTTGGTGTGAATATAAATCTTACTAGTGGGAATTCTTTTTTTATGTTTTCACCATATTTGTATATGTTTTCAAATTTCGTATGCAAAGCTACAATCTTTTGGGGTTGTATAACTTCTTTCATCTGCCTTAGTAAAGAGTCTTTGTCCTTAAACTTTATTATGAGTCTTATTTTGTTACTAAAATAGATTTGTGTTTCGATATTATTTGTTATATCTTCAATAAGTTCGAACTGTGCAGTGTATGCATTAAAAGGCTGATTCACAGTTTTTATTATATCATTAGAAGAACTTTCAGCTGAATGTGCTGTTTCTATGGTAGAAGTATTTATGCGTTGACGTGATAATGCGTCAGCTACAAGATTTAGGTTTCCTGGTTTATAAACTAATTTTGCTCCAAAGTCTTCAATGATTCCCTTCCAACGTTTCAGCTTTGTGTTGGGATTTTTTTCTGATACAGAATATATAAGGCTCTGGTGATCGGTATATATGGTTAAGTCTGCTATACCATATATGTAGTTTCTGAGTTTTTGTAAGGACCATATGATCGCTAATAGCTCTTTCTCGTTTGTGCTATAGTTCTCTTCTGTCTTACTCAGTGTTCTTGACAAGAAGTGTATAGGTTGCTTATTCTGACTTAGTACGGCTCCAATAGCTATGTTGGATGCATCAGTAGTAAGCTCGAATGGTTTACTATAATCCGGTTGAAAAAGTTCGACTTGTTCTTTCAAATAATTTTTTAAAATTCTAATCGCTTCTAATGCTGAATCATTCAGATTTAACTTAATATTTTTACTTTGTTTTTTGTTTACTTTACCGTTATCTCCTCGTAAATATAATGTCAGGGGCTTGGCTATGCTTGCGTATCCTTTTATAAACTTACGATAGTAACCTGTAAGACCTAAAAATCCTCTCAAATCCTTTACCGTTTGTGGGACTGGAAAATTTTCTATAGCTGCTATTTTCTCAGGGTTCGTAGTGATTCTACCATGTCTGATTATGTGACCTAAGTATTCTACTTCTTCTTGAAAAAACTTACTTTTCTCATCAGATATTTTTAATGTGGCTTTATTGAGTACGTCGAATACTTGACTTATGTGCTGTATATGTTCTTCCTCAGATGAAGAATATATCAATACGTCATCAATGTAAACGTGTACGAATTTACCTACAAAGTCTCTCAAAATGTCGTCCACGCATCTCTGAAATATGCTTGGTGCATTTTTGAGCCCGAAAGGCATTCGTTTAAAATGATATTTTGCGCCATTTATAGCAAAAGCTGTTTTTTCTTTATCATCTGTTTTGATTTTAATTTGGTGGAAACCTGACTCCAAATCTAATGTTGTAAAGTACTTGGCTTTACCTAAATTTTGAATTGTCATGTTGACATCCGGAATGGGGTATCTGTCTGTTACAGTGTGAGCGTTAAGTTTTTGGAAATCAACAACCATGCGCCGTTTTGGTTTTCCTTTTTCGTCCAAACCTTTTTTAGGTACTGTCCATATGGGACTGTTATAAGGACTATGGCTTTTTTCTATTATATCGTCATGTAAGAGTTTCTGTATTTCTTTGTTTACGAATTCGTTATCTGCTATGGGATATGGATATTGTTTAACATAAACCGGATTATCATTGGTCGTCCTAATGCTTGCTTCTATAGTATCTGTAAAGGGTAACGGTCCTATGCTGTTATTAATCTTCATCAGTCTATCTATGTCTGCTTTATAAATATTATTTTCCCCAATTATGTAATTAATTTTCTGAATAGATTCGACACTGCTTATGGTAGTTAGAGTCATATTACTGAAATTTATTTCCGCGTTTAGAACTTTAAGTCCTTCATATCCTAATATCATATCAAAAGACTGAATATCCTCTAATTCAAAAAATGTTATATTTTTCTTTAATATCCTAACTACTTTCTTTGTATCTACCATAGAATAACCATGCATTGTTTTTATTTTTATAGGTTTAATTTTAATTTTTTTGCTAGAATCGCATTTTCTATTAATGTAATTATGGGTTGCACCAGTATCAATAAGAATTTTATAAATTTTCTTAGAAATAGTACTAGTTAAATTTAAGCAGGGCAACCCGTCTACTAGTTTAAATGATCTATTCTTATGTTATTATTTACCATACATTCCGTTTCATCTGCTTCTGCATATGTACTGCTGACATCGTCTCTGCGTTGTTGTCGGGAGTTATTTACTCTCTGCTGCTTGAAGTTCTGCTGATAAGATCGTTGCGGTCTGTTGTGTGTGTTGAAACTCCCGCTGTGTTCACGTTTCGCTGGTGGATTATATACATCGGGTTTGTATTGATTCCAATTTTGTCGCTGTGCATGTACAATTTGTCTCGAGTTTATCTCCATCGGCTGTGGTCCTTGATTGTGTTGCTGCATATTATCGTATTGCTTCTGGGGTTGATAATTCGTTGTTTGGCTCGAATAATTTGGTCTTCTTTCGTTTCTGCGTTCATGTGGCATATTTTTGTGGTGCTTATCCTGAGTGAGATGTAAATGCCTGTGCACATTATCATGTTCTATTCTGCGAGCAATTGCGAATGCGTGTTCTAGATCATTTATTGTAGCTGAATATAATGATCCTCTTGTAAAGTTGTCACTCATACCATCAATGAATATACGAACTGCGTCGTCGTTAGCATTTTTAATTAGTCTGTCGATTATATTCGGCGGATCACCTGACATAGTGATTTTTGATATTATTAAATTGAGATTTTTATTTATCTCGTCGTGGTATTCAGACAGTGTGCTTCTTTTTTGCGTGATGGCTTTCATCATGTCTTGTAGCACGTATAGAGGTTCTTGATTAGAGTACGTATAATCTAATCTGTTACGTATCGCCTCAAAATTAAAAATTGTGTTATAATTAGTTAACACATTCGCGGCTGCACCCTGTATTTTACTTTTCACTATAGTCAATGCTGCTGCGTACTTACTGTGTGTTTTGAAGTTTTTAATGCTGTCCATTAATCTGGATGCTTCTTCGCGCCACGACCGATAATTTGATTGATCGCCGTTGAAAATAGGTAGGCTTTTAAATGCGTCTAACTGTATTTCACTACCATCTGTATATGTGGTTCTTATTTCCTCTAGCACAGGTATGTTTGGTACTATGCCTAATCCAGATTTTACTTCATTTAGTTTTGTTTCTAAATTAGTGTTTATTTGATTTTGGTTAGTTATTATTGCTGCTAACCTTGCATTCTCTGTGCGTGTGTGCTCTAGGGTTTGTGTTACTGTGTTGCTCCTGGTTTCTAAAGCTTCTAATCTTGCCATTAATACTGCGAGTTGTTCCATTTTGAACTCGTGTCTGTTGTCGTCGAATTTGTGTGTTTTTTTTCTCCACATATACACTTTCACTGAATTGCTTTGCTGCTTCGTACGAAGAAGCTATATTTGTACCTGCTATGCTAGGTAATTCTTGTAACCGGTAACGCGAGTGTTCTGTTTATACTAGATTTCACTACTTGTTCCCGAGGTCCGCTCGATTGAAGTTAAAAAGTATATTTAACCTCCTGGCAGGATCGCCAATTAAAACACTTGTTTCTTACTTTTAAAATTAAACAATATTTATTTGGAACTATGTCCTTTATTATTGAAATACTTTTTACTAATTCTAAAAGGAGCTTAAGGCTACTATGTAGTTACAATAAGACTGTTGATAAATTCATCATACAGTCGTATTTATATACTTTTCTTATCTATCTACAAGGAGACCCAAGCGTACAATCGTCTTGCTTGATAATGAAGAAGAGATAATATTCCAACATTGTATACAAACGATATTATCTCTTTTACATATGTTATCATTGTAGCGTTGTGTGCAAGACTGTACTAGAGACTAAAGATATCATTGAATACAAATAATGTTATCTTTTTTCTCAATATGTTTTGCTATGGATACTTAACTCGCGCTTAGACTGATAGTTCCTATAGGGGCAACTGTCAAAATCGCTCTGTCGTTGTTGATAGATAATTAAAATATACATAACAAGTGCAGCAGAAATACGGTTTTAAATCACTGAAAGTTATTTTGAAAATTGGTCTTCATTCAAATCGAAAGTCCTGGACTCTAATCAGCTAACTTTTGAGACGTCGACCCCCAAAACGAGTTTAAGAGCTTCACTTAGCTCATTTTCTGCAAATTGAAAACTTATGGAAATCAAAAAAAAAAGGCCTGACATTTCAAAAACGTTTTAGGTTATCTACCCAATGTTGGTGGAGATTCTCATTTGAGTCATGAGTTTTGAGAAAAAACCGGCAAAATTGACGTTTTTGGTAATCCAGCAAGAGGCTCACTTATCTGGACGGGTACGAACTCCTGGTATTGAAGAGTCCACCCGACATTTTAGCCAAAAAAGGATCAAAAATGTACACATTCTTAGCCCTAAAGTCTGTAAGATCTCCGCTGAGTATGCTTGGAAGGAAGATTGTCATTTGAATAGAACCAAGATACGTTGCAGCAGTCTCAATTAATGGCGGACCGAACACAAAAGACCTATGTCCAAAAGGTCATAGGTTTGAGCCACAAAAGTCATTTGTAAAATCACGAGGGCTATTATTTCATCTCTGTGTGATAGCTGTGTACGCTGTTCGGCTGGGACACACTGTTTGATGAAATATGCTTAATAGTTGGCGCAACAGGTCCGTAGGGACCCAAGGCCTAGCTTCTCACAACCATTCGTTTTGTGTGAGTTTCATTTTTGGAACGAATGGAAGGGATCTACAATTTTATGCCGATTCCAAACGGCTAATTCAGAAGCTCTAAAGACAGTTATACTCTCGGATGTTTGTCAGACGTTCGTGAGAGGTGGCGCAGTGGAAAAAACCCTAAGTTGGAATTTGGGTTTTTGCGGGATTCGAACCTGAGACCTCTCGCTTAGTAGCCCAACACACTAACCACTACATATTTTCCGATGGCCCGCAAAAACAGCAGACTGATTCACCATTTCTGGATCTGGTGAGTGGAGATTTCTTCTTATATCATAGTTCTGTAAAAAGATTTGTATATGGGATAGCTTTAAAAACTCCTGCAAAAGCTCGGTGTTTCTAAAAAGGTTTAATTTTGTTTTCCTTTAATGTACACTATGACTCCAAAAGTCTAAGCGAAGCTGTGGCAACTGTCACAAGAGAATCCACTTACCAAACAACCCTCACATTTACAGAATGTTATACTTAAATGTGGTCCTCATGTTGCTGGTGGCGTAAAAAATGTGTTTGACAAGAATTCAAGAAGAGTAAATTTGATGAACGGAAAGGAAGAACTGACAAATATTAGAAAGACATAAACTAAAAGCTTTTTGCAAATACCTACCACATAAATAGTTACACAATGATCCTAAAATACGGCTTCGATAGCTATCAAGTTTAAATTTTCAACAGTTCCAGTCTACCCCAACTATTCGTTTGTTGTGAGATTTTATTTTTAGATCGAAGCGTCATTTTCGCTTTTAAAATGCTTGCCTACTCTTCAAATCATCAATAGATATAAAATCCAAGCCTCTTACGTCGGCTTCAGTGAATAGGTTTCAACGGAAATGATATTCCTAACCGAAATGAATTTAATTAGCAACCCTTTGCGAATTTCTGAGTTGAATTGGCCATTAACGTCGTAGTTGTGTGCCTCCTAGAACGCTCCTAAAATAAATTCAATTTTGTTCTCTGTTTTGGTTCTATTGGTTAACGCATTTGTTTCTAAGCCCTTGTTTACTACCAGCTATCGCTGTCTTCGGATCCAAGCCTTTATTTTTGTAAAATGCGTAGTTTTCCACAACTGAATTATTGATTGAAAAATTATGAACTTGGTGGTTCGATGTATTTTTTTAAAGAATGCTGTCACCGATCTTAAATTGGCCAACATTTTTCTCGTGATTGCGTAGATGATACTCGACAGATCGACTGGTGGGCTGATCGATGAGCAATTCGTTGAAAACAAAATGTGCTGCACGTTATTTTAAAAACTTTCTTCAAAACAATGGTCATTGGGCAACTACATATGTTCATCGAATAACACAATTAAGTAAACGATCGACACATCTTGTTGAGTAACAATATTAAAAGAGTTGAAACGAAAGAGTTGGTTGCCTCGTGCATTAAAGTTGCTGCGTACAAAATCGGCGTCGACGGTTACGTCAACATTAAAGTATTCAACGGAAACCACGTTTTGCGTTGAAAATGTCATATCGGTGCTTCAAAGGTTCCACTCATGGATCTGATTTAGACCAATTTCAGTGCCCATGAGAGTTTCTCTTATTCCCTCAATATGTTTCCCCAAATGATTGAGCGCCCACCCAACTGTCAACGGATTCAACGTAGAGGAAAGAAGAAAGTAAACGTCTTTTATCCGTCGCATCCGTCGTGATGCGTTGGTTATGCGTCACTTTATATGTATGGCGGCGTGTATTCTACCCATCTGTCAGTGGAATACGAATGATTCTATCTGTTGGGCATTTGAAACAAACACAGAGTACCGGCCATTTGGGCATTCCAAATGAGACTTTGGGGCCTCTATTTCTTATACGAATATTACCTATAGCATTTGTACGCGCCTGGACCGTTATGTCATTTTGATGATTTTTCCTCGGACAGTTAATTTTTTTGCCATTTTTCCTTTTTTAACTTTAAAATTCATTTTTATTGTTTTCTTTTTTTTAATCTTACATACTAGACAAAAACGATTAAATCTAATTTAAAACTAATATTTATCTTAATCTAGCGTACTGGCTCTAAGCGAGCGCTCTAAACTTATCAATATCCTTATTTGCCATTTTTCCCTTCCCATCTAGTAAAAATTCCCACAATTGTCCCACTTGAGTAATTTTGAAGAAAAAAAACCCACACCTTTTTTTCAATATTTTTACAAACAAGAAATTATGTAGTATTAAAAAAGGGCCAAAAATATTCTATAAGGCTTTTAATCGGAAGAATAAAATACATTTTTGTAGTAGATTTATTATGTAACTAGCAATTTAGATCGGCTTGTTTTGTGAATATACTGAAGTAAGTGAACTGAATTTCCCGCAAAATTGTAATGAGGCGGTTTCTCACCATCGAAATTCCTACGTTTTGAATACTTTTTTTTGAAACTGCTCGATCGCGATGAAATGTAGCCTACCTCCGCCTTCGTGCCGCACAAACTACAATTGTTCTTAATTTTATGAGAATCGGTGCAAGCCTATGCACCTTAAAGCTGGCATTTCAATTATAGCTAAAACCTAGAGAAAGTAATCAGTAATTACTGAGTATCCGCTACTTTAATCAATATACTACTAAACGACCTTACCTTTTGTCGTACACACTACGGCGTTATTTAACAATCTAATTTTATGAAATATAGTCCAAAAAGGAAAGGTAACTCTCCGTATGCGGATTCTATCATTTCATTCAGTCAGAAACTATACCAATTGACAAAACACAGACGGCCTTACTTATATTCAAGTACAGCTTTAGTAAAAATGTACAGCATTTGTGAAACGGCACCAATTAACAATAAAATCTCCAAATTTCCTAAAGCAACAACTTTCTTATGATCTATTACATTTGTTGCCATCGCAGAATTCGAGTTTCATAATTTGTTTTCGTGAAAAAAAGGTCAATGGTTTCTTTCACAACAAGAATTTTATTCTAAAAAAAAAGGAATACATAAATTCAAATTTAATTTGCCCAACCGATATTTTTCAAAGGCTTTTTGATGCTTATTAAATATAAGCAAAAAACCAAACACAAAGTAGGAAATGCACAAAAAATCCGCTGATCTCTCAAATATCATATGCAAATCAGTAATGGCCTATCGTTCGATCGGACACAGTTTTCAGTAGTTTTTATAGTACGTTTTCCTATGTTTTCTAATACCACTTCAAGATTTTTTTATGAGTGCATTTGTGTCGCAATAAAATTCTTTACAAGTCATTAAGTAAACGGAACACAATTTGCTAGAATGTCTTGATTTATTCTTAGGCTGATGATGCAAATCAAAACTAATTGGTGGTCTATTGATCCCAATTGAGTCGTGAGCAAGTGAATATTTTTCAAAATAGAAATAATAGCCTGTTAACATTTCAGAATAAGTTAAAATCTCACGTAGGAAGCTGTAAGCGTTTTAAGAACCTATCGCTTTCGTTTTTGAAAATAAATAAAATATGATTTAAAAATGTTATGTCATAAATATTACTTTATTCGGAAAACTTAGAAAAGCTGAAATTCTTGCAGAAAAATATAAAGCCATGGGGTATATTTATGCTGTCATATTTCCTTCTCCTACTAGCTGTAATTCCTCCAGAAGGTTCCTAAATTTTTTATTCTGCTGAGTGCTAGAAGTTCTATTCTTATATTGATATTTTCCGTGAAGTCAACCTTTTAACACCAACCTTTGTTTCTTTAGAGATCCTCAATCTCGGTGAACAAACTCCTTTTTCAATGGGTTGATATAGGGGTATGGTTACAGCCAAATATCTACCTGAACTGCCTAAGGTACTGAGAATTGTTGGGAAAGTAGGTATTCAGGGATGCGCCGTCGAAACTTAAGGGAACATATATTTTCATATATTCTCTTTCTGACGACTTGAATTGGAAAGATCCCAAGCTTATATACAAATCTTTGTTTTTTTTATAAGCATCCATTCGTTGCCTGACAGCGTTAAAAGAAATAAATATATCCACAGAGATGTATATTTTTATGTGGTTAGGCGTAAAACAAAAAAGCAGTATTTTTCAATTTCGTGCATATATATTTGTACAAATTTGTGGTTGGCTAACTTGTGGTTTTTGTATTCCAACGAATAAAATCAGAAAACATTTACAATTTACTAATTTGAAATTGTAAAAGTCTTATAATTTTTATAACTATAAGCGCTCAGGCTGAACAAGAGGGTATTTAATTACGAAATTAAATACCGTCATTTTGGATGGTTGGGCAAAACACTCCTCCTCAAAATCACATTAAGGCAGGATTTATTTAGCAGATTCCCGAAATAAACATGGCTTTATCAACATTTACATTGGACCCTACAGTTAGTAATATTCTGGCAACTGTATTTGTTTGTTGGTGAAGGGATTTTGGAAAGTGTGGAGTCTTTGCGTAAGTTGCCAGACTAAAGTTGATTATTGGTAAGGCCGAGGGTTTCTTTCCAATAAACATTTTTAGTTTCATACTAATCTCGCAATTATCCGTTTCCGTAAGTTGAAAGTTGAGACCGAAGTTTATTATTAGCAGAGCCTCCATTCAGACAGTTTTCACCAAACTTAAAAATATAGCAGCCCATTTAACTTTTCCCTAGAATGCGATTAAATTTTGCCAACTAAATTGCCCTATTAGGTCTTCATAGCCACAGAGGTAATTCTAGTTGACAATCGGTTCTTTAAGTCAATTCGAGCTCGAGGGTATTTCCATTTTTAAAAAGTACTTTGAAGGTAATCTCTCATTCAGAGAACTAGCTGACAACCTACTCTCCCAACGCAAATCAAGAATACATTCCTTTCACCAAACTGAAAGACCTAATTCCGCAAAGCAAACTCCCTTAGCCGAGCCAATCAAGTAATCCGTGCGAAATATAAAACGATCTTCCTGCTGACCCCCTCTAGCGGCGTCTCACAACAAAATTAAGAAACCCACATAACTCTCAATCAAGCTTTTAATGTTCTCAGAAGGCACAACATTCACACAGCCGTCAGACGTCAGAGTGGCCCATGTAAGTGTAAGCTGGCTTCCCCAATAAAATGCAAAAATACCTGTCAAGAAAACAATCTCAGTCTTCGCGTTCACATTCATTAATCCATCTAAATGACTGTTTATTGTCTTTGCCTAGGTATATGTACAATGTACCCGAGGCAGCTCGCAACCAACATGATTAATGACACCAAAAGCGCATGAGTTTAATGCGAAAATGACACTCTCCGCAGTCCGTTCCATGTCCGCTAGGCGCGATTAAATTCTTTCACAAAAACGTGTCAATAGCTAAGCTCAGACCTCAGATACATGTTACATAACGGGGATTATTGCCTCCACTATATTACGCGAAACGCGATTGAAAGGTAGTTGCGCTCGCGCCCTTCTTCGTTCATTGATTTCACTTCCACCGGGCAGAGTCAGTGATATTTTTTCACTTTTACTTCGAGACTGTGAGACTGAGACTGAGTCGGAGAGTATTGATCTTTTATTTTACCATGGCTTGCCACTTGAGATGACTGATTTTTTTTCTCCTCCGTCGCTAGCGAAACAATCAACAGAAACAGTGCACATCTCAGATATGGAAGTACATCTCTTCCATAAGCGTAATTATATGCAGAGGGAAGAATGAAGAAAAAAAAATTCATTAACCTCAACAGCGAGAAGAGAAAGTGCGTGTGAGTAATAATATTTTTTTTTCACTCCTCTTCTGTTTTTCCTCAGACACTTTGGTGATATTTCGCGCGGTAATTTATTCACTGCCTCTGTGCACAGGATGACTGTGACTGGTTAATTGTGGTAACATAATTACCGTAGACACACACACACGAGGGTTCAATAGATCACACTGTCTGAGGTCTAATGAAAGGCTTCACACGTCAGTGTGCATTTCCTCCCATGGACACCAGTCCCCAAGGGACATTTTGTCACTTGACAAGTTCAATGTCCACAACAGCTGGCGGTATAGATACAACAGGTGTATGATGTGGGAGACCCAGTCCATGAGTGGTTGTCAGTTATCACCCTCTAAAACAATGCACGGCACTGTTTACGTTTTTGCGGTGGAATTACACATTTTTACGGGCCAAGTAATTTGGAATAATTTCGTTCTGCTGCAAACGAAAGGAAGTGCATTGTCATTCCCTGTCTGTCGACGTTTTAATTTCAGGGTTTTTTTTTTTGTTTTTCGTTTGTTGACTTGACTTTTTTTCTGTGCCTACCGACATTTAGTTGTTCTTTTGGAAAGGAAATGAGGGAGAGTGTGAGTGAGTCACCGGCATTGTTATTTTTAGTGGGAATACAGACGTTCTTTGTGCGGACGTTTGGGAGGGTTCCCTACACTGTTATCTGATTGTGTTCAAGGCAAGACTTTCTAGGGTAGAGAGCCAAAATATTGGATAAGAAACCTCTAAATTATAAAAAAAAAATAGTTTTTTTTATATC